>BSBK01000554.1:0-520000 GCA_027943335.1 Chamaecyparis obtusa | reverse complement strand
AATAGGTCGTGTCATCAAGGAAACACATCCAATACTCAGTAATTCCCATGTGGACCTGTGTGACATAACCAGAATAAACATATATAATCAACTCCTATAGCTATCTCTATGACTGACATACTGGTTGGCATATCAGGATGTGCTCCCATGCCCAAATTTGTAGAACTAAAGTGCCAAAAGAAAATGATTTTCCCTCCTAATACACTATCTTGTGCATCTCAGAGAACATATGGGTGAGCATACACTATCCCCAACTAAACTCAGAAGGAGTCACCATCAATTGAGCCACCATCGGGGCCCAACCCATCCATAGACTATTCTAATAATAGTTGGACATGATGATCCCACCGATCATCCCAGCTATGATGCACTCTAATCTATGTGTTTGTCCATATCTCTAAGCTAATGACTCCCATGAAATAGATTGAGTCAGTTGTGTGTCATCATCGAATAATATCCTGAAGGCATGCAGGCTAGAGTTCCTTGAACTGACATAGTCAAGCTGAGGACCATGGAATGGTATCTGCAATATCTGGTAGATGTCCTCAAGGATAATTGTGAGTTCTCAAGTAGGCAAGTGGAAAGTATGAGTCTTTGAATGAAAGCACTCAATCAATGCAGTAAGTAGACCATGGTTCACCTGAATCTCAGGCAACTGGATCAAGTACTCGAATCCACATGAAGCTAAGTGGATCCTCATCAGGTCAGGCAGAGAAACACACAATCTCTGGGTCACCAAGTGCAAAATTTAGACATGGACATCAGGGTAGATGACCTATACAACACAAAAATAGGGAATCCTATTAGTCACTTGGTAAAAAATTTAGGCTACAATTACAAAAATTGAATAGTTGACTACTTTAGAAGGTACATTAAAATCTACAGAATCAGCCTATGAAATCAAAAAAATAAAAAATTTGACCTAAAGAGGTGAAAAATGCACTATGTTTTCCATACAACATTTCAGACTAGTATCAAAACTCGTACGAGTTTCTACAAGTTTCCATATGACAATCCATGAGTACATGACAAAGCATAGTCTCCCATATGACAATTGACAGACCCGATGAAATATCGTATGACACATGGGTCCGTCTCATACGAGTTTCAGGTAGTTTTGGGATGACAATTGAAATGAAAATGAAAACTCATATGAGCCCTAATGGACTATCGTATGAATTTTCATAGTGCAAAAATTCAAAAACTAAAAAGCGTACAAAAAGATCCTAAAAGCATAAAAACATCAAAAATTTGAATTCATAGAGAGGCACAAAGGTCCACTTACCGGGTTCCCGTACTGGGGAGGTTGCTCGTATTGCTGGCTGTGCTCAAATCAGTGTGAGGAGACTGGAACTTTCATCTTGGCCATTTTTCAATTAGAGGGCTCCATGGAAGTTTCTAAAGTCAATAGTGAATAATGAATTGAAAATGACCCTTTTGGCCCTTATATAGGTTTTGACCTAATTTTTCAAAGTGCTTTGTTTTCCATGAAAATTGCACCCTTGGCTAATCTTGACATTCTGAACCCATTTTTAGGATCAAAATCAAAGTCTGAGATCATTTACCTTATCAAAATTGTGATTTAAAATTTTTGAACATGGGACAATAGATTGCTTGCATAAATGACCTTCAATCATCATAGGAACCCAGCATTCAACTTAACTGATTATCTTACATCAAACTATTGAAATTTCAACTTGGTCACCCATGGTCAACTCATGGTCAAACCTAGTCAAACTTGGTCTCCAGGACCGTAAACTAATGTAGAACGCATCCTGAAATGTGCACAACCACTTCTCAAATAAATTAACATGCATCTAAACCATTTAATGCTGACTTTTCTTGTCAGATTTTGATTTTCATCCTGAAGGGGGAATGGTATTGCATATCAATCAAGTCTGTAAATCAAATTTCTTTCCTTAGTGATCAAGACAACAACCATGTCTAGTTGTTGATTCATCAAAAGACCTCATCGCTTGGGGCACATCGCTTGGGGCATATCGGATTCATCGAGATCCATATCAATTCGGTAACCTAATCAATCTTTTAAACTATATCATATTTTCATAACCATCAGTTCATTAGTGTTATTTCCTTAGTTCTTCATAATTGAAGGGTTCAGATGTGATACCATTTTGATTCCTTTGGACAATCAGGTCTGGAATTAGGTCACTCACTTCTTCGTAATCATAAGGTTCAGAATCAGGTGTTTTGATACTTTTCGTAATGATCGGTTCATTGTTGCAATAGTTAACATCATCACGATTCTTGGTCAATCAAGACCTAAATCAACTTTTTCCAATCTTTCAATCGATTTCCGTCTCAGAATCGGTTCATCTTTCAAATCAGTTTCAACATAAAAAATAGACTAATCTTTGAACCACTACGCTTCACACAGTGTTTCAAAGAGGGGCAAAATGTAATACCCCAAAAATGGGCTATAGGTTCATTAACCTCCTACGTCCTCAAATCAAATGAAATCGACACCAAAAGTCCTAACCTAAGGCACATTTGCACATCAGTTCATCAAAACCGTAATTGATTTTATCTTAAATCTGCACCAGGGAATATTCCTTGAATATTCCTAATTATCTTTAATTAAATATTATTTGGTGATAAATCATATTTATCCTAAAGTTTGATTAATTGGATATTGTGAATTTCAATTAATTAGATTTAGTTCTACCAATTAATTATTTAATTAGATTTAATTACATTTATTCCTAAATTGTATTATTTAATTTTGACAATAAATCAAAATCTATCGAATAATTGATTAAATCCTTATTTAATTAATTAATGTCAATTGTCAATATTTAATGATATATTTTTTGAATAAAAGTTTGATTAAATAATTGGTCAACCCATAAATCAATTGTTTTAATTCAAAAATCAGTTAAGTTGAGACTAGATCACTTTATTTTAAAATTAATTCATGATTATCTATGCA
Organism: Chamaecyparis obtusa; assembly: GCA_027943335.1. Taxonomy (NCBI): domain Eukaryota; kingdom Viridiplantae; phylum Streptophyta; class Pinopsida; order Cupressales; family Cupressaceae; genus Chamaecyparis; species Chamaecyparis obtusa. Next base: position 517,050 of record BSBK01000554.1, on the reverse strand, counting down.
CATTCAAAGAGTAGTCAAACTTTAAATCAGAAATCAATTCAAGTTGTTATCTTTTTGAAACTTAACATCTATTTTGAGTTAAAAGCTGATGTAAACTTCTGATTTGAGTCAAAAAGCTATTTTTGCATGATTTTATGAGTTGATTTATTGTTGATTTCTTGTTAACTAAAAAATAAACCTGAGTTTATCAAGAGTGATTTATGGCTTTTCTCAATGCATCCTCAAGCCCTAGATTTCTATATAATCAAGGCTCAGCTCTTCACAATTATATCTCTCAAATTTGCACAATTACTTTGGTGAAATTGCATCTGAAGAATCAATCACTTGCGAAAAGTGATTTTGTGAGATCCTTCATTGTTTTTATAACTTTGCATCCATTTCCATATCATTGCACATCATTCTTAGATTAATTTGCATATCAATTTCATTCATCTAGATCATATTCATATAGTTTTTCATCTTATTGCATCAAAAATAATAAAAAATAGATTAATCTGCATTCATATCTCGTTTCTTTCATTTGCATTCAAATCCTTCATTTAGGTGTTGCTTTGTCACTGATCTCAGTCTAATATGAGAATAACATACTCGCACCTACTAGAAGGTAGTAAATCACCTGGTTAGCTTAGTTTCATTTATTTGTAGATTTTGATTTTGCTAACCTCTAATGTTTTACTGGAGTGTTGTGTCCATAGCTATGTACAATTTTCCCACACACACACCCAACGTTTAGCTCCTACTTGATGTTGTTGATGCACTCCACCATAGTCCCCATAAATTGATTGCTATCCAATAGAATCTAGAATACATATTATAGTTAAATTCATCTTGAATAGCATAATTTGAATTCATAATGGCATAATAATGACAAGATTGGGTTCATTTGATTATGTAGATTAGCATAATTTGCATCATTTTAGCTTAATTCATCTTCAATTCAACATAATTATTCATCATTTAGCATATCTTTCCACTCTCATTATAGAGATTATCACTTTAGGATCTTGCTTTGTAGTTGAGAGCATGAATTTAATCTTTCTAGATAGGGAACCATGAGAATATTTAAATAATCTCAAGTATAATTATTTAATTAGCATAGATCTTTATAATTTATCTTTATATTTGTTGATAAAATGTCTCATATTTAGGTATTTACATATACACATATACCTATGCCTTGGTCAGTTCCGTTTCAGCATAATAAAATCCCTTGTTGTAATTCTCTCTATCAGATTCAGATGATCAATCCAACCCTTAGTAGATCTATAAAATTTCTTCACTATAAACATAATCCATCCACAATCCTCCAAAAATTATTTCATACACACAACAACTCAAATCAAACCCTATTTCACCATATTTATCAAGAAATAAGTTGAAAAAACCTAATCTTAAAATACTCAACTCTCAATTCTAAAATCAACCATTAGGATCGCTGTGTGTGCTTGGCCAAACAATGGTATCATAAACCTAGAGCAATGGACTACCTATTTCAGGATTAGACACCCCAAATGATTCCTAAATGCATTATTTGGTCTCATTTAATTATTGGCTAGGGACATAAACTTGGAATGGTATCTGCAAAGTATATGCTTCAATCCTCCTCTTTCTAAGCCTATCTAAGGAAGTCAAATGCTTATGATTCAGGAAAACTATACTAAAACTAGTGAACAAATGTATTCTAATCAAAGAAGGAAATCACAGTTAGGAACTACTCCAACTGACTGTGCTACAGGAATAGGCTATTGATTCTGATATTAGTAGCTGCAGGAACAACAAAGTTCTAAAACATATAAATGAATAGGAAATGAACTCTACACTAACAAAACAATTCACTCATCAAGTGGGCCCCCTTGAATGAGTGAATGAGAATTAAAATCAAAATGAAAGTTGCAAACTTGAACTGAACATTCTATTCATCCATAAAATGATTACACTTGATTGAAACAATATGCAAAAGTTCTATTAAAAACCAGTTTGTTCGACTAACTCTAAAAGAGTCACAAAAGTCAATTATTTAAAAGGAAGCTACAACTATCTCCTAAATCTACGATCACGTCATAAATGAGGATCAGTTACAACTCATAAAGTTTCACAACAGAAATATTATTGACCATAAACAATCCCAGAATATAGCGCACACTAAATCTACGCATTGCATGCAACATAAAGTATTGACTTTCTTGCAAGGATTCTACAATCTATGGTCGGCTTTGATGACTCCCGTGCTAGTATGTTGGTCCTTGAATATCCACGGTGAACTCCTGCAAAATAATCAATGTGCACATATCAACCATATACATATATATCCACATCATCAATATTAGGAAAATATGTAAGTCTTAATTATCACTCTTGCAAATCCTATGGCTATAGGAGGTAACTACCCAAAACATAGCTTAGGAGAGAAAACATCCATTAACATGTATAACTATTATATTCACCATTCCTGTCCATGAATTTAAGCAGATATTATGTCTTTAGAAGTATCCACATTTCCATCTTATGTTCACACACACTATATAATATATACATAGAAACCATAAGTTCATATGCTTAAAACCATGAATTCATGTCTATGTGCAATCAACTTGTTCTAGAAAGAGGATAAAATGTAGTGAGAAAGATGGCTATTTAGAAGCCCATCTTTCCCCCTAACTAAGCTATTGCTAGTCCCCAACAATTATGAAGTTCTGAATCCTGGCACGAACCCTCAAATGACTAGTTGTTCTCTACCCAGACTCATCATGAACATAATCAGGAAGTAATAGCAAGTAGATTCATCACCTTTCAACACTTGGTTATATACTCAGAATAGTGTGATAACTATTGACAGTGACCAGTGCCATTAAAAAGCATACACAAGAGCATATAGTGACGTACTTGCAGATAAGAGATCAATAACTCAGCTTATGAATAATCAAAGATATGGTAGTCAGCTAATGTGGTGGAACTGATTGAATGATGACTCTGAGCACACCAAAATCACACGTTTCATTACAACCCCATTAATCTTTGGCTCCCGCTTTTGTAGCAAAAGCTCATCTATCAAGTCTGGCATGGATCACAAATTTTAATGATTAGACAATGTGGCGGGCCATAATGAATAAATTTTGGTGAAATTTTGTGGAAGAATCTTGAAGATTTACTCAAAATTGATTTCTAATTTAAAGATATGTTGATTAAGAGAAAAAAAAAAATTTTTAAAAATGCCAATCTTTATATAATCCAAAGCCAAAGACAGCTAGAATGACAAAGGCCATGACTGAAGGAGAAGTATATATTTCTACATTGGAATCTCTATATCAAACAATCAAATCCACCAGCGGTCCATTAATACAAGAATCAAGCCTTCCATTTACACTCACAGACATTTTGACATGAACCATTTCAATATCTACATATTATGATTGGTTTGTGTAAACTCTCTACAAGTCATAAGAGGAAATAATCTTTTAACAACATAGAATAATTATTTTAACAGTTGCCTTATTTGATCAAGGAAGATCTAGTAGAGAAATTTTATCATCACAGATATATTATGGAGATTATAAACAAACAACAATAAATACAAACATTAATCATCAAAAGAGTTGAGTGCTCAAAGATAATTCATTGGTGACAGAGATAATAACAAATATTCAAAGCCTCTTTGTTTCTCATACAGTGAAGATGTCTAAAGTCATTCTTTATGTGTGTTGAATCACATTTTTGTACAAACATGTGCATAATGGCACGTATCTTTAGAAGTTCAATGTTGACTTTTTTTATGTCATGTTAGTCTGAACCTATAATAAAAAATTATTATATTTATGACTCAGGAGATGCCTATGTGCCTAGCAGCTTCTACATTTGGTAAATGACAAAACTGATATGAAATATTTAATAAATTTCACCTCTTGCTATCGAAAGAAGACAAGGTGTAAAAAGGATCAATAACTCAGACTTATAAAGTTGTTTTTACAACCATGGTAGAAGTATGAGTGCAAGTCGCACATTCCAGTATGTCGAAACATGTCTAAGAACTGCCAATTCTTCTATCACAACCATTTTTAAGTTTTGAAAGGGTGTTCGATTGTTTAAGATAATAATATTTTTACTGATGGCTTTGTCTATGTTGTCGGGCTGCATACAATAACGCAAAGGTATTCTATGTAAACAAATCAATGTTTTTTTTAAGAGTTTGGTGATTTTGAGCCATGTTGACAAGAATTTTGAATAAGTTGGAAGACAGTTTGAAACCAAACTACCTACAGTTAGCCAGCACTCATAGAGACATTATAAATTTTCATTCATTCATTCAATTGAAAAAGGGTGATGTGACATATGGTATATGTTATGAGGTCTTCCTTAAATAATTACTGTATTTGTTGTATGAAGATGTTTTGGTATCAAGAATTGTCTGCAGTGAATTAAAAATTGCAATATCACAGTTCATTGGATATGTGAATTTGTTGGATATGTGTTTGGTCTGAAAGGAAGTATATTCTCTTGATCGACTACTTCAAAGAAAGATGAACAAATCAGATATTGAGGAAGGAATGTCTTAGAGGTTGGGATTGATTGTTGTGGGCAGTATGTTGTTCTATTTGCAGGCATAACACTGGGTTTATAAATCAAATTTTCTACAAGAATAGTGACATATTAGAATTGTTTTGTTGTGTAAAATTCTCAGATCACTCATATTCCCATATACAAAATCTACAGACAACACTGGTGATTTTATAAGTGTTGAGCTTATGTTTTGGAGTAGTCAGCGATAAGAAAGGAAAGACATGGGAATGTGCAGAGCCACAGGGATAGAGAAAAGAATAACAATAATATTGGCAGATTACAAACATATTAAGTTTGTAACGAAGACAAAATCATTAGCAGTGAGACTGTGGGTTAACCAATAATCATGGTGCCTTCTAGAGCTGGAAGAGATGTTGCTTTCTTACGTATTGGGCGATCAACTGTCTATACGTATTCAATAGCAATGATAAGGATAGAAAATGAGAGTTGATTCATGTGTGATATTTCTTATATGGGCTCACCTTATGAATGGAAATATTTGAAATTTAAGATAAGTATTCCATGTTTTATCATTGCATATGAATTTTCAGTTCATAATTCATTAAATAATAAATCTTGCATGCTTCTATCATTTGTATTTTTTGTATGAGATAGTTTATCTTTATAAACTATTGCAATCTATCTCTGACATACTTTCAGGACAAAAGCATATGAAATTTAGATTCAAAGAGAGTCTGACATTTTCAAAGAGGTCAAGAAGTTGATGAACTTGAGCTTCAGAGGGAGCATATGGTTGAGTTAACTTGTGACAATCTCAATCGTATTGATTGAGAGGGAGCTCACTACTGAAGGTAAATCAATTCTGAGATTATAGTAGTGGTAACTCATGGATAGAATTTCCTTTGAGATGCATGTGGATAGAGACTATTGCTCATTAAGATAAACATCTTACTAGAGGTCTTTATTATCTTTCCTCAAGTCCAAGAGGGAGTGTTAATGTTGTGGCCTTGGAAAAGATCAAAATACATCTTATGCTAGTCGATGTAACCTTATGACTATTCAAATTATTCATATTGGTTCTCTCAGGAAGGAAGGTATGAAGTGGCATCTTGTAGTGACACCGAGTTGAATATATAAATGGGTATGCCTTCATGAAAGAGGGAGAAGTTAAAAAATCTGCATCAGTGGACATTTGAGGATCCTGATTCAGAGGGAGTAGACCATGTTTTGTTGGTTCTCTAGTAATCAAGAAATTTTAGCAGAGAATTACGATTATTACCATGTGAGAAGGCTATATGTTAGAGGGAGAAGCTAGAAGATCAAATTAAATTGGCACCCCAGGATCTTGGTCATACAAATTAAGTTGGGAGTGTACCATGTCAAGATGGTGTATACTTTGTAATTTCAAAATTCACCAAGACTATGAGACAGTACAATTCAGTGGAGAACAAACAACTGATACTCTCACTAAAACCCCTTGCTAGAAAGGAGATTGTGAACTTTCAGATAACCTTGGTATGTTGAGGAGTAAAGCCTTAGCTGAAAACAAGGTTTTAGCTTCTATGATGGACATCATTTTGTATATTAAATGATTCTTGTCTTTGATAGACAAGTCTAAGGTGGAAGTCTTGGTTTCCATTCTCTGGGATGAGGCATGGTCGATCCACCCTCTGAGAAGAGTCAAGGTGGATGTCATATGTGCGACTTTATGGACCCATTCTTTTTGTGTTATATTATGAAAGGTGATGATATTTCATATGTGCTGGGTTACTATTGCTAGGTGAAGACTTAGACAATAGCTTAACCTATTGTTAGGTGTGACTATGTATTGTAGTCACTATTCCTGACACTAAATTTTTGAGTTGTTAAATCTAGTTCCGAATTGGTCGAGGATTATAACAACATGTGAATAAAGTTTTGATTCGGATTGTGTCGAATATCTTGATTGTTATCACTAAATCTAGTTCTGAATTGGTTGGGGATTGTGATAACCTTCTATCAGGATGAGTACATCATGATGATGTCCCGAGCTGTGTCATATATCTTGATATGAAGTTGTGTGTAAGTTATCATATAATCCAGTTCTGAATTTAGTCGGGGATCATCATAACAAATGGTTCAAGTTTTGATCCGGATTGTGTCAGATATCTTGACACCTATATTTATCATTAAATCCAGTTTTGAATTGGTCGGGGACTTTTATAAATTTCTTATCAAGTTGATTTATGTTCTGGATTATGCCATAAATCCTTATTCAAAGTGATTATGTGTTATTTAAAAGAAATCTAGTTCCGAACTAAGTTGGGGATTTCAATAACACTCACTTCTTGTGAATATCAATCTCCTCTCACTAAGAGGGAGTGTTAAAATATAGCATCGAATTGATTGATATAATTATATTAATCTAATAGATGATTATATATATATAATCATAATGATATGTTCTTAATTTTTATCCTAAGTTTCACAACTATTTGCATATCTGAATAATATTTATTAATAAGCATAATAGTTCTATGAAAAAGAAAAATTAAATTTAATGTCTACATGTGTATATAAAAAATAAATAATAGAATTCCATTATCATTAACTAATCTCTATTCTTTTCTTTAAAGAATTAAAATATGTTAAACAAAAGTCTTAAGAAAAATATAAAAGGTTATCAAGACAACCACGGCTATCAAAGAAATAAAAATAAAATAACTTTTGAATGAAAGTAATTCCTATAAATCTGTTTTGTTTTATAAAATTTAGTTACAAAAATTTTCCTTAGTTCTAATATAAAATTTCAAGATGATACAAAACATGTAATTTTACAATTTTGTTTGACTAGTTTTAGGCCTCCCACTTGTGTAAACTTAAGGTAATTTCAAAAAATATTTTGAGAGAATTATAATTTCTTTTACTAGAAATAAATAATATATGTCTTTTTAAAAGAATGGTGATCATTCGAACATAGTAATATATGTTGATAAAACAAAAATTAAATTGTGCCCATAAAATTAGACAACTGCTATTATTAAACTATTAAATGAAAAACATATAGAATAGACGCAATTTATCACCTACACATTCTCAATATCAATTGCAATATAAATGCATCTTTTGCATCAATTTATTTTGTAGAAAGAATGAACCAATCATTACAATGCATATGCTTTTTTAGATAATTATTTTGTTGCACTGGAATTTGTACATCTCCAATAGTAATTTCTTATGCCTCCTTTTTGTAAAACAAGTTCTTTTAGTAGATGTCATCAATAACATTTAAAATGAACAAATGATTACCTTTTTGTTATCCTCATGCTATTTGATAAATTAATAGATATTATACAAAACTATGTCAACTTTTACTCTAAATCAAAGCTATCTTTTCTTGCATCTCATGTATATCTCATTTGACAGAGAATTCTTTTTCCCTTGCTTTCCTCACATGTTAGAGGAAAATATTCTTGTGAAAATGCTTTCTATTTGTTTCTCATACTGACGAAACTTCATTTTGACTTAACCATTCTCAACTCATTTTCTAATAAAAAGATACATGATTTTAATGTAGATAATTTTTTCATGAAATAGAAGATTTTTTATGAAAGTAATAGAAAGCCTTTGTGCTTTGTTCATTGGTCCTTGTTCTTGTATGAATGTACTGATTGTGGGTAGTAAGCTACCCCATAGGTGCATCTCTACATTTCCAAGGTTGTTAAAATCGTGTTAAATCAAGAGCCAACAAAATAGCGAATCCACTGGGGAATAGAGATGATATAGTCATGATAAATCCAGTTTGATATCTTTGGTGTTATAAATAAGCTATAAATAATGTGGGTACGAGTAGATCTAGACTCCTGCCTGGCTTATTTATCTTATCCATTGGTTACCATTGAAAGTATAGAGTCAGATTCAAAGCTTTTAAATCTTCTCAACAAGTGTGGGTGGCGACTATAAGTTATCTGTTTGATCAGTGTATGAAAGATGTATTTCTAGTCCTGATAAACAATTTTTAAGATCCTGGTGAAGTTTTGGTTGGCTAGAAAGATATACGAAAATAAGTAAAACATTTTCCTCTTCAAGGAGGTGGTGACTGTACAAGAATAGAATCTGATGGAGCTGCAAAGAAGGCTCTAGATCTTTCCTGCTTCCCAGTCAACAAGTTAAGTTTCAACTGTAGTACTACCAGGTATTTTCCATTTAATGTTTTATATTTGCATGGTCTTTATTGGGTGAAAAAATCACCATAGGAGGTACTTTTGGATTGCGGGTCTACATATCTCTCCAAATTTGTTGAAAAATCTAGTTTTCTTTCTTTGGAGACATATGTGTGATTTAGGTGTCCTTATGGCTGCATATGTTATTCACGATAAAACCTAAGAATTTCATTAAGTAAAGGTGCAGTCCATAATGGATTCGTGTAGAAGTTTTTCTATACAAAGGTATGACCCATTATTTTTTGATGGTATTCATGGTTTCCCAAATGAGATTCCTAGTGAAGTTAGGAAGCATTTAGAACAGTTTAAGGGGAAACAATCAGATTCAGCATATAAGCATTTGTAGGATTTTGCTGATCTGATGGGAGACTTTGATATTTTTCATGAAGATATCTTCATGAAGTTTCAGGTCCAAACTTTGAAAGATGATGCCAGAGTTTGGTTTTATTCTTTACTAGAAAATTATATTTCTTCATGCGAAGAATTGAGTTCATCTTTCATGCAGCACTTTGTTGAAAGGATGAATGCAAGCAGTGTGTTGAACAAATTTACGGACATTGAAATTAAAGAAGATGAGTTAGTCCCATCATTCAACATTAGATTTGTAAAACCATTGCATGATATTCCAAAAGGCTATAGGCTCGATGATCAGATTTGTTTGGTAATCTATTTGGGTAGTTTTGGTAGAAAGATTAGCTTTTGTTGAGGGATAAAGAGCCACAAACTTTACATCAGGCTTTTACTACAATGATGGATATTGAAAATAACCTAAAATATGGGATTACCAAAGGATTTTTGTCTGTTGGAGTTCACTGTCATAGTGTATCAGATAAAAAAAAAAGGTGTGTATCAAGAAGTGAGAGTCAATGTCAAAGTGTTTTTATCCTTGCCGATTTACTAACCATGATTTATATTGTGTTTCTAAACAAAATGTAAAGGAAGATTGTATTCAAAAAGAAATGATTGCCCCTTGTATAGGATTTAACATGGTTAGTAAATAATTGCAAAGTGTCTTTGATGCAGAGATAGATATATATAGGGGAACACACTAAGTAATTTTGTAACTAGTCTTTCTAGTTGTGAGGCTATAAAAACAAATTGTTTGCAGTCAATTACTAAAAATGAAGAGGGGGAAGATCTTTTATCAGATGATGAGAAAGCCCCAAATGATGAGATTCTATCAGACTTCAGTATTGCTGGTAGTGAGAAAGAGATTTCTTGGAGCCAAAATGACCCTGATCTTCTTGAAGATAAGGAAATGGTTTATAGGCAGCTTTGTGAGGAATTTGATTCAGGTTCTTAGGTTTCAGCTAACAATGAGTGAAAAGTTAATTTTTCAATTTGTATTCTCTCATCCTTTGATTCATCATATGAATTTATTAATCCTAGGGTAGATGAAAGTTCATATGATCCTGAATATGAAACCATGGTAGCTCATTTTTCTCTTGAACCAGAAATGGAGGTCAGCTTTTTTGATCTAACAATTGGTGGTTTTAATATTGTTAGTCATGTGAGATCAATGTCTTATCAAGCAGAAGTTGATAGTGCTAATAGTGTGCCCTGCAATAGTGATTCATGTCAAGGAAACATATGCCAAAATGGTGGCATGTGTAATGGACTACTTACTGATTTGTCCATGCCACAATTTGAAACATTTTATGAAGATCTAAGAGAGGATTCAAATTCTACATCAAATTATTGGCTTCAGCCAGAGGTATGTTCATTTCTCCAAGAATCGGATATAGAGAGTTTTGATGCCTTGTTTTCAAGAGATTTTGAAATTAATCAGCTAGGATATATTAGTTATCAGGTAGAACATGAGTTTTTTACATTTCCAATCCAGGATGATGATGTTTCCAAGGATAAGCTGACTCTAAAGCCACAAGTCACAATTCAAAGCAATCTTTTTGAGCACTTGTGTGATGTACAGAGGCTTGAATTTCAAAATTTCTTTTTTGATATTCAAGTATGTTTTGAAAGAGGCCAACATATTTCCATCTATGATGTGGACTCGGGATTATTTTCTACTCAGTTGGATAAATTCTTTAAAGAGTGTGATAGTTTTATGTCACACAATGATCAGTACCTTCAGTACTTCAATGCTAAGTTTCTTGTTTGAAACTATTCCAAAAATAATTTTTGCAAAGTGGATAATCTATGGAGATAGTTCATGGGTAGGTAAAAACATTATATTAACTTCCTACATACTATAAGGATGTAGCTAAGTTCATTATTTATTATACTAATTCTGAAGGAAATTATGTATGCATGTTTTCCCATCACTTTTAGCTAGTAGTTCATTTGAGAAGGGGGTGTTTATTAATATTCTCTATTACCTCCATTATTCTTTATAAAAAAAATGTACAAAGGGGTTCTAAAGGTCCATTTTCATATCTTAGCTTTCCATGCACTAATTAGACTATTAGTAAGTAGAGAAATCAATGTTTCTCTCTCTATCCCTCATGATTAGGACTCATTTTTTCACACAAAATAAGATACCAATTCTAGATCTTCTCATGAGGAACATAATGAGGATGGGGAAACCCTTCAAATCAAAAAGCCAATGAAAACATTTTGGATGATAAAAAAATTAGGATGCAGGAAATCATAAACTAAATCAAGACCTAGTAATAACCCTAAATTTTGAGAAGAAGTTCCTATCCTTGACTCAAGTTCTAAACAAACACTTAGTTTAATCAAAAGAGAATTGTACTTTGATTCAGCCTCTTTTGAGACACTAACTGCCATATGATATTCTAATAGGAAAGATAATAAAAAAAACTAATAACACCAATAATTTCTATAAAAAGATTGAAAATTTTGGCCAATTTAGCTCATCATATTATTAGCTTAGAGGAAAAAGACTCTCATTCATAAATAAATGTTTTCTCTATGGTCTTACAAAAAGGTGAACGTTAATAGAGATCAGAGAAGAGATAAGCCATTGAAAAAAAATGAACCTTTTATCATTGAAAATGTAACTACTAAATTTTTCAAATCAAACTTTTCTATTTCTCCTAGATCTAATCCAAATAAGGAAGATGAAGTCCATATTCTTGATCAACCCATTGAGAAGGAAACCTTGAATGAAAAAGAAACTTGTGTTGTCTATGAACTCGAATGAGGCCTTGTACTTGATAAAATTTGACTCTCTCCATCTATGGGTGAAACTAAGGGTATTGAAAAGCCGAGAGCAGAAGTTAATGTAGAAATTTAGAATCAAAAAGTAAAAATAGAAAAGTTAGATAGAGTAAATATCTATGAGGATGATAATAGGAAAGACAAACATGAGGAGAAGGTAAACTAGTCATATAAAACTCATGTTACTACTTAAGTTGAAGATGACTAACTAAAATCTTTAATTGAAAATATTGGGGTTGAGCATTGTGATAATGAATTCCTTGACCAAGAAGACCAAGAAGTAAAGGAGCAGTTTGAGGCAAATGAATTCATTTAAAACAACAAGAGGAAATTTGGGCTCCAAAAGATATAGTTTCTAAGATAAAAGATGAAAATTAGAATCTGCAAACTTATTCACAATAAAAATCTGTAAATTAGTCATAGGAAGTTGAAATTGCAAAAATTAAGAAAAATCTCAAATAAGTATCATGTAAAAAGAGCTCCACGTGCCTATCTAGGAGTAAAAACAAGAAGTGGGGGAGTTAAGGAAGCTATGGTCCAAAGAAATTACAATCACATTAAAGAGATTAACCTCCCAATCCAATTTTTAGTGTTTCATTTTTGCATGATGACATATGAAGTCCTCATCTCAAGAGAATGAGAGGATAAAAAAGTCCAATTATTTTTATTATTTAATTCCCTTTTACCTATAATTTATGCTATCTTCCTTATTCTTCTTTTCATTATTTATTTTCGAAGATAAAGATATTTGATAAATTTCTAAGAAGACTAAAACTATCGAAAATACTAGAATACATCAAGATGTTAATTGCTTTCATGACAAAATTTGCATGACATCATTAAGAGAGGTATTGTAGCTGTTTAATCATGTGAAGAAGAACTAATCAATCTTATGGTTGTTAAAGTTGTAACTATAGTTGAATCAATATGGTTAAAATTTCCTTATTTATTATAATTTATTTTGGGTTTAAATGGTCAATGACTTATATAAATATTATCATTAGATTTTGGTGTTTTGGTAGTACAATAAAAAAATAAAAAATAATATTAATTTTTGATTGAAAATGTCACACCATCTAGTATATATGTGTGCCAATATGGATAAATATATATAACATATAAAATTGATATAGAAGAACCCTTCTCTCTTTTGATTCAATCGGTGTCATGGATGTGGAAGGATAATTCACAGTAAAAAAAGATGTCTTATTTCATCACCAAGAGAACCAAGAAGGTAGGGTCATCTTGGTGATCCTTCAATTAGTTAGCTTAATTTGGTAATGTGTGATTTAATTCCAACAATGTTTTCACTTCATGTAGATTTGATGTTATCATTTGTGACTTTATTTGGTGTTGGTTCTCATTAGATAAAATAATTACTTCTATTATTTTTGTTTTGCTAATGTTAACATTCTTATGTCAAGCATACTCAACTTTGTCCAAACATATGGCTATGCAATATTAATGCATATTTCATTAATTCTTATTCTTATGTTTATTAAGATAAATTTTTAAGTCAAGCTAGGCTAGTAATCTTGATATGATTGTACTCTTGTAGTATTGTGGCATTTTTAATTTAATTTTATCTATTTTAATTAAGATAAATATTTGGGTCAAGATAGATTAGTGACCTAGGCTTCTATGATTTCATATTAATCAAGAAAAATATTTGGGTCAAGCTAGGTTAGTGACCTATATATGATTGTATTTTCTATAATTTAATTTTATTCAAATAAATGTTTGGATCAAGCTAGGTTAGTGAGGTAGATATGATTGCATTCCATATGGTATTGTAGCGTTAATATTTATTTTATTTATTTTTATTTTTAATTTATCATTGATTAAAATTCTTGTCAAGAAGGATCATTAACATGCTCCAAAATTGAATAGACTATTGATATTTATTTTGATAATTTTTTATTTTTACTTTTGCTAAAATAAATGTTTAGGTCAAACTTGATTAGTAGCTAAGATTTTAGTGTATTCTCTAGGGTATTACATTTTCAATGTTTATTTTATTAATTTTTATTTTTATTTATTTAAGATAAATATTTGGGTCAGGCTTGATTATGACCTGGATGTGATTGTACTCTCTAGGTATTGTAGCCTCAATGATTATTTTGTTAATTTTAATTAATATAAAAGTTTGGATCAAGCTAAATTAGTGACCTAGATTTTTATTTTATCATTTTTAAATTAACATTAATATTTTGGTCAAGCTATATTAGCCACTTGGATTTGATTCTATTATCTATCGTGCCTGATAATTTTGATTATTTTTTATTTTCATTTTATTTAAGATAAATGTTTGGGTTTACTTTCATTGTAATTGAGATGAATGATTGATTCAAGGTAGATGAGTGAGCTGGATTTGTCTATATTCTCTAGGGTATTATAGCTCAAGTTAATTTTATCAATTCTTATTTTCATTTTATTGGTAATAGGAAAAATATTTGGAAACTTTAAATTAACCAGTACAATAGATAACAAGGTACAATGTTGGTGATCACAATGACTTATTGGAGATTACAATATGAATGGCTATAACAACAAGGTCATGATTAAACCATTATACTATGTCATAAATGACAAAATTTGAGGTAAATGTATTTTAACATAAAAAGAAAACAACTCTAGAATTGATAGATCTACACACAAACAAACCCCATCTTTAGGCCACAGGATCTCCCTCAATCTTTGTTTTATATTGTATGATTAAGAAATATTTTGTTTACATTTAAAATTTAGTTTGAGAAGTAATCACTCTATAATTATGGCCCTTAACCTAAAGAATTATTATAATTATTTTTAAGTATGTCTATTGTATTTTTCAAAATCTATTTAAGTGTATTTTAGGTAATCCATTTAAGTATATGTTAGGTTTTAATTTAAATACCTTCGACATAGTTGTCCCTAAACAACACACTAAGAGCCAATTACGGATGAAAAAAGTTAGTCAACTTTGACTATTTAACATTTTTACCTAAAAATCAGTTGTCAATATGTACCATTTAAACTATTTGCCCTCTACACTAGCTTCATTTCACAAGCTTATTTCACAGGCAGAGCAAGGGCAAAGAGCCAGACAGGAAGATGGAGAGCAAGGGCAAAGAGATCATGGATGGCAGGGATGAGATGAAAAAGGGATCAAGAAAACCCTACCAACGTTTGAGCTTTGAACAAACTCAGTATTTAGAAAGGTTATATACTTCATCTGCCCCTTTCACTAGTTTCCTATCCTACAATTTTTGAAGTTAGAAACAGGCTTTTTAGGATGTTGTACATTGTCATTTTCATGGGTTCTCTCTCGCTCTGTCTATGTACAGATATTTCAATGCGTGCGCACATCCTGATGATAAACAGAGGGCCGAACTGGGCAATCAACTGGATCTCACCCCACATCAAATCAAATACTGGTTTCAGAATAGGAGAACTATGAAAAAGGTTATCAGTTATTATTTTTTTACTGTATGAATTCATTATCATTGAAATCCCCAATTTTAGATCTTAGACTAACTGTATCATTGTTGTTTGGACTTTGGAGCAGGCTCAGGAAGGTCGTAGTGACACCTGCTTTCTTCGCCAGAAAAACCAAATGCTCCGCGATGAAAACATGTTGCTTCGACATACACTTAACAATGCTACATGCCAAACATGTCTAGGACATCACGGTGTGGAACAGATGATTTCCAACATACACCATTATCAGCAGGAGAATCAGATCTTGAGACAGGAGGTATGGTGCAATTAGACTTTTGGGTATTATGATCTTGAACATTGAATAATTTTTACTTGTCATGATCGATTATAGGGTACATACCAAAATATTTTGATGATAGATCATATATGATGTGATTTGAACCATCCATTTTCACTATTCTAGATCTACCAATTTTTTAATAAGTAGTAAATAAAAGAGTAGTAGATTTCTATAATCTATAAATAATCTTCTGGTTTCGATTGTGTAAATGTGTTTGCATTAATGTTTCAGATCACACTTTGTAATCCATCATCAGAACAAATAATAAAGAGCATAAGAAAAAAATCGTTGCTGCTCATGTAAAACCCAAATGATAATATAATAAGATTATACTTTTGTTTTGTAGATTAAAAACGTTACTGCTATATATTGCCTGTGGTTATCTAGAATAATGTCCAATTAGATTTTTGGGAAGTAGAATTTGATAAGAATAATTTTCATGATAGATCATATAGTGTGATGTATAATATGGTGAAATTTGAAACATCGGTTTCTTTCGATGAAAAATAATTTTCTCTGTCCATCAAATCTTGGCTAACTCGCAAGCAGTTTAATCCAAATAAGTTGTTTTCTAATTTGATCTGTGTTGTTGACATGTTCTTTCAAAACCCAAATTGTTGTATCATTAGATTTTTGATTTCTGTTTTGTAGATTGAAAACGTTACTGCTATTGCCCGTGGCTGTCTAGGGAGATCCACCCAGCAGGTAGCAGCCATTGAAGGACAGCCACAGTCAACAGTTGCTCCAGATCTTTGAAATAAAAGGGCTTCAGATTTTAATGAACCAACATTAATTGAAGCATCTCTCCATAATCTTTTGTAACTGCATTTGCAAGCAGTCACTAGCATTGTTATTTTAGTTGTCCTTCCATAAGGAACTCTAATTTGGCATATTGAGATCAGCCAGGCTATATAGATTTTTGGTTTTCTCGTTTTACTTCTGTATCGTAGGCTGAATTCTAATTTTGCCGCATAGAAATTAGTTGGATTCTACATATTTTGGTTTCACTCCCAATTAACTTTCAGCTTTTGCAGTGGATGGATTATATCCTTCATCTTAAATAAATAAACTTTGGTAAATTTCTGTTTTAAGATTTGTTTTATTATTTTTTATTATTTTAAACTATAATTTTTTTTGTTAGTATGTTTTAATTTATTAGTGAATTTGAAAAGTTCTTAATGAATCTATTAGAAATTAAGTCTTGTTAGGGACAACACTCTAACATCTAAAAGGGATGAGGCTGGGATCTTGCCTCACACAAATTTGGCCTAATGGATATCCCTTAGTCCATGGCTCTTAGCTAAAGAGGCCCAGCCTAAAGAGTGACCTCCAAAAACAATATGATTCTTTTAGATTATTTTTTAATAAAAAAAGAAATTTCAGAATTATTTTATGATAGCAATAGTGAGAGAAATGTAATGATGAAAGAGTTTTAACAAAAGCTCTTAATTTTTATCCTAAATTTCACAGCTAAATTTCAGAGTTATTTATGATAGCAATAATGAGAGAAATGTAATGATGAAAGAGTTTTAACAAAAGCTCTTAATTTTTATTCTAAATTTCACAACTATTTGGATATCCAAATAATATTTATTAATAAACATAATAGTTCTATGAAAAATAGAAATTAAATTTCATGTCTCCATCTATATAACAAATAAATAATAGAATTCCACTATCAACTAATTTCTTTTCTTTTCTTTAACGAATTAAAATATGTTAAACAAAAGCCTTAAGAAAAATATAAAAGGTTATCAAGACAACCATAGCTATCAAAGCAAGACAAATAAAATAACTTTTATATAAATACATATGTTATTATTAAAATTTGAAAGTATTTCCTATAAATCATTTTTGTTTTATAAAATTTAGTAGCAATTTTTTACAATTTTGTCTTAGTAGTTTTATGCCTCCCACTTGTGTAAACTTAACGTAATTTAAAAAAATATTTTGGCTAGAAATAACTACTAACACTTGCACCTAGAGCAGGTGCAAGGGTTATGCCGATAGGAATTTATACATAAGTTACATATTATCGTTTCTCTCTATGACTTGTCTTAACTCTTAAATTATGTATGTATAGATTCTTTTACTTTTATGCTCAGTAATCTTAAAATTAAAGTCATATAATGACTTCTAAAAAAGAATGGGATACAAAATCTAATGTTTATAAAAGAATTTTATAAACGCCATTTTTTGTAAGGTCACTTGAAAACTCTTTTCTCATTATTATATCAATCTTGATCTTTCACATGTTTATCTTTCAAACCTTAAATTCATATAAGATTATTGTGATTACATGGTGATCTATTCTACTTAGAAATTTGTATACTTTCAGCCAATAACTTGTATCCTTAAATGTAATCAATTGTACTAGGCATATAATATAATGATTTTTAATGATTAAATTTACAATGCAAAATTACAAAGCTTTACAAATTCATATTCTTTATAACTCCATTCCCATCATGGATGCATGCATTTTATAGCTTTATGTTTCTTGTGAATAGATCATTGCATCCAATGAGATCACTATTTGTGTAGGTTCTCTCAAAGCCACATATCATTATTTTCTATCTCATTTGTAGCTTGCTCTTTCTTTTCCATTCATTACATGTTTATTGGCATTGATAAGTAGTTGTTCATAATTCCTAATTTTAAATCTTTGAAAATGAAACATTTCACTACAGTAGAAAATACGTTTTATTTCCTATCAGCTAACCCTTGCATAATAACTTATGTATAAATAGAAGTATATGGTATTTTTATAACTAAAGTAGAAGTAATAGAGTAGGAGAGTAAATTTGTAAAAAATGAAGTTGATTGTATTGAATTGTGAGCTTCACTATTTTAGAAGTTCAATATTTGAAGCATCCAAATTAAATATTGTTTGAATAATGAAAATAAGTATGTATTACATATTTGATCATATTGTATTGAAATTCCTTTTTAAGTTTCAAGATTTTGGTTTTTCTTTGTTTTCATACCTACATGTTGAAACAAGAAATTAGTGGATTTTTTAGTGAATATATGAATGGTTGCATGTAAGTCAAATAGATATTGTTTATTTTTCTCACCTTTCACTTTATTACTAAATTTAGAAAGAAAAGTTTACCTTGGCAGTTAATAATACATAAAAATTAAATAGAAACAAAAATGATTTAGCTGCATATAGATTTCAAAATATAAAACTCACTAGAAAAGTGAAAAGTGACCCATCTCAAAATTCTGCACAAATTAACCCTAATGATGTGAGTGAGAAAATAAACAGAATTTGTTGGAAAATTTTAAGAAACCCTATCACAACAATTTTTTTTTTAAAAATGAACTAAAACCCTAAAAATGTTGCTTCAACCTATTCTAAAAGCATTGATTTCAAATTACCAATGGTGACATAACATTATTCCTTGTGGAAAGTTTCTCCCATTTTTCTGTTGACATGAACGAAGTACTATGAAACCAAAAGCAATCTCCCTACATCAGTTATTTCAATCTCTTCATTGTAACTGAAAAATGAGATCTAAAAATATTGGCGTTTTTGAGCTATTATATTTGTAAGTCCCATCATTGAATCAAACCTAAACATATTGTTTTCAAAATCTCCAGTCCCTGAAATTCAATTATTTCAAACGAATCGTTGTCTTCGATAGTTGCGATCAACTTCAAAGATTCAGAAGTTAATTCTACTTATAAAATCAGAACAAGACATTTGATAAATAACAAAGCCTATCCCGTAAATAGCAATGCACGTTCACCAATCATTTATAGTGAATCGCAGGTTAGAAATGCACCCCACAGTGAATGATATGTGGTATCAAATAACAATAAAGATTAAAAACAAAGTTTCAATTGAAAAAAGAAAATTTAACCCTGCTAAAATATTTTGCTGGTAAATTTTGTGGAGCACGTGTCTTGTTTTCCATTCAACAAAGGCTTTATAAGAAACCCCCAAATGGGTTCTTCCTCCATCACAAAGTTCAAAAGAGATCGGCCATGGGATAAAGCAACACAGGTACACGAATAAAGGGCAACACTATTGGACGTCCAGAGATGGCGAATCGAGTAGGGCAAGGGCCGCCTTCAGATATTTGGTCCCTTGGCTGCACTATGGTGGAAATGGCCACTGGAAGGCTTCGAATCCCTTTGCAACCGGCCTTGTATCTGACTGGTTGCACAGAGCAACAGCCAGAGTTCCTCTCCTGTCTGTGGCCTCAAGGTCAGGATATTCAAGACAAGTGCTTCCATCGAGATCTGAAACAACGGTGGGCCACTACAGAACTGTTGCAGCAACATCCTTTACACCCGCCAAGAGAGAGTATCTTTTTTTGTGTATCGGACAAGCTAGTTTTTCAAAAATGTCATTCATGAAGCAATTCATGATGGAGATTGCCTTGCTGGAGATATTAATCTCAGGACGAACCTGCTTGATCACCTTAAAGATGTAACTCTCCACGCACATGTTCTTTTCACCAGCTGCCTCGGGAGATAATGAGAACCTTCGGTCACACTTTTATTAACTTTCTTGCTCAGTACTTTCCAAAAAATAATGCACCTGCAAAGCCCATTTTCTTACCTCCTGGTTTTTAACGCCCGATAAAAAACTATCCATCTCTATGAAAAATTTCGGTGGAGAATGAATACCCAGATCATTTCCTATTTTTTAAAACTGTTGAATACCAGACATTTCGATTGTCTCCATTACAGAAAATCGTTTCAACAACAGAAGAGAACACAATTGTTCAAAATGATGAAATGAAATGAAATGGCGTGAGTGGAGTAAAACAGAGCCGACTCTGCAACTAACTTTAGCTCGACGCATCCGACATGATGTTTTGCCAGTCGAGGATCGCCTGAAGAAATAGCCTTATCGGCTCAATTAAATCATATACATACGTTTTGTACTTCCGCCCACCAGGACCCGTCCATCCGGAAGAACATTTGCAGTAGAGTGGTACATTCGAGGGATTTCTGTAGGAGCCAGGACCCGGAACCGGTTTCCTAGGGCTTCCGCGGGTCTGTAGAGAAACGGGTTCATAGAAGGCTCTCTCGCAGACTGCCAGAGGGCGGGTCCTTGCTTTGCACCATTGATTATGAGGACTTCGCCGGTGGGGAGAATGAGCATGTCGTTCATCACCCTCGGGCCGGGCATGTCTTCCATTTGCCACTCTGGATTTGACGATGTGATCTCCATTCTGCGGCAACTCTTGAGCGCCTCTGGATTTGATGATGTGATCTCCATTCTCTAGCAATTTTGTTAGCGGATGTGGTTTTCAGTTTGGCAATAATAATGTTCCTTGTGTACCGCTTACCTACCTCACCTACCGGCTGCTCTATTTGCCTTATCGCATGATCGCAAGTCATTCTTTCTAGCTTTGAGATCATGCGACCACTTTCTTGCCCAGCGCTTTTGTTTGCCCTTTGTCGCATGATCTCATGACTATTATTTTATTCATGAGATCGTGCGACTGTCTTATGTTTTGGCCAGGCTTTTTCCTTATGCGATAACTTAATTTTGTGTGGGCCCCCTCTTTTACTTTTCGCATAATCGCATAACTTTTATTTCATTTATGCGATCATGCGACCAACTCTTTTTGCAACTGCCAACTACCGTTTTAATTGCAGTTTATTTTCTAATTATTTTTCTATGACTTTTCATTCAATCGGATATTATCCAGGCAATTCTAGAAGTTTCGATAGGTAGAATATTTTTGAAAATAGGAATGTTTTTCTTAGTTTTGAGTGTAGAAAAATTCTCTTAGTCTCAGCAAGAAATATATGGGTATTTGTGAGCATTCTGGCAGCTCTCTGTGTAATTAGGAAATCAAGGCATTAATATAAATTTCTTATTTTAAATCTCTGAGAGTGCTCTGTTTTACTCTATTCCGTTATCTCCAGCATTGTATGTTTCTGTCTTCTTCCATCAAATTGGTATCAGAGAAGGTTATTGAAAAGAAGACTTCTGCTGAAGATTGAAGAACTTAAAAAAAGGATCAGGATATTATTTCTTGGCAAAATTTCATTCTAGGTAAAGAGTAAATCACAGAACAGTTGAAGATCTAAGGAGGTGAGCAAAGAAAGAAAAGGGTTTATAAAAAGAAAAAAAAGTATTATTGGTAAACCATGGCAGGAACTAGTGGGAGTATTTCTCAGCCTCAGATTTCAATTTTTAATGGCAAAAATTATGATTATTGGAACATAAAAATGAAGACTTTTTTGTTCACAAGATGTTTGAGATTTAGTGGAAAATGGGTTTCCTGAACCACCAGACCAACAGGCATATCAAGCCCTTTCACAAGCTGATAAAGATTTATTGAAGGAAAATAAGAAGGATGCAAAGGCTCTATTTTTCATTCAACAAGTAATGTAAGAATCAATCTTTCCAAAGGTTGCAGCTGCCACAAGATCAAAACAAGCATGGGATAGTCTGCAAATAGCATACCAAGGCATAGGCAAGGTAATAATGGCAAAATTGCAAATACTTAGAAGGGATTTTGAAAATCTGCAAATGAAAGACTCAGATTCAATGGATGCATTTTTCACTCATGCAATGTCAATAGTAAATCAGTTAAGGTCCTATGGAGACACTGTTGAAGATCAAAAGATTGTTGAAAAAATACTTAGAAGTCTGCCTGCTAAATTTGATGTTGTAGTAATAGCCATTCAAGAGGCTAAAGATCTTTCTCAGTTATCAGTAGATGAATTAATGGGATCACTTTTAGTCCATGAGCAAAGATTAAACCGAACAGGGTCATCATCATTTGAGAATGCATTCAAGACTCAGCTCTCATTTGGCAAGTCAAGAGGGAGATCAAACAACAGTCGAGGTAGAGGACATTTTTCATCAAGAGAAGGAAGAGAAAACACACAATTTGTAAGTAGAAGACCACCATCAAGCCCAAATGTCCATTCTACATCAACAAGAGGAAGGGGGAGAAATCACTATCAAAGCCATCATCAAGGAGAAAGGTATGATAAATCCAACATCCAATGTCATTATTGTAGCAAATTTGGGCATTATGCATTAGAATGTAGGAAAAAGAAATATGATTTGAATAAGCAAAAGGCACATTTCACAAATGAAAATCAGTCAAACACTAGTGAACAGGACACAATATTGATAGCATGCAATGTAGCACAAGAAAGTTCTAAAGAACTGTGGTTTTTAGATAGTGGGTGTAGTAACCACATGAGTTGTAAGGAGATGTTTTCAACAATAGATGATTCAGTAAAATCAGAAGTTAAATTGGGAAAGGATCAAAAAGTTTCAGTTATGGGCAAAGGGTCAATTAACATAAAAATAAAACAAGGTGAAGATAAACAAATTTCAGATGTCTACTATGTTCCCGGATTACAACACAACCTTATAAGTATTTGGGCAATTGGTACAAAAAAGATATAGAATATATTTTGAGAATGGTGAATGTGTGATCCTAGACAAGAAACCAAGCAATAAGCTAATTGCAAGAGTTGAAATGACAAAGAATAGGATGTTCCCATTAAAAATTCAAAGTGGATTAATGATAGAGCCACAAGGTTTACAAAAGGTTTCTGAAATAGCTTTTAAAGCTTCATACAAAAATGAATCTTGGCTATGGCATTTAACGCTTGGGCATTTAAACTTTAAAGGATTACAGTTGTTATACAAGAAGAAAATGGTTTATGGGTTGCCACAAATAGAACGACTTAAAACCACATGTGAGAGTTGTGTTGGTGATCTTTTTCCCCAAAGGTCAACTTGGCATCAGGATTGATAGGGCTAGTGTCACATTCACTCAACACTCCAAATCTGACAAGAAAAAGGACCAACTGACAAAGATCAAAGAGAGATCCTTCTACAATTTGAGCTCCACATCACTCAGGCGGGTATACCTCATCTGCACACTCCTACAACTTGTGTCACACTACAGGCCTATAGGTAACTGACTGTGGAATGGTTCTCAAACTCCTAGGTATCATGTACCTCAATGAAGCCAATATCTCATGCAATAGCCCAGCTTGCATGGAGTGAGTATGAAAACCAAAGACCTATCCTAACAACATGAAAGGGAAAGGGTGGGACAGAAATGAAATAATTTTAAAGATGATTGAAAGGTCTCCTGAGATGCCCTAAGTCTTTGATAGACCAATGCCTTATCCAATGGGCCATAGATTCAAATACCCTACTGCAAGAGACAACTATGAAACAAGAAAGCAATAGATTCAATGTGTTGATGCCTGACATCAATCACACACCATGACCAAGCCTTAACTTAACACCCACCTGTGCATTCAAGCATGTTATTATCCATTCAAAAGATTTTAACCCTCCCCTTAGAAGAGACCTACAAATCAGACAATATATTGACCAGTATCCACTGGAAGACAAGCATGATCTATCTTTGATATTTCAGCTCATACATGCATAAACACTAACCCTGAACCAGTTACCTCTGTAAAGACAACTCCACTTGCAAACACATAGGCAATACAAGAAGACAAATCAAACATCCTTAATGCATGATTAATGAATTCAAAGCTCAAATGGAGATAGCTTGATGACAGTAAGAATAAATTGAGTCCTCATACATAAGACAAACCTGCTGCAGCATGCATTGTATTCTCTGAACCAACAATGGAGACAGAACACCCTATATGTAGAGAGAAGGGGAAAAACTGCTGGATAGAGCCTTTCATGGAACTAGAAAAGAACTGTCAGCTGGAACCCTTTGAAAATTAGCAAAAACAACGTATATACCCATGGTTACCTTGAAATCCCACACGAGTTAGGATGCAACAAGCTAAGGGTAACCATGGTTAGAGTTTTCCATCAATTAGGCATTTCAAAATCTGACACAATTCAGAGGGAAAACACTAAGTCCTGAATGCAATTAACACTTGATCTTCAATCATGAAAGAATCTCTGAAAGGCATCGAAGATCAATCAAAAATCTATAAAAATCAAACTGGAAGCGACCCTTCAACTACTTTTGGTACATTTCATTTATTCCCGTACGGCAAGACACTCCACTCTACAAATCATCTCACACCCTGGAGAACACTAGAGCGGCAGAGAAGATCAGTTTCACCAACTCGAGCCTCCTCTGTCATCAATTTCAGTCCTTACAGGTCACTGGAAACCTTCACAGAGATTCAAATTTGAATCTACAATGGTCACCATGCACTCGCGAGCCTTAAGTCTTCAACTGTTTCCCCCAGTCGCACAACCTCGCAGTCATGAACCTCACTGCCACAGGAAACGGGTTCAAAATTATGCTTGGTCGCATGATTGCATAACCCGAAAATGGGTTATGCAAACATGCGACAACCGGCTATCCTCTGCCTTCTCCTGACTGCCGACACCAGACCGTCACCACAAAAGGGCATGTCGCATGTTTGCAAGCTGGGAAACTGGCTCAGCGAACATGTGACAACCCACTAACACTATGCCTCAGCCCCGCAAACAATCTGCCAAGCCTCAGACCTAGGCCCACCTGCCATGTGTCACACCACCACTCGCCCGGTCACGGCAAACATGGACCCCACATATCTGGCGAACTGGCGACCAAAGAACCTCTGCCAATTCACAAAATTCTTTGCACCCTTTGCTAAAAATCTAGCGACTCCATGACCACTGTTCGCCAAGTCGCTAGACAAACTAGAAAACCACCAAATCTTCTTGCGAATGCACGACAAGACCACATTTATAGGCACCGCCACCTTTTTATCCGGACCGCCAAAACCAAGACCCCACCTAGGCCCGCCAAAGGCCACATGTCACGCCACTACACGCTGCAACTGCCAAGATACCCAAGCTTGGGCCCACGTTCAAACTCACCTTCCCGCTAGCATGGTCCAACCAAAAATTGCCATGATAACACCCTCCACCAAGCCCACCATACAGCTGCAAACGGGCCCACAGGGACACGTGGTGCCCTATCGCATGATCGCATAGCCCAGAAATGGGCTATGCGAACATGCGCCAGCCCGCAAACACTAACCACCACCATTAACAACACCGCAACCGTCACCGCAACTGCAAGGGGTACTGCAACCGCCACCGCACTGCCAAGGACATGTGTCACCTGGTCGCATGATCGCATAGCCAAAGAATGGGCTATGCGATCATGCGATAGCCAACCAAAGGCTGCCACATCACCACATTCACCAGCGGGCCCAAAGTGAACAAACCATCGACACCACATCGGACGGTGGGCACATGATCGCATGGGCATGAAATATTGCATGTGATCATACGCCGACCATAGATCTTCAATCTCTGGCCCCACAACGTCGCACCTGCATTGTTAGAGAAGTAAACTGCTAAGTAGCCGCACAGGACTGGGACCCACACGGCCACGTGGCAAGCGATCGCATGATCGCATGTCAGAAAGATCTGACATGCGGCCATGTGACAACCAATAGGGAAGAAACTAGACCCACCACACGGTCGAACATGCGCAGTTAGAGAAAAACACCATCAATTAGGGGAGAAGCGTGGTGTAGAAAACACATAGGGTTTTCACACAGGTCGAAAACACACAGGAATTTTTGACAGACCAAAAGGCAAACAAGGGAGCCAAAAACAAAACGGATTTCCGATGTTAAAAGATAAGCGAGCCAAACAAGAAGCACAGGGTTGAAAACAACACACAGGTCAAAAACATCATGGACTTTTTGAAAACACTGTGGGTTTTCGACACTGTGGCAGATTTTAAAGAATTTTTCCGTAGACCTTAAACTTGAATAACTTTCAGGATTTGGTGAATTAGGAGATGCAGATGGACCAAAGAAAGACGACAACAAAAAAAACACAGGACATGACACAAACCATGAAACTTGCAAGGCAATAGGCCATTTGAAAGGATTTTTGGCATGACATAAAAATGGCCTAACAAGTTGCATATTGGCAAAACAACATAGGAAATCATTTCCAGTTGGGGAATCATATAGAGCAAAACAACCACTTGAGATAGTGCATTCAAACATTTATGGACCTATGCAAACACCTTCCATAAGTGGAAAACTTTATTTCATAACGTTCATTGATGATTTCAACAGAAAAGCATGGGTTTATTTCTTAAAATATAAATCTGATACATTTGCTATTTTCAAAGAGTTCAAGGCAAAAGTTGAAAAAGAAAGTGGATATTTTATTAGAACATTGAGAACCGATCAAGGTGGAGAGTATGTCTCAACTGAATTTCAAAATTTTTGCAAAGTAAATGGCATAAACAAACAATTTACAGCAAGGTATACACCTCAACAAAATGGAGTAGCAGAGAGAAAGAATAGAACAATCATGGAAATGGCACGTAGCATAATAAAAGCTAAACACTTACCAAATGAATATTGGGCTGAAGTAGTTACATGTTCAGTATATATTTTAAATAGGTGTCCAACAAAAGCAGTGATAAATAAAACACCAGAAGAAGCTTGGAGCAAAAGAAAACATAACATATCACATTTAAGAGTTTTTGGATGTGTGACATACTCATTGATACCTCAAGAGTTGAGAATAAAATTAGATGACAAATGAGAGAAATGTATATTTGTGGGATATAGTGAACATTCAAAGGCATATAAGCTATACAATCCCATTACAAAGAAGCTAATAGTAAGCCCTGATGTTAAATTTGTTGAAGAAGAGGCATGGGATGGAAGCATAGACAAAATAAATTCAAGTACACCTAATGTCCTACAAGAGAATGAAGAAGATGAAAATCAGGTTGCAAATCCTTCTATACAAGTAAATGCTCCTACAACACCATCAAGAGCACCTAGCACTCCAAATCCCACTAATAATAGCAGCGAATCTTCTGATCCTACACTTGCATCTTTAAGGTCTAGGTCCATAAACACATCAAAGAAGACAAGAAGTCTTAGAGAGATTTATGATGAAACTCAAGAAGCTGAAAATGCTAATTTTTGTTGTGATTTTGCATTGTTAACACAAGCTGATCCAATTTATTTTGAAGAAGCCATAAAAGAAGACAAATGGATTACAGCCATGGATGAAGAGATTCAGTCAATAGAAAAGAATGAAACATGGGATCTAGTAGAACTTCCTAAAGTCAAGGATGTGATTGGAGTTAAATAAATTTATAAGACAAAGTATAATGCTGATGGTAAAGTAGCAAAGCACAAAGCAAGACTAGTGGCAAAAAGTTTTACACAAAAGCCATGTATAAATTTTAATGAAACATTTACACCTGTAGCAAGAATGGATACAATAAGAATGGTCCTATCTATTGCAGCTCAAAACAAATGGAAATTTTATCAAATGAACATCAAATCAGTGTTCTTAAATGGTATTTTGGAAGAAGTATATGTAAGTCAGCCACCTAGTTATGAAGTTTTGGGAGAAGAACATAAATTATGCAGATTGAAAAAGGTATTATATGGTTTGAAACAAGCTCCTAGAGCATGGTACATCAGGATAGATTCTTATTTTGTGAATAATGGCTTCAACAAGTGCGGCAATGAACCTACTTTGTATATCAAAGTGAATGATGAAGAAGAAATATTGATAATCTATTTATATGTAGATGATTTGATATTCACATGAAATATGCAAACCAATACATTCAAAGTAGCCATGAAAAAGGAATTTGATATGACTGATTTAGGCCTCATGAGATACTTTCTTGGCATGGAGGTTGTTAGGCCATTTTTCTGTCATGCAAAAATCCTTTGAAAGTGGCCTCCTCCCTGCAAATGATTCATGGTGTGCATGTCTTGCCCTATGTGTTTCATGTTGTCACCCTGCTCCAGCCCAAACTACAGCTCCTAAATCGCAAACCCAGAAAGATTTTCAAATTCTATGGTTTGCAGGAAATATTTTAAAATCTGCCAAAGTGTCGAAAACCCACAATGTTTTCAAAAACCCATGATGTTTTCAGCTTCCCTGCTACCTTTCAGTCTGTCGTTATCTTGTATATTTTTGATCTTTTGCCAAAAACCCTCGTTGTTTTCAAAATTTGCCTTCTAGCTTTGTGCACTTGTCTTTTGGTGCTGAAAACTTTGTGTGTTTTCGACCTCGGTCTTAACTGCGCAAGTCTGACTGGATGGTGGGCCCAGGTCTTCAAAGTTGCAAAGTGATTGGTTGTCGCATAGCAGCATGTCAAACTTTTTTGACATGCAATCATGCGACCGCTGCCACCTGTCTGCATGGGTCCCGATTCTTAGCAGTTGGTGGCTTCTTTGGCAGTGGTCCCAGAGGCGGTGATGTGGCAGCCTGTGATTGGTTGTTGCATGGTCACATAGCCTAGTCTTTGGCTATGCAATCATGCAACCACTTTCCATGTGTCCTTGGGGCCCGTTGGCATATGGTGACGTGTTGAGTTCCAATTGGTTGCTAGTGTACCGAGGTGGCAAGGGGTTTGTAGGTGGGTCCTATGGTAGGTGTGACTTGGTAGTTGCAGCAAATGGTGGTGTGACATGTGGCATTAGGTGGGCCCAGGTGGGGTCTGAGTTTTGGCGGAGTGGATAAAATGTGGTGGCCTGACATTTTTTCTCCTTGTTCGCTAGTTCGCATAGTGTTTTGGCGATGCCCTAGTTCATTTGGCGATTCAGCGAAGGGGTGGTCGCGAGATCGCTAAAGCTTTTAGCGAAGGCATGGTGTTTTTGGTGAACTGACGATAGCCTTTGTCACTAGCTCACTAAGTTCTGCTGGGACCACTTGCTTGATGTTATGAGGTGTTGATTTTTTATTGGCCAGTGAGCACTAAGGTGGATATACACGTCGCAGGTCTGGTACCCAGGGGCAAGTAGTGGTGCGACATGTGGCGGTGACTTGTCAGATTGTTAGCAAGGCTGAGACATAGTGTTCATGAGTTGTTGCATGTTCGCATAGCCCATTTTTGGGTTATGCGATCATGCAACTAACCACCAAGCTTAGCAGTGGCGGTGGCGGTTGCAGCAAGGTAGAGGATAGCGGGTTGTCGCATGTTCGCATAACTTATTTCTGGGTTATGTGATCATGCGACCAAGCATAAATTAGAGCTCGGATTCCTATGGTGGTGAGGTTTGTGACCGCATGGTTGTGTGACTAAGGGAAAACGGTTAAGGAATATGGATCCCGTGAATGCATGGTGACCGTTTATTCTCAAATTTTGATTTGCAGTGACCAGGGGTACCAAAATTTATAGTTTTCAGGCCGTTTCTTGATCTAGTTGGTGAAGGCGATACCCTAGCTATCTGTAGCTTGTTGCAACCCATTTTGGGTTCCCATGGTAGCTAGTGGTATAAAGTGTCAAAATTTTGACTTGTTCAGGGTTCCATTCTGTTTGGTTCCAGTGGAAAATAGAAGGCTCTGTCACATTGCATGTAAGCTAAATAGAATTCTTGAAAATCTTTTGTAGGTTATTGAAGTGGTTTGATCTCTATCTTATTTTGATCATGTACATGACTCATTATACTTAATGTAAGTTTTTCATGCTTCCAAGTCTCTCTTTGGTGTCATTCTTGTGAATCTTGGATTTTCTGATCCATTGCATAGGGTTCCCTTTGCATATGTTCTTGTCTTTAGTTCTTGGTCTAGGATCAGGTGAAATATACTTTAGAGAGGACATAGATTCAGTCTTGGTTGTCTACAGAAGGATCTTATAAGTAGTGGATGGGTTGGAATGTTTATATTTATGGTTGTGAGTCTTTGACAATAGTTGGTTCATGTTTCATTGTTTGTATGTGAGGTCTGCCCAATGGATAATGGCACTGATCAAGGGCTAGTATATTCAGTTGAGTCCAATGTTTGATGAGTTTTGGCTATTTCCTGCATCTCTATATATCAATACCATCACCAGTAATACCCTTCACAAGACCATTTTATCTTGCATAGTAGAGTTGATTCAATGAATGCCTGGTTAGCATTTAGCAATCCTTTACTATGATCTGCCTTATGAATCCAGAAGTATAGGATGTGTAGTGAGTCTGAACTTTGTCTGGATTAGGTGCACCCACCTTGGTTTTGCAGAGCTAGAAGCAAAAGAGGGCATATTAAGTCCCTATAGTTGGTCCAGTTACCCTAAGACCTTATTGCATTTTGGAGTTAACCATTCCTAAAATCCATCTGAGGGTATATTGGCAGCCTATTAGAGCATAAGAGTTTTTGAACACCAACAAAGGTAAGTCAAAATGATCAAGGAATCTTCATATGTCAAAGAAAGTATGCTGGTGAATTGTTGAAAAGATTTAAGATGACAAATGTGAATCCAGCCCCTACACTAGTTGCATTGGGTTTGAAGCTTAGTAAAGATGATCAAGGTCCAAGTGTAGATCCAACTTTATTCAAAAGATTAGTGGGCAGCCTCATGTATTTAATCACCACAAGATCGGATATCATGTTTGGTGTTAGCCTTATTTCTAGATTCATGGAGAAACCGAAAGAGTCACATTGGAAAGCTGGAAAAAGAATTTTGAGATACATAGCTGGACCAAAGAATTTTGGAATTATGTATACTTCTTCAGATGATTACAAACTAATTGGATATACAGATAGTGATTGGGGAGGTAGCATAGATGATAGAAAAAGCACTTCTGGATACATTTTTCATCTAGGTTCTGGTGCTATCTCTTGGGCATCAAAGAAATAATCAATTGTTACTCTCTCATCAGCTGAAGCAGAGTATGTAGCAGCCACATCAACATCTTGTCAAGCAGTTTAGTTGAGAAGAGTACTTTCGAATTTGGGACATCATCAAGAAGAAGCTACGAAGATCTATTGTGATAATAATTCAGCTATAGCCTTATCTAAAAATCATGTATTTCATAAACGGAGTAAACATATTGATACCAGATATCATTTTATAAGAGAATTGGTAAACAATGGTGACGTCCATCTTGAGTTTTGCAGGTCCAATGAACAACTAGCTGACATTTTCACAAAACCATTGGCAAAGAACACTTTTGAACATCTTTGGGAAGAAATTGGCATTGCAGACATACATTACAGTGAAGATTAAGGGGGAGTGTTAGCAGACGTGGTTTCCAGCTTGGCAATAATAATCTTCCCTGTCTACTGCTTACCTACCTCACCTACCGGCTGCTCTATTTTCCTTGGCGCATGATCGCAAGGCATTCTTTCCAGCCTTGAGATCATGCGACCACTCTCTTTCCCAGTGCTTTTGTTTTCCCTTTGTTGCATGATCTCATGACTATTATTTTATTCATGAGATCATGCGATTACCTTATGTTTTGGCCAGGCTTTTTCCTTATGCGATGACTTAATTTTGTGTGGGCCCCCTCTTTTACTTTTCGTATGATCGCATAACCTTTATTTCATTTATGCGATCATGCGACTAGCTCTTTTTGCAACTGCCAACTACCATTTTAATTGCAGTTTATTTTCTAATTATTTTTCTATGACTTTTCATTCAATCGGATGTTATCCAGGCAATTCCAGAAGTTTTGATAGGTAGAATATTTTTGAAAATAGGAATGTTTTTCTTAGTTTTGAGTGTAGAAAAATTCTCTTAGTCTCAGCAAGAAATATATGGGTATTTGTGAGCATTTTGGAAGCTCTCTATGTAATCAGAAAATCAAGGCATTAATATAAATTTCTTATTTTAAATCTCTGAGAGTGCTTTGTTTTACTCTATTCTGTTATCTCCAGCATTGTATGTTTCTATCTTCCTCCATCAAATTCTTGAGCGCCTCCACGAAAGTTTGGTTTAATGGTTACATGCACCGCTAAGAATTTACTCCCCCACTCCTCACATTGGCATTAAATGAGGGAGAGTGGTTTGTTAAGCCTCCACAACTTGTTGGTAACCCATATAAAATGTAATGACTGATAGGAATTTGTTCTACCGATCAAAATTTGTTTTCTGTATCAGACAATTCATTTGGGGCGATGCTCACATAAAAAAGTCTATCAGCTTAAATATATGTATTTTTAAAAGAATGTTGAACATTGAAACATAGTAATATATGTTGATAAAATGAAAATTAAATTGTGCCATTAAATTAGACAACTGCTATTATTAAACTATTAAATGAAAAACATATGGACTAGACACAATTTATCACTAATACATTCTCAATATCTATTGCAATATAAATGCATCTTTTGCATCAATCTATTTTGTCGAAAGAATGAACCAATCATTACAATTCATAGGCTCTTCCACATAATTATTTTGTTTCGGTAGAATTTGTACATCTTCAATAGCAATTGCTTACACCTCCTTGTAATGAAACAAGTTCTTTTAGTAGATGTCATCAATAACATTTAAAATGAAGAGGGGCTCACCTTTTTGTTATCCTTGTGCTATTTGATAAATTAATAGATATTATACAAAACTATGTTGAATTTTACTATAAATCAAAGCTAGCTTTTGTTGCATCTCATTTATAAATCAAAGCTAGCTTTTCTTGCATCTCATTTACTTCTTTCATGAAATAGAATATTTTTTATGAAAGTAATGGATGAAATACTCTAATATTGCTGTCAAAATTTAACTAGCTAGTTTGATTCAAATTCATGGGCCCCATGTTCTATGAGTAGTGGTTCACAAGAACCCATCTCTCATGAGAATGAATAGAACACTAAGCACTCATTACATCTAGGTGATGCTCACAAAGATGAAGCACCAAAATTTCCCTACATGCAATAGGTGCTAAGAGTTCCATTCATTCTCATGAGAGATAGGTTCCTGTGAACCACAACTCATGAAACATGGGATTAATGAGTTTGAATAAAAAAATACACAGTTGAATCTTGAGAGCAATATCACAATTTAACTTTGTGTAAAGAATATCTCTTACTTATTAGATGAAATATTGTCAAAAAATTATTGTTCCGTCTTTTTTTTCTTCATTTAAATTTGCTAAGATCCTCCTTAGCCAAATAGCTTTACATTATGTTGTATTTTGTACTATATACTCAACCTCTATTGTAGATAGATAAATTATGGGTTATTTCTCATAAACCCATGAGATCACTTATGAACCCAAATGAAACACATAACCTAATGTTCTCTTTTTATAATCCTCACTTCTAGCCCAATCACTATATGTGTAACCAACTAGCTTAAACTCATTTTCTACAATATACAAAATACCATATCCTTTAGATTCATTTACATACACCAACATTCTCTTACCCACTTGCCAATATGACTCTTTTAGAGTCTTCATGAATCTATAAATTATAGTTGTTGCATGCATAGTATCAAGCCTAATTGTTATTAATTAAAGTTACAACATGCTATAGGAAGCTCTCTTGACCTAATTCTCTAGTTGTTTGTGGTTTCTTTGATTTCTACCTAATTGCATTAGAAGTTTCCTAGAGTTTTTGTTTGGCAAATTATCTAAATTCAAAGCTCTCAAGAGTTTTCTATCCAATTCCATATCTTTTGCATCATCTTATTGATGATTTTCATACTTTCCATGTCTATCATCAATGGGAACTCTATTTCAAAAGCATGAAGAGGTGTCCATCAAACCATCCCATGACACATTATGTATCAATTTAACATCTCTACTAATGGCATGATCTTTTCGGTGACGGTGTTGTACAAATATATACCTTGGATTTGAAATTATATATCATGAATATAAAATTCTCACACCTGTCATCCAACTTTATCTTCTTCTCATTTGGCACATAAGCATATGTCACACTACCAAACACTCTCAAGTTTTTACTATCCACTTACATTTTTCCCATGTGTCATATGGAATCTAGTGAAGGACCACTATTGTTTCACTTCTATTTATGAATAAATAGTTATTGTTATAGCCTCTCCCAAATATTCATTTGGGAGTAATTTTTCCTTAAGCATTCTCTTGTCCATCTCCACAATGGTCCTATTCTTCTTCTCATCAACTCTACTTTGTTGTGGAGTATAACTAACTATTAACTCCTTGATAACATTTTACCCAATAAAATTAAAAAAATAATTAGAGGTATACTCTCCCCCTCTATATTATCATTGGATATTGATACAGTGTTCACTTTTTTTATCATTAGTCTTAAACAGTAAAAACTTATCAAATGCTTCAAATTTATGCTTGAAAAAAATCATGTCTTACAACTAAAATCATTAATGAAGGTCATAAAATATTGACCACAGCCCCAAGAGAAATGGTCTACATAGGGCCAACCAAATTTATATGCATAATCTTCAATGGTGCTATTTCCATTCTAGAGTTCCCCTTTTAAAAGGGTTGTCTATCTTTCTTACCCAAAATGCAAGCCTCACACTTTCTACTAAGTTCTACATTTTTTGGCAAACCATCTATCATTATTTTATTTGACAATAAAATCAAAGTAGAATAGCCAAGATGTCCATGGCTAAGATGTAATAGCTTGGAAGGGTCTTGAATCATTCTCTTAAATGTTTACTATTCATTTTTACTTGAACTCTTTGACTTTTCCCTCTGCTACTTTTTGCATATTCAATAATGGTGGTCCCGATTTGTGAGCATATGTTCGAGCGAGGTCATCAATATCAACGTCCACGTGGTTACGAACCTCCGATGAGTATCCCGATCCACTTGTTTTGTCAATTTCATCATTTTATTGCAAAAAAATTAGGATTTTTAGGCGTCAATAGCTTTTGTTTTTGCCAATAAAAGTAAATTGCACGTCCAATAGGTTTAATAGCATGTACAAGATTCTTGTAACATGTCCACATCGCTAAATAGCGCATTTGATTGATCAAATGATGCCCTAGGCCAATTTAGTGCATATGATAGATTAGGTAGCCCTTATAATCAAGTTAATGCAATTTAAATTTTTAATAGCGTGTACACCAACTTAAAATAGAGCTTTCCAATTGGAATAATGCTTACAATTTATTTTAGCACATTTGATTAATCTTTCAATGCGTGTGATCAAAATAGTATTGCATAATAGTTTTAGCGCGTACAACCTATTAAATGATGCATAGAGGCCTTTTTGCAAATTTTACCTGATTGATAGATGTATCCAATTTGAATACTTTCTACAATCGATCGATGAATGAAAGTGATTGATCTTATGATGAAAACAAGTGGTTTGATGTTAGTTTCGATCAAGTTTGATGAATGTTGATTGTCAATCCTGGTTGATTGGTTTGATTTGATTTGATGTTTTCTATTTTCTCTGATTAGAAAATTAGGAAAATGATGATGATGTTGATAAGATAGGATTCTGATTTGATTGACTTATGATAATTTACTGTAGATGATTGATTACTAATAGAATGACACTTGATTCCATAGGTTCACCTCTGGAAGCTATATGTCTGAGGTTTACACCCATGGCTATTAGACATTGTTGAT
The DNA here is from genome assembly GCA_027943335.1 of Chamaecyparis obtusa. Taxonomy (NCBI): domain Eukaryota; kingdom Viridiplantae; phylum Streptophyta; class Pinopsida; order Cupressales; family Cupressaceae; genus Chamaecyparis; species Chamaecyparis obtusa. The sequence continues at coordinate 481,188 of BSBK01000554.1, read as the reverse complement.
GATTTGACTTCCCATGAGAAATGATTGATTGGTCATTCCAGTCTATCTTTCTTACTGGGTATGCCTCGATTCCAAGTGAATTGAGGTCTTCTCACTACTATGATGGAGTGTTGGCACTCTAACCATAACACCTTCCATTTGTCGATGGGTGAGATGGTGATCAATCACTAGAAATTTTTTATTTTAGTTGTCTTTCCATATGGAATTCTAATTTGGCATATTGAGATTAGCCAGGCTTTCAAAGTTTTTACTTTTGTATCATAGGCAGAATACTAATTTTACTGCATAGAAATTAGTTGTACTCTACATATTTTGGTTTCACTCCCAATTAACTTTTAGCTTTTGCAGTGGATGGATTATATCATTCATCTTAAATAAATTAAATTTGGTAAATTTATGTTTTCGTATTTGTAAATAATTGTTTTTTATTATTTTAAAATGTCATTTTTTTGTTAATATGTCTTAATTTACTAGTGAATTTGAAATTTTCATAATGAATCCACCAGGAATTAAGTCTTGTTAGGGGCAACACTCTAACATCTAAAAGGGATGAGGTTGGGATCTTGCCTCAGACAAATTTGGCCAAATCGATATGCCTTAGTCTGTGACTCTTAGCTTAAGAGGCTCAGCCTAAAGGGTGACCTCTGATAAACAATATGATTCTTTTAAATTATTTTTTAATAAAACATAAATTTCAGAGTTATTTTAAGGTAGCGATAATGAGAGAAATGTAATAATGAAATAGTTTTAACAAAAGTTCTTAATTTTTATCCTAAATTTCACAGCTATTTGCATATCCAAATAATATTTATTAATAAACATAATAGTTCTATGAAAAAGAAAAATTAAATTGAATGTCTACATGTATATATAACAAATAAATAATAGAATTCCACTATCATTAACTAATTTCTTTTCTTTTCTTTAAAGAATTAAAATATTTTAAACAAAAGTCTTAAGAAAAATATAAAAGGTTATCAAGACAACCATAGCTATCAAAGAAAGAAAAATAAAATAACTTTTAAATAAATACATATATTATTATTAGAATTTTGAAAGTAATTCCTATAAATCTGTTTTGTTTTATAAAATTTAGTTACAAAATTTTTCCTTAGCTCTAATATAAAATTTCAAGATGATACAAAACATGTAATTTTACAATTTTGTTTGACTAGTTTTGGGCCTCCCACTTGTGTAAACTCAAGGTAATTTCAAAAAATATTTTGAGAGAATTATAATTTTTTTTACTAGAAATAAATAATATATGTATTTTTAAAAGAATGGTGAACATGGAAACATAGTAATATATGTTGATAAAACAAAAATTAAATTGTGCCAATAAAATTAGACAACTGCTATTATTAAACTATTAAATGAAAAACATCTAGATTAGACATAATTTATCACTTACACATTCTCAATATCAATTGCAATATAAATGAATCTTTTGCATCAATTTGTTTTGTAGAAAGAATGAACCAATCATTACAATGCATATGCTTTTTTAGATAATTATTTTGTTGCAGTGGAATTTGTACGTCTCCAACATAATTTCTTATGCCTCCTTTTTGTGAAACAAGTTCTTTTAGTAGATGTCATCAATAACAATTAAAATGAAGAGATAGTCACCTTTTTGTTATGCTCATGCTATTTGATAAATTAATAGATATTATTCAAAACTATGTCAACTTTTTTTTCTTTTTTTTTTGATCGGTAAAAGGCCGAAGCTCTGTAAAATTTTTATTATATTAAAATTTTTAATACATGTGACCCCACTCGCTGCGGGTGCTGGTAGGAAAGAGCGGGGTGGAGAAAACCTCCAGCCTAGCCCGAGACCCGAGGTCCTGTACTTATACAGTTTTACGTGGGCATACCCACGACTCAACCATAGTCAAGATTTTATTATTACATATTCCTCGTGGGCATCCCCACTTTTTATACAAGATGAGTCTTATAACTGTTCAAATTACCTCATTTCAGTGGGCATACCCGCTGCTCGATAATATAGAGTAAAAACAAATACAACTCTTCCATTTCTGCTTTTAAATGATACATTTTATCGTTACATCATTAAGTATGTGAATTTGTATACATCCATGCTGGAGATATATGATCTGGTGCTAAAGGTAGCTTCTTGAATGTGTCCTCCTAAAAAATATAGAAAAACTCTACCACTTCCAACTAATCAAGGGTTAATATTAAAAAAGCGATTATGTAAAGACAGCAAAAATACTCTAACCTTCTTTTATTTTGTCTTTGAGATATCTGTTGTACTATAAGAATTATTGCATAAATAAGCTAGACTCTTCATAACTTAAACCTGACATTCCAATGTATCATATAAGTAAAAAGGAGAACCTCCAATTATATTTAACATACCCTATGAAGTTCACTTAGTAATTAAAGATTATGACTCTACTTTTAGTTGGATTAACAGCAGCTTCTTGAACTAATATAATTTGATTCTTCCATCTCAGGATATATGCTCAAATGTTATTCAGCAATTCAAGTAAGGCCTATGTTGTATACTATTTGAGCATATCTTTTACACATTCTATATTTATATATATATATATATATATATATATATATATATATATATGTATATATATATATATATATATATATATGTGTATATATATGTATATATATATATATATATATACATATATATATATATATATACATATATATATATATATATACATATATATATATATATATACATATATATATATATATATATATATATATATATATATATATATATGATGCTGCCATGGGCAAAAGTTTAGATAATGATGCTATCTAAAGTGGACAGAAGTATCATCATATCCATTTTTATTTCTTTATTATTATCTGCATATAGAAGTGTTGCTGCTATTATGAGGATATGCCCTTATCTGTGCTCATTTAAGGTGCTTCTACTAATTCTGATAGCCAAACTGGATAAAATCCTGGAAAGAAATTTTCTAAGTCAACCAAGCTTCTCTTACTTGTTGAGAGAGGCAGCCATCTATCTCAGCACGGAGATCTTACAAAAGAGTTACAACTTGTCAAATACTAAAGAGATCATCTATCATTCAACATTGTAATAATTGACTTATGCTAAAAAGATATATACAAGCTGATCTAAAGTGATAAATACATGCTTCTCTACATATATGTATATACCTTGATCTTCTTTATATACATATATGTAAATACAGTGATTATCTATATTTACTTATATGTATATAAATGATTATATATAAATATGTATATACATATTTATATATATATACATGATTATATATGCATATGCAGTGATCAAAACATATACAAGAATCAAGAATGAAGATAACATCCATATTCTCAGACCAATCAAACTTTTCATCACTGATGCTCATTATATATAGGCCGGATAAAAGACAAATAGGGGGAACCTAAGAAAGATAGAAATTCAGAAACAAAAGATTATCCTACTGGAGTAATAAGCATGTGCCTTATATATAAACGTATACATACTATTATCTATATACATTTATATATACCAATGTAAAGTATAATGCAGAAATCTATAGAATATACAAATACATAAAAGTTTTGAAAATATCCCTCTATGAATAGATTGATCAGAGGCCATCATAGAACCATAAGAATGCTCTTCCATCAGTGCTGAGGGTTTAGCCTCCACTATACTTGTAAGAAAGAAATGAACCAAGAAAAAAATCAAGTGAATATAAATTTAGGAGATCGTGAAGCTTGTATATCAATATTAAAAGAATAAAGAAAAGGAGGGAAGCACTCTCAGAAGAAAACCTGAAATGGATCTAGTAATACGAAAAGGCAACATTATATAGATATATATATATATATACTATTTCTAGTATATATATATCTATATACCAAATCTATATACTGCCGATAGAGACCTGTATCAAAAAAGGAAATACCTATCGTGGCTAAGTTAGCACTATAATTTCCATAGCTTGATGCTCTCCCTTATAGATCTAATTAGGACCTAACTTACCATTCTAATAAAATCCATGTCTCATACCTATTATAAAGGTAGAGACTAATGGCACTGATAATTCTATGTGCCTAGAATAGAATAGGAAGGTCTAGTGTGAAGTAATCCTTCTAAAGCTCTGAAAGAGTGAGGACACTATCCACTTGAATTATGTTAATAAACGGCTGAAGATCTGATATTAAGGTCCATATATGTGTAGGAAAATGATTAAGTGTTTCTCTGTATCTATCAAAACCTCATTTCTAGGAGGGAGAAGCTTGACTACACTGTACGCTTCATGAATCCCTGAGATTGCCATTAGGATAGGACAAATCATCTAGAAACATTTGTTAAAGCAGGAATCTTGACAAACTTGCAGGGAAATCCATATAGAAATATACATATCTAATCATATATGCTAGGATTTAAAATCTGTACAAACTTGCATAGATTAACATATGTTTGTAACAGTTTTACTGTTAGTCCATAAAATACTTCTTTGAGGTGAGAAAGCAGACATCCTAGTCTAAAAAGGTATCATAAGTTTGCACACATATCCATATAGAAGTTAACACATAGGATTTGTTTAGGCAAAATCTATACTTTATACTGAAACTGTAAACCTGTATTCTTTGGAATGAAACCCTTGTTGTTTTGCTTAGTACTCTTCATTCTTCTGTATGGTACCATAGCTCCAAGAGCTCCCCTTTTTAAACATCACAACCAGGCTTTCCACCTCCTCATTGCCTTTCTTAGCCCGCCTTGTGCTTCTTGTAACATCTGGGGCTATTATGTGAATGTTGTCAGGCTCTACTTGATCCAAATCTTCAGGGATTTCGAAGCCCTCCTTCCTCCAAAAGTGTAGGATCCATTTCATATATGTCTCTTCAGTCAAAGCCTCTTTGTAAATGTATTCCAAATTCCTACTCATCTTTGGCCATTGTTTATCAAATCTTGGTTCATCTTTGAAGGTGATCATGGGAATCCGTTGGGATTGCGGGATCTAATTTAGCTTTGACATCTCGGTGTTCATTGTTACCTCAGGGTATGGTATAGTCAGCTCATTGTCTATACAATTAACCATTTTTTCCAACCCACCTAGGTGGTCTTCATGAAAGATCAACCTTGCTACCTGGATTATATCATTCTTTGTTTTTCCTACAAAGACAGAGATTGCTATAAATTGTCTGATGATTTCCCCATTTGTTCGGTAGGTGAATTCATTGTCAAAGTATTGATCACCCATCACATTCTCAATTTCTCTTCTCATGGAGTCTGGTAGTGGTTTTAGGATCTGATTCCATCTTTTGGGGAGGATGTGTCCTCTGAAAGCCATGGCTTTGTTCCCTTTGGTGTAAAAGGTGAGCAGTCTAGACTCCATGTTTAAAGACTACCGAGATAAGGTTGAGTTCAATGTAATCAAGGCTCTATCTGCAACTATCTAGGATAAGATGGAAGCCTGAGGAAGTTACTAGAACTATGATCATATTGAGTTCCTTCCTTTGATGTCATGGAGAGTTTGCAATGATTAATGATACATGCCTCATCTGGAGGTACTAATAGGTTGTTCTTATTTGTTTTTTAATAATAGGTATGATAATATGATATTATGTAAAAACTTCCTACCGTTACTAGAAATGATTACACAGTTCTTTCTGTGAGCTTTTCAAGAAGGCTCTTTGGGGTTTTTAATATCCTATGCTTAATCCTTATGATCCAAATCTAAAAAGGGTTTAATTACTCCATGTTTATTATGAACTCTAGGTTTAGCTATAGCAGAGTGTGATCTAGAATAAGAAGTTATTGCTTGGTAATTAGGACAAAAGACTATGATGGAGAGATATGAATCAAGAGATACATCAGTATCATAGGGGGGGATGCCTATGATATCCTAGACTCCTTGGAGATGAGTAAATCTACTGAGGCTAAAAACTAATCGGGGCCATAACATTTAAAGAACTTAAATAGCCATAATATAAATGGCTAATTTATGAAAGACTGATGCTATTAAGGAGCCCAAGGTATATTGAGGTTAATCTTGAAATACCAATTCTGAGGTGATCATATTTAATTATAATGGTTTATTGGTGATAGTATTACTTAAGATTTAGACTGTCCATAAATGTGATGAATCTTAGGTTAAAATCTGCCTAGGGCCTTTGTGATTATTAGTAATTGATTACCTTTTTAAATATAAAGTCCAGGCCTTTAGACTTAAGTACTCATGAGTAAGGTAATGTCCTTACTTATGACCATTAACAAGGGTTCTCTAGGAAGTCTATTTTTAGGATGATTAGATATAAACCTAGTCCTTACTATGAATAGACCGCTTCATATGCTAAGATATAACTTTGGAATGTAATACTACCTACCATTGACATAAAGACCAAGCTAAACTTCCTTACTACTTAAGTCTTCTATTAATGGGACTATTGATTGAAATTTTCCATCTTTCCTTTATTAGCACGTAAAGTCTCCTAAATTAGATCTCTTACAAATATGTATATTCCTTAACTTACATCTGAAATTTCCCCGTACTAAGGAGGGATTAAATTCTTGCGATACTTATTTTTCCTTGGAATGCTCAGATTCTATACAAGGACGCTTTGAACCCTTGGTTGTCTTTACTTATAAGCTAACATATTCTAACTTAGTCTACTAATTGCAACTAGATTTTATTGAATGGAGTCTTACCTCAGCTCTGACATTCTTATAAAAAGTTTTTAAGCCTAACCTGGGAAAACTCCAAGACTGACGGTTCTAAGAGGTATCTGTATTTAGTAGGATGATCAAAGAACCTATCTACCTTCTAGGTCTTCAATCTAGATCTACCATCAAACACTTCTTCAACCCTTAACAAATATTTTTCCATAGTTACTACTCCGTTGGCTCCTAGATTGGCTAATTTGTCGACCTCTGTGTTACCTTCTCTATATGTATGTCTAATCTCATAACTTGAGATACTTTTCGTAATTGAATTAATCTCTTCAATTTTTGCATTCAAGGTCCAATTAGGAGTTTTCCTAGTGCAGATGGCATTGATGATAATTTGGGAATCTCCTTCAATAATTAATTTATTAATATTGAGATCCCTGCATAATTTAAGCCCCTCTAGAGCCGCTGTACATTCTGCCATATTATTTGTTGTAGGGTTAATGGGTTTCAAAAATTTTGCGATAACTTCTGACTTCCAATTGTGAATGATCCCTCCAATACCTGTTGTTCCAAGATTACCTCATGATGCTCCATCAAAGTTGATTTTATACCATCCTATTTTTAGGGGTACCCGTATATAGGAAGATCTATCAGATTTGGCTTTAGATCCCCCTTTACCATAGAGGGGAGGGATATCTAATTTTGCCCATTTGCATCTAATTTTGTTATCCCAACTCCTAAAAGAATCTTCCAAATGCTATGAATCCCTGAGTTTGCTATTAATAATTTCTACTATTGAAGCTTCTATCTTGTTTATGATTGAGATCCAAGTTAATTTCTAATCCATAAAAATCCTTCTATTTCTTTCTTTCCATAATTCGCATACAACTATGGAGGGTGCAACTATCCATATATCCTTGAAGAGATTGTCTTTATAGAGGTAGGCCAAGCTTTGAGATTGCTAATTAGATCATAATGAGAAGCAGATTTCCATCCTAAGCTTCGGTATAGCCAATTCCATCATTCTTGGGAGAAGGGACAGTTAAGGAGAATGTGATTGACATCCTCAGAATGATTTTCACATAAAGGGCATCTAGATGGTCCCTCGAAACCAAATTTATTGAACCTGTCTGCTATAAGGATCCTATTTTGAAGAGCTTCCCATAGAAACATACTAGCTTTAGGGAGACATCCTTTATTCCAACAAAGGTTTAATGGTATGTCTATGTTATCCATGTTTTGGTCCCTAATAATAGTGTTGTAACCTTCCTTAACTGAGTATTTACCAGTACTTGATCCTGACCATATCAAAATATCTAATCTATTTTTTAGTGTTACTACTCTTTTATTCAACACCGCTAGGAGATTCTACTTCTCCTGCCATCCTTCATCAATTCTATTGAGGGCACTCCAACTATCGTCTTCCTCCTTTTGTAAGTAATCCTTGGTATATATGCCTAAGATTCTCTTGCACTCTTCCATAAACTCCTCAAAAAATCCTAGTTTGTTTAGGGGGGTAAGGCCTGCCCATGAATCATCCCAGAATAGAGATTGATCTCCCCTTCCTACATTCTAGGATAGGTATTTGCCTATTATCCCTCTACATTCCTTGATATAATTCCATATCTATGAACCTTTAACATGTGATTGTGTTCTGAAAATATTAATGGGGTCCCCTTCAGGGATGTATTTATGTAATAGTATAGATGCCCACTTACTGCTTGATTCTTTATACATTCTCCATACAAGTTTGGCCCCAAGAGCTTGGTTTTGCCAAAGTAGGTTTTTGATGCCTAGACCTCCTTTTGATATCGGCCTACATAGTTTATCCCATTTGATAAGGGAAATCTTTTTGTCTTTGGAGGGACCTTGCCAATAGAATTCCCAAAAAAAATTATCTAATTCCTTTTTTACGCTGGCTGGAAGGGGAAGAACTGACAAGTGATACGTAGGTATGGCTAAGAGTACAGATTTGATCATGGTTGTCCTACCTACTTTAGTTAACCATTTCCCTTTCCATGAGCTTTTCTTATTTTTTACTTTAGATAAGACTTGTTGCCATAGTTTGGAAGATAAGAGGCCAGTGTCCAAGTCAATTCCTAAGTATTTACACAGAAACTTGCCAGTTTTGTATCCCATTATACTGCATATATCCTTTTCAACATTTGGGCAAGTGTTAATAAAAAATATTTCAGATTTTGTTGGATTAACATGTTGACCAGAGGCTTTGGCGTAAGCTTCCAAAATGTTTTTGAATGCTCTCGCTTCCTATCTATTGGCAAAGCCAGGTAGAATTGTATCATCTGCAAACTGCTAATGTGTAATATTGGGGACATTTTCTGAAGCCTTTAATCCCATGATTTTTCCTTCTACTTGTTGCTTCGTAATTGCTCTTCCTAATGCTTCTGCCATAATGACGTAGAGGAAAGGGGACATCAAATCTCCTTGTCTTATTCCCCTAGATATGCTAAAGAAACCTTATGGTGAGCCATTGATAAGAATGGAAATTCTGGGAGTTGAGATGTAATTAAAAATAAGGTTAATCCAATGTTTGGAAAAATTGAAAGCTTCCATACATTTGCATAAGAATCTCCAATCTACTTTATCGTATGCTTTTTGAATGTCTATTTTCATTAGCATGCTAGGTTCTTTTGTAATCTAAGTGGTATGTACTAATTCTTGCGCTATAATGATACCATCCAAAATCGATCTGTTAGATACAAAACCTATTTGTTCTTCTGAGATAATTCTTGGGAGGAGGGCTTTGAGTCTATTTTCTAAACACTTTGAAAGGATCTTATAAATGGTATTGCAAAGGGAAATAGGTCTAAAGTCCCCTGGTTCCTTACTTTCATTTTTCTTTGGTATTAAGGTGAAAAAGGTGTTGTTGATTTCACTTAAAAGAGATCCTGAGTTTCTAGTGGCTTCCACTGCTTGCCATACCTCTTCTCCAACAAAATGCCAACACTTTTGGAAAAAGCCTGCTTGAAAGCCATCTGGGCCTAGGGCTTTATCTGGATGAAGTTGAAATACTGCTACTCTTACCTCTTCTAAAGATAACTTGTTATTTAATAATTTATTGTCTGCTTCCATAATCAATTTTGGAATGGCTTTAAGCATTTCTTTTTGGGTATTAAGATCTGAAGCTTCTAGTGGATTGAGAAGGGAATAATAAAAATTTGTAAGGACCTTTGAAATTTTTCTGGGGTCCTCTGTAGTCAATCCCTCTCGCGTATTAATTCTGGCTATTCTGTTAATGTTCCTTTTGAAATTGGTTGAGTTATGGAAGAATTTAGTATTGCTATCCCCCTCTTTAAGCCATGACTCCCTGGACTTTTGCTTCCAGAATATCTCCTCCTTGAGGATAATGTCATTGTATTTAGCCATTAACTCCTTTTCCTTGTGGTAGCTTAGGGTATTCATTCCTTGTTCTATTACTTTTTTGTTGAGGTTAGTTATTTCCTATTCTACCTGAGCTTTTTCTTTAAATATGTTTTTAAAGTGATTCTTATTCCATTCTATCACTTTATGTTTGATAGCTTTTAATTTTGTTGTTAAGCAGAACATTTTTTACCCTTTGACTGACATTTGTCCCCACCATTCTTCTAAAAGCTTTATGAATTTCGGGTTCTGAAACCACATAAATTCAAACTTAAATGGGCTTCTTGTCGGTTTAGAATTTTCTACTATGGAAAGTCTAATTGAGAAGTGATCTGATCCTGCTTTTGGTAATATTTCAGTATTGACTGTGTAATTAAAATTTTTGATGTTTGTTTTAGTAAAAAATCTATCTAGTTTTTCAGCTATGTAACTAAAGCCCTCTCTTCTATTATTCCATGTGTACACTCCATTATTTTTATTTAAGCTTATCAAATGATTATCCGTAGCACACTTGCTAAAGTCCTTGTGGGCTTGTGATATATATTGCAAACCTCTGAATTTTTCTTCAAGATTTAGGATAGCATTGAAATCCCCTCTAATGATAAATGGTTGATCTAGATTATCAGCTAGAAAATTTTGAATTTTTGACCATACTCTTCTCTTTTCCTCATCAGAGATAGGTCCATATACATTGGTCAAGTTGAATTTTAATTCAGATTTTAAGCTTTTAATTGTTAATGACATCCAGTTATTGTTAGTGTGTGTGAGTAGTGTTGTTGCTTTATGGGGATCCCATAGAACTGCCAATCCACCTAAGAAACCTACTGATGGAACATATTCTAATTTCCAAATACCTAGTTTTTTGCTGAACTTGATGCTTTCCTCCTTATTAAGCTTTGTTTCCTGTATCAAGATTATTTTTGAAGCAAAGTCTCTTAGGTATCTTTTAATTAAGCATTGTTTGTTGGGGTCATTTAGACCCTTAACATTCCAAGTAGTGACTTTCATTGCTCTTTGGGAAGGATCTTCCCCTTCCCTGTATTTAGGATATTTGCTATTTTAATTTGGTTTCCTGCATTACCATCCAAAGTTCTCAGCTCCACTGCTGACTTTCTCCCTCTTTTCTTTTTAAGTTTATTAATATTAGGTGTGCTGAGACTACCTTTGTTCAGGGCTAATCCCAATATTCTATTCTCATTTGTTATTCCAAATAGTCCTTCAATAGCATCTTTAACCAAGATTGCTTCTCTCCCATCCCCTAACCTTGGAGAGACCCAGTCATCCAGGTCTTTTTGAGCATCTATGGGGAAGTCTGAGGGGGTAGCCCTATCTATGAGTTCTTTACCATATATCTCTTCTAGTTCTTCAAATGTTCCTGATATGTCCAGATTTAACTCTTCTATTTCCAAAGGGATTGAAACACCTCATTCCCCTATATAAGTTGTATCATCCTCCTCTATACCCAACTTGTCTGTAGCTTCATTTCGTGTGTCTAGATTTTCTGTAAGGGTTTTTTCTGAAACTTCCTTATCCAAGGGTATATGAAGGAAAGGTTGTTTAAGCCTATTTTCCCGATCCCTACTTTCTTCTACCATACATTCCTGTATTTGTTTAATTAAAATATCCTTTTGGGATTTCAATTCCTCAAAGTCACATATATTGTCCAAGAACCTATCAGTTAGGTCCTCAGGTAGAGACACTTCGAGGTAATTGATGATTTGCTTTACCTCTTCTTCTACTTTGTTTACCTTGTCTACTAGTTCTACCACTTTAGCACGTTCAGGTTCCAGAAGTAATTCTATTTGGACATCTGTCTGGTCTCTTCCCTCTAGTTGATAGGCTATGTTAACCTTTTTTCCTGACTCTATTTGAGTTAATTTTTTGTCCCAACTAAGCGTATTATCCATTTTCTGACTAATTGAGTCTTTTGCATTATTTCTTAAAGGTGACCAGGTCTCATTTATTAGTTGATTATCTAAAAGGTTGTTAGGGTTATCTTGATCCTTTATTTTTTGCTTCACCGTCGTTGGGTGAGAGGGAGTGTTGGCTAGGTATTGTTCTTTTGAGGTTCTACATATAAATCCTCCTCTATTGTTGTAGAGACAGATCTTGATATCTTTGTTAGGTTGGGAAGCCCATTTAGTCTTTATATGTTTTCCTGTTTTATTTTTGTTAACTTCAATAAAGTTTTCTACTATTAATGGGTTAATAATTACAGAGTTATGGTTAAAACACAATTTAATGGGGGGTATGTACTTTTTATGATGATACATCTCGACAATGATTATTTTATCAGCTTGTAAAGGTTTTTCCTCAATAATTCTTTTAAAACTTCCTATTTTATTGCTAATTAAATGAAGTGTTTCTCTACAAGATAGTTCCAAAGGCAGATTTTTAAGGATGATAGCTTTTTCTAAAATGAAATCTTTTAAGCGTAATGGATTGAAAATAGGCATCCAGTCAAATAAAGAAAAGGGTAAATTTCTAAACTTCAAAGTTTTCTTATTCCTAATGCTTTCTTTGAAGGATTTATTATGACAGTTAATGAATAAAAAATTATCTCTGAGAACTGTTATACTTACCTCTCCCGACAGTTGAGCCACTAGTCCATTAATCACATCCTTTATTGATACACCAGTTCCTTTCCAGTAGCAAATCAAACCTATTTCGGCTAGAAGCTTTTGCTGCTGCATAATCTTATTGTAATCTAATGAAATTATCTCACCTCGTGCTTTATCTATTATTTCTCTATTGAATCACCTATGAGGGGGTGTATAAGATGCATTTTTGGTGCCGTGATGAAGACTTTCTACTATCAATTCTTGAGTATTGATATTCTCTGCAGTATTACCAAATGCGGGCCTCTCCAACCTTCTCCGGTGGGGAGGGCTATATTTATTCTTGTTGTTCAGATTGAAACTATCAGCAGACTTGTCACAGATACTTTGATTCTTCAAACCCCCATAAAAGGAGAGGGTTTTATTGGAACAGGGGTATGTATCTCTGGATGATGTTTGGGATTCATTTTTCTTCAAAAATTCATCCCTACAGCCCTGTTCCTCTAAAGCCCTAGCCCTTTTATGGGGGGGTGTATAAGATTTGCCTTTATTATCAAACCCCTTGAGCATTTCAAAGGAATTATTCATAGAAATTATGAAAGGACTAAGGGGCTTGGATTGTCTTAATACCTTTTTTCTACCACTAACCACCTTCCATTCAGAAGTGTGCTTAGTCAATTTTTCAGGCCATTCATCTTCCTTGCCCTTAATCATATGCCTTGTCGGTGATCATTCAAAAGGCCTTTCGGGATGTATATGTACAGTTACAGCCTAGCCTTCTCTTTTCTTATCTGAGGGATTACCAAACTTATGTTGTGTTTGTTCATCCTTCCTTTCCTCGGTGATCCTATGATCCAATGCTTGTCGTGCATACTTGGTTTTCAAAAAAACTTTTAATTACCAGTCTAAAAGATGGACTGAGAAGATTTTGTGTCTATAATCCCTAACCCTAGGAGGGATTCTATTATTTGGGCTAGCCTTAATGCATAGATTCGAAACCATAGCCACACTCCTCTGTGGATCAAACCTAGATTCTTCCATAATCTTATTGGATGGTGAGGATATTTCCTTACCATTATTGATCTATGAAGTATCCAGGAGGGAGGGCTTGGCTCCTACTTCTGTAGTGTGTGCTAGCTGTTCCAATCCTTTGACACTAGCTTTTACTTTCTGTTTGGCAATAAATCCTCTTAGGTGATCATAAGTGGGATGCAGTTGTTCCTTCATCTGACATTCATTCTATTTGTGGCCGTAATTCCAACAGTTGAAGCAGTATCTTGAAAATTTTGGGTTTTTGCTTTGATTCTTTTTTTCCCCTGAGTTCTTCCAGCAATTTTCTGCTCTTTGATTATCATAGTAATTATCCTTCACCAATCACAGAGAAGTCTGAATAAGACCAAGATTTATCTACCTCCATTGAAAAGAAAACTTCCTTTGTGTGTGGGATTTTCACATTTTCGCTGTTTAGCAGAGCTGCATTATTTATTACTTTCTATTCAATGCAACAAAACTATGTCAACTTTTACTCTAAATCAAAGCTATCTTTTCTTGCATCTCATGTATATCTCATTTGATAGAGAATTCTTTTTCCATTGCTTTCCTCACATGTTGGCGGAAAATATTCTGGTGAAAATGCTTTCTATTTGTTTCTCAAACTGATAAAACTTCATTTTGACTTAACCATTCTCAACTCAATTTCTAATAAAAAGATACATGATTTTAATGTGCATACTTTTTTCATGAAATAGAAGATTTTTTATGATAGTAATAGAAAGCCTTTGTGCTTTTTTCATTGGTCCTTGTTCTTCTATGAATGTACTGATTGTGGGAAGTAAGCTACCCCATAGGTGCATCTCTACATTTCCAAGGTTGTTAAAATTGTGTTAAATCAAGAGCCAACAAAATGGAGAACCCACTGGTGAATAGAGATGATATAGTCATGATAAATCTAGTTTGATATCTTTGGTGTTATATATAAGCTATAAATAATGCAGGTACGAGTAGAGCTAGACTCCTGCCTGGCTTATTTATCTTATCTGTTGGTTACCATTGAAAGTATAGAGTCAGATTCAAAGCTTTTAAATCTTCTCACCAAGTGTGGGTGGTGACTCTAAGTTATCTGTTTGATCAGTGTACGAAAGATGTATTTATAGTCCTGATAAATAGTTTTTAAGATCCTGGTGAAGTTTTGATTGGCTAGAAATATATACAAAAGTAAGTAAAACATTTTCCTCTTCAAGGAGGTGGTGACTGTACAAGAAAAGAACCTAATGGAGCTACAAAGAAGGCTCTAGATCTTTCCTACTTCCCAGTCAACAAGTTAAGTTTCAACTGTAGTACTACCAAGTATTTTCCATTTAATGTTTTATATTTCAATGGTCTTTATTGGGTGAAGAAATCACCATAGGAGGTACTTTTGGATTGTGGGTCTACAGATCTCTCCAAATTTTTTGAAAAATCTAGTTTTCTTTCTTTGGAAACATATGTGTGATTTAGGTGTCCTTATGGCTGCATAAGTTATTCACAATAAAACCTAAGAATTCTATTAAGTAAAGGTGCAGCCCATAATGGATTCATGCAGAAGTTTTTCTATACAAAGGTATGAGCCATTATTTTTTGATGGTATTCATGGTTTCCCAAATGAGATTCCTAGCAAATTTAGGAAGCATTTACAAGAGTTTAAGGGGAAATAATCAGATTCAACATATAAGCATTTGTAGGATTTTTCTGATCTAATGGGAGACTTTGATATTTTTCATGAAGATATCTTCATGAAGTTTCAAGTCCAGACTTTGAAAGATGATGCCAGAGTTTGGTTTTATTCTTTACTAGAAAATTATATTTCTTCATGGGAAGAATTGAGTTCATCTTTCATCGAGCAGTTTGTTGAAAGGATGAATGCAAGTAGTGTGTTGAACAAATTGATGGACATTGAAATTAAAGAAGATGAGTTAGTCCCATCATTCAACATTAGATTTGTAAAAGCATTGCATGATATTCCAAAAGGCTATAGGCTCGATGATCAGATTTGTTTGGTAATCTATTTGGGTGCTTTTGGTAGAAAGATGAGCTTCCTGTTGAGAGATAAAGAACCACAAACTTTACATTAGGATTTTACTACAATGATGGATATTGAAAATAACCTGAAATATGGGATTACTGAAGGATTTTGTCTGCTAAATTTTACTATCATAGTGTATCAAATAAAAAAAAAGGTGTGTATCAAGAAGTGAGAGTCAATGTCAAAGTGTTTTTATCCTTGCCGATTTACTAACCATAATTGATATTGTGTTTCTAAACAAAATGTAAATGAAGATTTTTTTCAGAAAGAAATGGTTGCCCCTTGTATAGGAGTTAACATGGTTAGTAAAGAATTGCAAAGTGTCTTTGATGTAGAGATAGATATATACAGGGGTACACACTAAGTAATTTTGTAACTAGTCTTTCTAGTTGTGAGCCTGTAGAAACAAACTGTTTGCAGTCAATTATTAAAAATGAAGAGGGGAAAGATCTTTCATCAGATGATGATCAAGCCCCAAATGATGAGATTCTATCAGACTTCAGTAGTGCTGGTAGTGAGAAAGAGGTTTCTTGGAGCCAGAATGACCTTGATCTTCTTGAAGATAAGGAAATGGTTTATAGGCAACTTTGTGAGGAATCTAATTTAGGTTCTTAGGTTTCAGCTAACAATGAGTTAAAAGTTAATTTTTCAATTTGTATTCTATCATCCTTTGATTCATCATATGAATTTATTGATCCTAGAGTAGATGAAAGTTCATATGATCCTGAATATGAAACCATGGTAGCTTATTTTTCTCTTGAACCAAAAATGGAGGTCAGCTTGTTTGATCTAGATATTGGTGGTTTTAATATTGTTAATCATGTGAGATCAATGTCTTATCAAGTGGAACTTGATAGTGCTGATAGTGTGCCCTGCAATAGTGATTCATGTCAAGGAAACATATGCCAAAATGGTGGCATGTGTAATGGACTACTTACTAATTTGTCCATGCCACAATTTGAAACATTTTATGAATATCTGAGAGAGGATTCAAATTTTGCATCAAATTATTGGCTTCAGCCAAAGGTATGCTCATTTCTCTAGGAATGGGATATAGAGAGTGTTGATGCCTTGTTTTCAAGAGATTTTGAAATTAATCAGCTAGGATATATCAGTTATCATGCAAAACATGAGTTTTTTACATTTCAAGTCCAACATGATGATGTTTCCAAGGATAAGCTAAATTTAAAGCCACAAGTTGCAATTCAAAGCAATCTTCTTGAGCACTTGTGTGATGTACAGAGGCTTGAATTTCAAAATTTCTTTTTTGATATTCAAGTATGTTTTGAAAGAGGCCAACATATTTCCATCTATGATGTGGAGTTAGGATTTTTTTCTCCTTAGGTACAAAAATTCTTTAAAGAGTGTGACAGTTTTATGTCACACAATGATCAGTACCTTTAGTACTTCAATGCTAAGTTTCTTGTTTGAAACTATTCCAAAAATAATTTTTGCAAAGGGGATAATCTATGGAGATAGTTCATGGGTAGGTAAAAACATTATATTAACTCCCTACATACTATAAGGATGTAGCTAAGTTCATTATTTATTATACTAATTATGAAGGAAATTATGTATGTGTGTTTTCTCATCACTTTTAGCTAGTAGTTCATTTGAGAAGGGGCTATTTATTAATATTCTCTATTATCTCCATTATTCTTTATAAAAAAAATATACAAAGGGGTTCTAAAGGTCCATTTTCATATCTTAGCTTTCCATGCACTAATTAGACTATTAGTAAGTAGAGAAATCAAAGTTTCTCTCTCTATCCCTCATGATTAGGACTCATTTTTTCACGCAAAATAAGATACCAATTCTAGATCTTCTCATGAGGAACATAATGAGGATGGGGGGAACCCTTCAAATCAAAAAGCCAATGAAAACCTTTTGGATGATAAAAAAATTAGGATGCAGGAAATCGTAAACTAAATCAAGACCTAGTAATAACCCTAAATTTTGAGAAGTTCCTATCCTTGACTCAAGTTCTAAACAAACACCTAGTTTAATGAAAAGAGAATTTTACTTTGCTTCACCCTTTTTTGAGACACTAACTGCCATATGATATTCTAATAGGAAAGATAATAAAAAAAAACTAATAACACGAACCAATTCTATAAAAAGATTGAAACTTTTGGCCAATTTAGCTAGTCGTATTATTAGGTTAGAGGAAAAAGACTCTCATTCATAAATAAATGTTTTCTCTATGGTCTTAAAAAAAGGTGTATGTTAATAGAGATCAGAGAAGGGATAAGCCATTGAAAAAAAATGAACCCTTTATCATTGAAAATGTAACTACTAAATTTTTCAAATCTAACTTTTCTATTTCTCCTAGATCTAATCCAAATAAGGAAGATGAAGTCCATATTCTTCATCAACCCAATGAGAAGGAAACATTGAATGATCAAGAAACATGTGTTTCCTATGAACATGAAGGAGGCCTTGTACTTGATAAAATTTGACCCTCTCCACCTATGGGTGAAACTAAGGGTATTGAAAAGCCCATAGAAGAAGTTAATGCAGAAATTTAGAATCAAAAAATAAAAATAGAAAAGTTAGATAGAGTAAATATCTATGAGGATGATGATAGGAAAGACAAACATGAGGAGATGTTAAACTAGTCATATAAAACTCATGTTACCACTTAAGTTGTAAATGACTAACTAAAATCTTTAATTGAAAATATTGGGGTTGAGCATTGTGATAATGAATTCCTTGACCAAGAAGACCAAGAAGTAAAAGAGGAGTTTGAGGTAGATGAATTCATTTAAAACAAAAAGAGGAAATTTGGGCTCCAAAAGATATAGTTTTTAAGATAAAAGATGAAAATTAGAATCTACAAACTTATTCACAATAAAAATCTATAAATTATTCATAGGAAGTTGAAATTGCAAAAATTAGGAAAAATCTTAAATAAGTATCATGTAAAAAGAGCTCCAAGTGCCT
Organism: Chamaecyparis obtusa; assembly: GCA_027943335.1. Classification (NCBI taxonomy): domain Eukaryota; kingdom Viridiplantae; phylum Streptophyta; class Pinopsida; order Cupressales; family Cupressaceae; genus Chamaecyparis; species Chamaecyparis obtusa. Next base: position 462,599 of record BSBK01000554.1, on the reverse strand, counting down.
ATCTAGGAGTAAAAACAAGAAGTGAGGGATTTAAGGAAGCTATGGTCCAAAGAAATTACAATCACATTAAAGAGATTGCCCTCCCAATCCAATTTTTAGTGTTTCATTTTTGCATGATGACATATGAAGTCCTGATCTCAAGAGAATGAGAGGATAAAAATGTCCCATTATTTTTATTATTTAATTCCCTTTTACCTATAATTTATGCTATCTTCCTTATTCTTATTTTCATTATTTATTTTCGAAGATAAAGATATTTGATAAATTTCTAAGAAGACTAAAACTATCCAAAATACTAGAATACATCAAGATGTTTTTGATATAAAAAAGTAGCAAGAGGGTGATGGCCCGAACAGAAAAGGACTAGTAGCACATTAAGAGCACATTAATCTAACCAGTCATAGTAGATAAATAGTTTAATAGCATAATCACCAGTCTAAATCTACCCCTATCAAAAACATAACCCACAAAAATAGAGTATCTAGATCGAGCAGTAGCAAGTAAAGTATCAGTAAAAAGCCACACAGGACTGAACAGAAAGCTGTAAAAATAAACGTTGACCCCATCAAAAAAATAGGGGGTCCATAGGTTAGGCCCAAGAAAAAATAACTAGAACATGGGAAACAAAATTAATTTTTCCCACCCAATTGCTTAGACAGTAGGGTCCTCACCCATTCTTCGTACAGGAACAGGAACAAGTCCTTGTTGTCCTCGTTCACTTCCAAAGTACCACCCGCTAGCTTCTCCCACACATGACAAAGAGTGGTAGTCGAAGCATGCATAACCTTCAATCTGAATTTGTTGGTCACCATACATTGGGTCATTAGCTCCTGCATGTTTTTCTTGATCTCCACAATCTCTCTATCCAAGTTCGTGAACCTCCTTTTAAGAGTATCTTTGAGACTGTCCTCCAGGGCCTTGGTATTGTAAACAGAGGGGGGCTTATCCTGGGGGTCTTGAGCAGGACTCAGGGATGGGGTAGGAATGGGGGTTTCCATGGCCTTCTTGGGGTCAAGAACAGGGTTGTTACTAGGCCTAGGGGGGCTCATATGGTCATCCAAAGAATCATTCATAGACTCAGTGGTTTGGGAGTCTTTGTCAGTCATGTATTGTTCTTTACAAGCCATTTCCAGTAGCCTAGTTTTACAATGCTCTTTGGAAAGTTTGTTTGACCTCTTACATCCCAAGCCACTCAAATCCACCTCCACACTAACCTAGCTCTCCATTATTTTCCTTTTTTTGGGCCTACATTCAGTCTCCAGGGTACTATCATCCTCCTTCCTATTTTTAACTTCCTCAAACTCAGAGACATAGCACACCTCCTGGCTTTCCTTCTTATTAAATGGGTTTTTGACACATTTTTTTTAGTTCCTGCCCTTTTTGGCACCCAGCTCAGGCTCCTAAATGACACAGATGGATTGGGAGGAGGACTGGGTGGGATTTTTAGTTTTGGCTAGGGAATCCTCCTGGGGCATTTCCTGGATAATGGGGGGGGGGGGGGTTGGGGTGCTAGGAAGATAGCTTTGTGGAACTAGTAGATGTAGAGGAGGAGGCCCTGATGGAGGATAGGAATAGGATTATCTGGTTATCCTTAATATCAAGAATGTTACTTTCTAAGGGGTGCAGAAGATAGAAAGGGATGGAGATTAAATCTTTGTTTCTAACATGGTTTAGGAATGGTAAGTGGTAGTAGTAAAAGATAGTAAACTTACCTTCCAACATGAATTATTTCATCACTATGAGGTAGATTTTTGGCCAGAAATTTGACAGCTCCTCCCTGTTGAAGCCCCCCTGCTTTTTCACCAGCAGCTCTCCATCCTTGAAGAACTGGTTGAGACTGGTAGGGTCGGGAGTTTGATTGGTTTTTTTGTATTTTCTCCCCATCATAGAAAGCCTAGTTGCCTTGGCTATAACCTCCTCATTCAGCTAAAAGTGGATGCCACCAATAGAGACACTCCTATTGTTCCATGACAACACGAATTGTTTAGAGATTCATTCCTCATGCCCCCCCTTCATTCTCTCCATAAAGCCCCAAATGCCTCTCTCCTTGCAGTAATGTGTCACCAGCACATCAGAGGTGAAGGCCTCACTAATTTTGTTAGGTTCAATGTGGAGAGTGTTGCTACACATTTCAAATTTTAGACCCTCCAACACAAGAATACCCTGGAAACTAGAGAGCCAAGTGTTTCTGTAGAACTTAAAAACCCCTTTAAAATTGCAAAGCCTTTTCGAGAGCAGTTTATACTTAAAATGCTAGCTTGGAAAAAAGTTTTGGAAACCGGGCCCTGTACCACCAAATCTAATGGATCTCTAGGTGCCATAAATAGTAATAATACCAGGGACACACTTGCTATCCTCATTCACCAAGTAAGCCTTCATATTCAGATAGTGTGTACTCCACAAGTTTAAGGAGTAATTATGATTTTTTGTGGGAATTTGGGTTCTCCTTTCCATAATCACAAAAATCATAAGAACACGCTAGCATGTGATCCAGAAAGGATTCACAATGAATAAGATGGTGTGGCACATTTAAACCTTGATATGCATTTATCCCCCAATTATTTTCTGAGTCACTAGGGGTAAGTCACTAACCACCCTCCAACTATTGAGTTTAGTTTTTATTAGGCCCATTTCCACCATTGAGTCAGCAATCAAATTCCCTTCTCTATACATGTGGGCTATAGTGGTGCTCTCGAAGCTATTAATGAGTTCACCGATCTCCAAAATAATAGGTCTAGCCCACCACCCTGCACTTGTACCCATTTTGACAGCCTCAACAACCACTTTGGAATCCCCCTTGATTTCTAGCCATCTGACATTCATTTTTTTTGCAAATTTAATCCCCCAGAGGAGGGCCAATCCTTCCACCTGGGTGACAATGTAGTTATTGATAGGGCCAACATAAGCCAGTAGGAAATCTCCTTTATAGTCTCTCAGAACACCACCCCCACCTTGGCTCAAATTATTTTCCACCCCATCAAAGTTTAATTTAGTCCATCCTCTGGGGCGGCAACCCATCTAGTAGCCTTCCTAGCTATCTTTTTAGCATCGTCAAATCTGGAGAACCCATCAAGGATATTCCACCTATCAGAAATTCTCACTTCCCAGGTAGTGGGAGGACAAGGGGGGAGCTTCCATTTATCCATCCTGGCATTCTCACACAAGAGCTTAGTACCTATATGCAGACATGTCTCAGAACGGTTGCTCTCTTCTCTAAAGATCCTGTTGTTCCTTTCCTTCCAAATGGCCTAGCAGATGTGAGGGGGTAGCATATGATAGAGGAGTTGGAGAAAGGGGTGATTAGAGTAGGATTTCCAGTTGCTAAATTGATGCACTTCTCTGTCCAAGGTCCATGAAATACCCAAATTGCTGATTACCTCCTGCCATATTCTAGAGGCATAATCATAGTGGATGAACAAGTGTTCCACCATTTCTTCCTCCTTCTTACATAGGATACATCTATTCACCATGGGGATGCCCCTCTTTATTAGGTTATCTTGGGTTAGGACCTTAACATTATATGCACCCTAAAATGGTCACCTAGACTTTGGGCCCCCATTCAGAAATTTATCAAATCCCTGAATCAATATTTCCAAAAATCAGCATTTTATCAATTATATCAATTTTCTTGATCAAGTCTTATTTTATCATTTTTGATTATTTTCCTTGGGCTAACCATTTTATCCAAAAGTCTTTATTTATTTAAAAGGAATTTCCTCCCTTTTTAATAAATAAAAAGCCCCCACTTTTCCTCTTATCCTAAGTTGCACAAATAAAGCATTATTCTTATTTTTTAAAAGAAGAAAAGAACTTTTTGTCTCATATGGGCACAAAAGTCAACTCTTATTTTCTCATTGGAGGATATTTGTGCACATGGATTGCTCCTCTTTGATGCTCCACCCTTGATTAAATATTTTGCGTCTTAATCTCCATGGTCCATTCTTTCTCATTTCCTATAAAAGAAGAGCTTTGTTCCTCGTTTTCATATGCATTTTTTTATACTAATGTTATGATGCAGGTTTTCTAGGTCACTTTGGAGCTTTTGAAGATTTGGAGCATTCTTGGCTTACATTTTACATGCTTTCATAATTTCATTTCTTTCATTCTAGTTCCATTATCATGGCATTCATAGTATAGATTTCCTTTATCTTTTAGATTACTTCATCTAGCTTAATTAGGAGGTCTTGTAATACTTGCATCTTTCCTTTCATAGTTTAGTTTGTACTTTAATTTCCATAGCTTAGCTTGCACCTCTCATTTCTAGCTTGCATATTCATCTTAATCTAGTTTGCATTTTCATTTCATAGTGATTCTTGGAGATATTGGCATTCTTGCCCTTGTCTTCATTTGAATCTCTCATTGTGTGGTTGACTAGCAAGGTCATTAGCTTAATAGCTCTAGCTGAGAGAAAATTTTAAATAATCTTGCGACTCCATACATAGAGAGCTCTAGGTCACTTTCTAAGGTTTCATATTCATGGATTCCCTTGGATATAATGACTTAGAGAAGTGCACCATTTGAGTGTGTACATTTTTGGCCCCCACCATGGGCAGAGCGTTATTGTTTTGTCCTTAATTTTTTGCATTTCCGTCAAATTTTCATCAAATTTTAGCTTCATCTTTGGCTCTCAGGTTTTTCAGTCTCATATTATCATGTGATAGTTTTCTAGTATCGCGTGATAGTTCACATATGGTGGTGCGATACTTTACTAGTTAAAGTATCACTCCGTTTGAGACTTTCTTGGTTCTTTCTTGCCGAGTTTTGATCTAGTTAGCTTTCTGGTTTAGTTTGCTATGGTTAAATAGATTTCATTTGTAGATTTCATTTGGATTTTGATTTTGCTAACCTTGTGGGGCTAACAAGTTGTGCTTGTAGGTGCTCTCATTGCTTTATTATTTTCTTAAAAGAACACATGGCAAAGCTTCAAATGCACAAGGGCTACTAACAATTTTTGTAGGGCTGCCCAAAGCATAAAAATCCAATCAAGTGCTTGTTGTTTATTTCATTTCAAGTGCGGCAATTACTAGTTGTTTCATTTCATAGGAACATAATATCTTGTTGTAGGAATTCTTGGGTGGTAGGAGAAGTATGATTTTCACCTTTGTGGTGAACCAGAAAATCTTGACCCATCTTTGGATTTTGAAAGCAAGAGGGTAATTGAACATTTTCTTGGTGTGTTTGGGAGAAAACTTTGAGATAGGGGAGTATGCTCTTCACCCTTGTGGTGAAACAAAAACCTTGAACCTCATAAGTTGATCCACTCTTTGTTTAGATCTTTAGGATCCTTTAGCAGGCCTTCTCTTGAGAAATCAAGAGGAACAACCCAAGTGGGGACAAGTCTTTTGACGGCTATTAAAACCCACTATAAACTCAAGGCTATCAAGGATACAAAACCTTGGTAGACATAGTACTTGTCTTCACTTGATGTGAGTACTTGTGGGATTGTGACCATGAGAAAAATGTTGAGCAAGAATGCTTAAGGTACTTTTGTGGCTGCGAGGTCTATTACTTGTTGCAAGGTAAGGAGTCCCTTTGGGGAGCAAGAGGAGTATTACGAATGGAAGCCCTTATTAAGAACCATAGATAGAGGCCACCATATTTTTTCGCTTAGCTTCTTGGTGCAAGGATTGATCCAAGTGGAATAACCCAGATCAACCCAAGATTACTCACCATCTATGTTCCTTTGGTTGTGTCATTGGCACTTCCATGACAAAGCCAATATCTATTGTGGGTAACCACTTTGTGTGAGGCAATGGAGCATCAAGTGTGGGCCAATTTGTTAAGTGTTGAGCCATTGTCTTTTTAGGCTAGAAAATGTTTGAAGTGTTCTCGTTGTGATATACCTATGTAAATGTTCTTGCATATTCAACATCATGGTAGTGTTCATAGGCTTTTTCAATTTTGATATCACAATTGCTTATCTTGGCAAGGTTTCTTTTTCGCTTGTTTCAAGTGTTTGAAGACATGTTCGATCACCTACTATTTGCAAACTTGTCAATTTACTACTGTCACTATGATTGAGATCGAAAAAACCAACCCTCAAAATGAAATTTGGACCAATTGCCTTAAAATTGAGATTTTTAGCACTCACTGGTCAAGAATCGTACGACACTGGAACAATATCACTCCCTGTCCTAGAAAATATCATGCGATAGTTTTCCACTAGAAGACTATCACCCCGCTTGCTTGGAAAGTATCACCCAGGTTGCCTAGAAATTATCACCCTACTTAACGTGAAGTATCGCTTGGTCTAAAACTATCGCCCTATTAGCTTGGAAACTATCACCTAGAATCTTTTTTCTGTCTGCCTAATTTATGCAATTTTCAACCCTCTCTTAGTTGACCAGATTTTAGCAAGTTTCATACCCTGCAACTGAAAGCTCATTTGTACCTCAGGTTTTTGGCTCTAGACATCTTGAGTTAGAGACCTTTGACTTCACTAAAGATTTTTCTTGTCATTAGTAAGTCAAGAATCATCCTTGTTGACAAGATTCACCTTTAGATTATTTGATTACACACTTGGAGAGTTTGAGTACTCTTTTGTCCAAATTCACTATCACATAAACTCAATTTCAAATATATTGTGGTTAAATCATCCTCCTGATCCATATGTGCTAGGATACTAGAATCCTTTTGTTATGCACCACTGTGGTAGTGTTGATTTATACCTTTTGTCAACTTTCTATTTCATCATCTCTCTTTTGGACGATTGAATATTTTCACTATCCTAGTTTGACAATTAGTGATTCCTAAGGTTATCTTCTCACTAAGGGTCTTTTCTTTCATGATGATTACAATGAGATACCAAGTGGGTCAAGGAAAACAACCTCAAGTAGTTTTTGAACAATTACCTTTAGTCCAAACTCCTCAAAAGTGAAAGGGGAAGGAACCCATCTTTGATCAATCTCCTAGGAGTGCTTCAGAAGTTTGGTTTGAGCCTAGGAGTAGCCTTAGTGAGTTGAGTACTTCTTTACCATCCTCTCAATCAAATATGGACATGAGCTACACTTTGACTATGAGACAAAGAGAAGCAATAGATCAAACTCTTATTGACATCTTTCAGAGACATAGGGGTAACATGTCGTTCAATGATGAAAATCAACCTGAATCACCTCTTATTAACTCAAGATATATGGATGCTCATCAACGAGCCAAAAGACACTATGCAAAAGCTCATCAAGATGCATGGTCGTGCAACATGAAGACCAAAACAACCAATATTTTGATGCTCATGTGAATGCAGCTAACTTGTTCAATCATTCAAGGCCAAGCTCTCCACTAAAAACAACCTCAAGATATACAAGTGAGAGGCTAAAAAGCATTGAATGAGAAAAACAAGCCTTCTTAAATGAACAAGCTCCAAAAGAAGAAAGATTTAGGCTCCTAGAGGAGGAACAATGAGCCTTGTTGGACATAGAGAGAAGGGTCGCATAAGAAGAACAAGATAGGCTCCTAGCCCAACAATAGGCTCCTAGCCCAACAACTTAATGCACAATTCAACAATAGGGGTACCAATAGTCGAAACAACTCTCCACCCTCTACTCCCTCAAGAACCCCAAGAATTAGAAGGCGGTCAAGGACTCCTTCAAGATCTCCTACTCCTAGAGGGAGAAGAATTTCACAACATAGGAGAAGAACACCTCCTAGGAACTCAAGACAACCCTCCCAATGAGCTCATCATGGCTCTCAACATGGAGGAAGTAGTACAAGTTTTGACGAGGAAGATTTTATGAGAATGCAACAAGAACCACTATTCCAACAATACGTGGAAAAGTACCTTGATAAAAATAAGGATAATTTCCTACAGAACTTGATTAATAAAGGTGCGAGGGTTCCTTATAATTTTGATGTGGATAGGAGAATCAAGAAACAAAGCCCCTCACAAGAAGAAGAAATTAAGCAAATCAAGAAAATGATGGAGAAAATGATGGCTCCCAAGAGTTCCTTCAACCTTGATTCTATTTGTCCTAATCCTTTTGATAGGAGTGTGAGCATGACAAATTTTCCTAGGAAAATTGAATTTCCCCAATATGACAAATATGACAGTAATGGTGACCCACATGATCATGTGCATCAGTTTTATACTATGAGTTTTGAATTTCACCATGAATATTCCTATTTGATGAGATTATTTCCAAGGAGTCTGTTATCACTATATACATTTTTCCAGCTTTGTGCTAATATTTTTTGAAAATAATCCAAGTTATTGACCTTATGGTTAGGTTTTGTGGTGAAAACCCTAAATTTGATCAAAGCCCTAACCAGTCCTGAGTCTTGTTATAATTTCATGTTACTTTTTGGCTCACTAATCCCCCTGATAAAGCATGTGTTCTTTTCACCCCTCTTTATTCATCATTTCATATGTTATGCGGTTAGGTTTTGGAATTGGGGTACCTTTTAATTAATTGATTCTTTCAAAGCCAAAGTTCCCGATAAAATTTTTCAATAGTATCAAACCCTTCAAATATGTGGCTATCGTTGAATTGCAACACTACCCATTGTCAGATTTTTTGACTTATGCTTTAGAAATGAAGTGCCACTTGTCCGAGCGGGCCCATCTGGTAATAGGGTGTGCTGGCATTTAAAGAATGGATCACATCAACAACTGTCGCTATACCATTGGGCCAAGATGATAGCTATTTAAACATCACGCTTTAGTGACGACGATCTGATTCTCTTTAAGGACTGAAGTGTGAAGTGGGCCCTGAAAGTGCTAGGTCACATTGACATGTATGCTTCTAATTGGTTGCTGGGAGTTATGATGTGGCAGTTGTTAGGATGTTTTGAACTGAGAGTGAAAAGGTCAAGAGGTCCACCTGTTGATTCTTCATGACGTGGTGGTTATTGATTTGATAGAGATTAATGAAGTGTCACCGTGGGGCCAGTTTTTTCGGATGGTTAAGTTGTAGCAAGATCTCATGGTTATCGTTATACTACTGGGGTGAATTGCATGTTTTTTAGAGTCAGCAGTATAGCAACAGCCATAGATCTTGATTAAACAAAGGGACCATTTGGTAGGTCCTTTGCTACTGACTTTTTGATGACACGGTCATTTCTGATTGGCCGAAGGTAATAATGACATGTCAAAGTTTCTAGTGCATTTGATAGCAAGGATAAAGTTAGGGCTTCTTCACTACTGACTTGTCCAACATGGCACTTCCTGATTCAATAGAATTTCTAAAAGGAAAGGTGCGGTCACTTCTTTGAGAATAGGTAAAGTGCTGAAAGTTAGAAAGGATCTTGCGGTTGTCATTACACCATTGGATGAAGATGCTCAAGTTTTACGCTTGCACTTTAGCAATAGGGTGACACCTATCCACTCAGAATGAGATAAAGTTAAGTTATTTATTTCCTCACATGCCGTTATTGAAATGTTCTCATTGGTCAAGAACTGATTTAGGGAAAAGTAATACAGGGTTATGTTGCTAGACTTGTCGACCGTCTGATGTGTCAGAAAAGAAATGAATCAATGGCCTAAATTCAAATTTATGCTCAGTGACATTTTTCCACCCTGTGAATACTAAGGCCGCCAACTTTCAGTAATGCCATATTTAATGTGTTACGTGCAGATAGATTGTAGGCAGTTGCCGATGCTATACATCAAAATTGAATCATTGTTTCTATTCACCGCTCTCATAAGCATTTCTGGCGAACTCAATTTTTTCTCTCAAGGTGATTTCAAGCAAGGAATTTTTAGGTGCCTGGTAGGTTTCTTTTCTGAGTTTAAAATTGTTTGAAGCCTATGAAGGAGTTGTGAAGGAATTTGTGTTGCCAGTTGATAGTTTTTAGGGTTTTCTTGAGTATTCATATATTGTTTTGTAAAAGCCCTAGTTTCAAAATGCCACTGAAAAGAAACCTATCTAGTCAGACAGAGTACAAAAAAAGAGGAGTCTTTGAAGATTTAATGCATTTATTACCACATTCAGATAACGAGGTAGCTAGGTTAAAGGAGTTTGTTCCGAGGAACCCTAGGGATTCTGTTGCAAACAGACTCCATGATAGAGGGAATTGGATGAGAGATGCTAGGGTTGGTGAAAAGCATAATGGTCTTATTTTGTTTAAATCAGCCTATTCACAAAGAAATGCCTATGCCCCCCTAAGCAACATATGGAAAATTGACATTGGGAGATTAATAGTCCCTAGAGTTTTCATGGATGCTAAGTTATTGATTCAGATTGCTAAATGCTATGACCCTGTGAGAAAGTGTGTCAAGGATGTAAATATAAAAAACCTAATCAGTATAACAGAGGATGAGATTAGGGAGGTTTTTTCTCTAAATGACCCTTCAGTGGGGTTAGATAAGATAGATTTTATTGAATTTATAGAGATATATGCAGCCCAGAAGGATTATTTAAGGGTAGGAGCTCTGAGGCAATTTTTAGATGAAATTGGGTCTATGTGTGTTATCAGTCCAAGCACGCTAGAGCCTTTTAGGCTAGATTTATTCAGTAAGAGAGCATAGGAGGTTCATAAGTCACTGACTTTAATTCTAGGGCATGATGAAGCAACTCATATGTCAGTCCCATACATGTTTATGATGGTACAATCTCTGCACCCCCAATTCACACTAATTTTTTATTTTGCATCTCATCTAGCTAACTTGATCCATGAGGGATTGATGGGAATAAAGGACATGAAGGTTAGTAGGCCTTTTGGGTGGTACTCAATGCTTATGCACATGTTCCTATACAAAGGTGACCAATTTTTTAGCTCAAAAATAAATATTGTGAAAGAGAGGAATAGAGAAACCCTTCCAGTGCAACTATGGACTACAACCCTATCATGGGATAGAATTGATGCCAGTTACATTGCATTTGATAGGGATTTTGCCTCAAGGATTAGAACCCTTTTTTTTTTTGACAATCCAAGGATCCCAAGAGAGTTGCTAAGATTAAGCAGGCTAAAGGAATATTGTCAAGATATCACCATAGTCCATAATTTTGGGGACATCAATCCATATCCTATTTCTATAGTTTTTACAGTTTATGGTTGCAGAAAGGAACACTACATCTTGCCTTATAAGGTTCCATTAAACATAGGTTATGATGAGATCTTAAGATAGATTGGTGATCTGCAAGAGACCACTCTCACTGGTAAGGGAAGGGGAACTTTCTTCCCAAACATAACTATAGCACATCAATATGTTATTACTAAGGGAGGTTGGGTCCATTTGAATAAAGTGTTACAGCCCTACAAAATGACAAAGGCCACCATCAGGTTTGCAGATACAGAGGGTTTCCTCTCAGGAATGTTTAGTGAAAAGATAAGATGTGCTCATATTGAGCATCAATTTAATTTTTCTGAAGATGTGGTAAGAAATGAGTTTGATCTTCAGACTCTAAAAAATAATGAAGAGAAATGGATAGTCTATAAGAAGACTCTAGATTTCATTCAGAATTTTGACAAGGCATATGACCCATTAAAGGGTTTTGAGCCATGGGAAAGGAAGGTGGATGCCCTAATGGAGAATTTTGAAGGCATCATGCATGTAGTGAATGAAAAAAGGGCTGCTGTAAGCAAGACAAACCCTGAGAGGGCTAGGCAGATTTTGAGCCAACCTAAGTATATGAAATTGATACCAAGGGGAGTCTATACAATGCAGAAGAGAATTGGATACACTCTTCTCTTACCACCACAACAAAGAAGTGAGGATTTTCCCTCTACTTCTAAAGGGAAAAGGCACATTGATGAGTCAGTGATGCAGGGGTCCTCTCCTAAGAGGCAGAGATGAGAAGAATCAAGGCTAGGACAGAAAACTTATTCTCCTTCTCAATCCCCTATCCAATTAGATGAACATGGGGTAGTAGAGCAACTGGTACAATTGAGGAATGAGGGAAACATTTTCATTTCCAATGATGACTTGTAAGAAGGGATTCCTGAGGCACCTAAAGAGGTAGCCATGGACCTTACTATTGATGAATTTGAGGGTAAACAATTGGACCCTATTTGAAAGAAGGCTAGTGACTATTTTCTTGCTGATGACAAATTTGGCAAGACTAGGGCATTCTCCCAATTTTTATGGAGAATGAAAATAAATTAGCACAAAGAGATCTGCAAGAGGAAGAGGGAAGAGTTCCTTGATAAAGACATGATAGAAATAGAAAATGAGACCAAGGCAGAGATGGTCGAGTAGTTTGAAAGAATTAATCCTAAGGAAGGAATGGCCATGGTTCATACTACAGGAGTGCTAATTTTGCCAGAGTGGGACATTGCTGATGTGATTGTCTTTGACCAAGTCAGGAAGAGAAAAGTGAAAAATCTTACTACTATAGAGTGGGCCAAACAAGCTACTAGGGGAATTTCTTTCTTAGAGGATCATGCAGGCTTGGTCATGTGCTCCCTAAAAAGGGAGGGAAGATAAAGGAAGAAAAGAAGCTCTCTCCACAAGATATGCAGGTAGTTTGTTAGTACAAAGAGTGGGTGAAACTTCTGGTGTGGAAGCATCAAACCTAATCCTAGAGACTACCAAGTTCAATTTTAAAGTGGTAGAAAAGGAAGCCCAAGAAAAGGAGGAGCTTAGGCTCAAGTTTGAAATGGTTCTCAAATCTTACAATGAGCTCAAGGTAGAGCTAATTCAAAAGGACAAGTTGATTGTTCAGTTATTAGGGCCCCAAGATCATAGGTCTCCCCAATTGGCAATCTCTGATAAGCTTGTAGTGGCTTCATCCTCAAGCCCAATTGTTGAGTTACCACCATCCCCCTACCCAGAGACAAGTATGGATGCAAGGGTTACTTGGGAAGAGAAAATATTAACTGAAGAGGCAAATAAATTAAGGGAAATAAGAGTGCAACTAGAGAAGGAAAAAGCTGAAAATGTGAAGGCCACAACTTTGGCAAACCAAAAGTATGAAGAGAAAATGACAAATGCAATCATGCAGTTTGCATATGATTTGAAGCCCTCCATTTTCCATAGTCATGCTAGTAAATTATATTCTTTATTTGAAACTTTGAATAAGGAGAAGACTGAAATGTCACCAATTTTGAAGAAATGGATTGAGAGATCTCCTAGTATAAAGTTATTTCACATGTTATGAAAGGGCCAAGAGGATCCTGATCCATCGATTAAGCCAATATTTCAAATTGTCAAGAAAATGGTACAGTATGGCATCATTTTTGAGAATTTTATTAGAAGATCGAGTATGTTTAAAGCTGGATTAATGCTTTCAAACTATGAGCTGGTCCCCACCATTTTCACAGATAAGGGAAAATTTAAAGAAGCATATCTATGGAGAGAGGAGATGGATGCACTTTTGTCAGAAAGGGTGACTGGTGTCCTAAATGACACTTTTTCTATTAGTAGTTTTATCAAGTTGTTAATAAATGCTAAATCAATGTTTGATAATATTCAACATAAAGTTACTCATATTGAAAATGAATGGGAATAGTTATCAAGTAAGAAGACTGAGTTTTCCAATTTTGAGTTCCCAAGCGAAGAGGTGTACAATAAATGGAGGTATTAGTACATACCTCATGTTGAAAAAGTTAATACTCCACCAGCCTCCTAGAGTGAGTAAAGGAAGTTACTTTTTGTGTCATAAAGGTTGTTGAGATATAGAAAGACATTCACTACAAGATGGACAAGAAGATGTTGCAAATCAGATTTGATGAAGGGAGCCAAGGAAAATATTGAAGACATAAAGCAAGGTCACTCAACTACAATATCTCACCTGCTTGACTTGTGTATTGATTGTAAACTTTTTGAGGTTGTTGTAAAGGTTTTTTAGGTTAGAAATTTTGCAAGCCCTAGAATGATCGGTAGCTTGTTGCATCTCCTTGTATATAAAGGATTTCCCATGATCATTCTAGGAACTGAGAGTTTTGGAGTTAAAAAGATCAGAATTTTGAGACCCTATCCCTCAATTGGGGATTTGGTATGTGCAAGATCATGAGGGGTCAAACTATGCCCTTAAGTGGCAATGAAAAATCAGCAAATCAAGGTTAGTCAACTTGACATGAAAATTTCAACTAGCTATGAACCTAATATCAAAAAGTTGTGAGAATAGAATCTATAGAAAATTGAATGTAGTTTCTAAACTAGTAGGCTTGTTTTCAGAAAAAGTTAGAATGATTGGTGAAAAGTATAGATTTCAATGCAGCAGTACAAAAATTTTAGGAAAAAAATAAGAAGTAGGTGTATGTCTAACCACCTTATTCCTAATCAAATGATAATATTTTATTATAAGATTTTATATATAAGTAGTGGACTCATGCCCGGATGTGATACATATTTTTTTGTAATTTTATTCCAAAAAAATAATTAATTATGAATTTTTTTCTACAATATTTTCACAATAAAAAAAATCTCGTGTCTAACCACCTTAACTCATTCAAAACTTTACAAAATTTAATTTTATTTTTTTTTCCTTAGAGTAGGCCAAGCATAGAATGTGACACATTTTTTGGATTTCAAAAATGTTATACTGTCTAAAAGTTATAGTCATTTTTCAATCAGTATATAAATAAGCACTTTAGAGGTAGCTCAATTAGAAAATAACTAATAATTACTTACCGAATTCAAAATTTGACAAAAATTATATCGATTAAAAGTTGGTAATCTCCTTAAGATACCCTTTTCATTTTATCAAATTCGGGTGAAAAAAAAGTTGTCAGCTACATTCTCAAAGTTTTGAACTGACATCACCACTTTTTGGCCCCTCATGATCTTGCACATACCTGATTGTAACATATTGTATCAATTTTCATCAAGCAATAGAAAGAAGTATAGGTTACTGCTACCATTTTTCAAGTTTATCATTCAGAATATGATGTATACAATGTTAAAAGGTTATACTTAATACAAACTCCAAATCTTTGTCTCTCCTTTGAGTTTATTTTGTAAATCTTTAAGTCTTCCTGAGATTTATATGTATGTATTTAGCTCTGAGTTCTGATCTAGGATTGGATTAAATACTGAAAATAGTGGGATATATGTTTACTGAATTCATTTGAGGATTTTCTAAAAAGAAGGAAAGAATTGGAATTTTTTGTATTTACGTTAAAAGACCATGTTATTCTCCAAATATCTCTATATTCATTTTGTCCTCTGATCTTTTGCCCAATGGATAGAGCACTGGCCTGTATTTCCCTATTTTGCTTTGTGTAGATTGATTAACATCTTGTGATCCTGAAACATAATCATTACCAATTATTTTACTTTATTTACATGTATATGTTGTTCTACCCAGTGATGGAGAGTCAATTAGTAATAGGTTGTTATTTAGTACTTTCTCACTGTCATCTGTTGTAAGATCTAGTATTAGGTAAAGACCATAGTTATATCTATTGGATCAGGTGCACCTGCCTTGGTTTTGTAGAGTCAGAAGTGAAGAGGGAAATCTTGTCCCTATAGTTGGTCCAGTTTCTTATAGATTTTCTACATTTGGAATTAACCAATCCTTAAAATCAGTCATAAACATACTAGTATCTCTTGGAGTGTAAAATCTTTTGAAGAACCAACAAAATGGTGACTCTGCTGGGGACTTGTTAAGAAAAGTATAAGTAATGCAGTTACAAGTCGAGATGGACTCCTAGCCTACTTATCTTCCAAACCAGTTGGTTACCTTACACACAAAGTTGATTCCTTTTCATTTTCTGCTTACCCTCCCCTATTTGTTTAAAATCATAGAAAATCCCACATAGCTTGGGTGGTGACTCTAGAAACATCTACGTACTAGTGCTAAATAAAATATTAGTATATCACTATGAGTTACAAAAATACAAGGTCTTGGAGGAAGGAACACCCAGAAGAAAGTTTGCAGGGTGAACTTCTTATCACATCTAGATGAGGCCAGGGTAGGAGTGAAAAAAGTGTCAGTGACATGTCTCTTACCTGGAAACAAAAGGGGAACTTAAGATAGGAAGGTCTTGCTCCTCTTGGTCAGGAAGGAAATGGCTCAGAATATGAAGAGGTGGTTGATCTGGGTTTAAACTAGTATGAGAATTATTATTCCCCTATAGAGAGAGAGGGTGAACGATTACCCCACAATAGGAAAATAGTCCCAAACAGATGGTATGGGGGGGAGAGAAGATCTAGAAGTAAAATTAGGGGTGGACAAGATTTTGTTCCCCCTTTAACCCTTGGTTCATCATTTCCCTAGGGCCTCCACGAGTCTCAGGATCAACAAGAAGAGCCCCAAGCACAACAAGCTGAGTCTAAAACAACTTTGCCTGATTCTGAGGAAAGATTTGATGAAGTGTATGAGTTGGAAAGAAGGATTCATGAACAAGGAGTTATTAGGCAGAAGAGAGAAAAGGAGAAAGAAGAAAAAGTCAAACATGCCATGATAAGGGCTGACCAATTAAGAAGGCAGCTGTTAGATTTAGAGGCAATAAATTATATTCCCATTCCTGAATAGACAAGTGAACTTTCTGTTGTTCATCAAATATTTGAAACAAGGGATCCAAAGGATAAGGGAAAGCAGAAAGTAGTGGGCATTTCAATTAAAGAACCTCTAAGCCCTAAACATCTGATGGATTCCACTCTAAGATTGGAGGTAGACCTTGAAAAGGCTAAAACAGAACATGAATTGTTAGCTAAGGAAAAAGAAAAGGCAGAATTAGAAGCTGCAACATTAGAAATGAAGAGGAAGATGAATTTTCTTAGACGGTCTACTGGACCCACTAACTTCACTAGTTCCAATGTTGCACAAGGGGCAAATGTCACAAATTTAGCAAATCAGACAACTAGTATTCCCCCACCAGGAGGGCTCAAAAGCTCTACCATAGCAAACACTAATGCATCTACATCTCAGGGTACTGGTAAACCCAATACGAGGCCTATTCATGAAATATGTAAATAGTTGGTTTTCACTGGTATCCCTGGGTATCCTAACCCTATCCTTGAAGAGATCAGGAAGAAACTTCCTAAATTTACTGGAAGTAATGTTGTTACTTGTGAAGAACACCTAAAAAAGTTTATTGATGTAATTGATGATTATAACATTGTGCCAGATGATGTTATTATGAAATTATTTGTATAATCTCTAATAGAAGATTCAAGGGATTGGTTCAGGGCTTTGCCACATGGTAGCATAGATTCATGGGATCAGCTTAGGCATTGTTTCAAAGAACAGTATGGTGACAAAACACATGAGGGTTTTATGCTGAATGAATTTAATAACATAAAAAAGAATTTCAATGAGGATGTTATTGAGTTTAATGTCAGATTTCAAAAGGCCATGCATAATTTATTGAAGGTCATCAGATTAGATGACAGAGTGTGTCTTGTCACATATTTAAATGCTTTTGACTCTAAGATGGGCAACCTTTTGAGAGACAAAAATCCAAGGAATCTTGTTGAGGCTTACAAACTAGCTATGAACATAGAGAGTAACTGAAGAATTTCAGGAAAGCTAGGAAGAAGGGAAGACAACAAATCACCATTGTTGAATAGAAAGGATCTAGGAAAAACCTATAAATGTGAATCCTAAAGATGACGATAGCCTAAAGTAGATATTGAAAGCAATAAAGGACTTGAAGCTTGGTGAAAATAGAAATAATAAAATTACAGGAGGAGATAAGCCTCCCTTAGATAATAATTTCAACAAATTGTCCAGAATGCAGAATTACCCTTTTAATACTCAATGGAAAGATGGGAAGCCTATTCTTGATAGAAAGGATAAACCAAATGATAGAACCCCTGATCCATTGCAGAGGAACTCAATGAATGTGGTGGAAGAGGTCCCATGGTGTACGGCTTGTCAGTCACCACATGATCCTAATTATTGTGTCATATCCTAGAGTGTCTCTTCACAAGAAGAGCAAGAATATAATGAGGACCAGCCTTATGATGATCAGGGATGCGAAATGGTTTCCTCCCATGTTTGGGATGAAGTTGAATCTAATGAAGAGGATGAAAATTAGGATGTTTTTAATTCTCAAGCCAAAATTGAATCATACCATCAACAAGTTTTTTCAAATGAGGATAGTGAATTTGATAATGTCCAATGCAATGTTTTGAGGGATAAGGAAGTGGTTGTTTTGAGAAGACCTTCTAATGAGGAAATTGCCTTGATAAGAACTGACATGGTTACTCAAGCTAAAACAAATTACAACCTGAGAAATAGGATGGCTAGTAGTCCAAATCAGAAGCCTGCTGGAATTTTCATCAAGAAGATGGACAAAGATGTAAAAACATCACAGGACAAGTCTAAAGATGCCAGTGCTGTTGATAAGGTCAAAATAATGAAGAATGCTAAACCTAACATTGTCTATAAGATAAAATCTAAACCCATAGTTGAGGTTGACCCAGCTTTGTAGAAAGGGAATGAAGTCCATAATAAAAAAACTACAGACATGTCCATCCAGGAGATTGATAAAGAAGTTGCAAATTTAAAGCTAGATGTTTCTGATTCAAAATATGTCCCAGTTGATATGAGTAGATTGTTGTCTCAAATTATTGTTAAGGTTCCATTGCTAGAGATGATGAGAATAGAAGAACACAAAGAAAAGGCCCTAAATTGGTAAATCATGTGGTATCTATGGATTCTCAAAAAATAGAAGGAACTGAGAAACAAATAGCAACTGTGAATGATGAAGATGGAAATTATAGTGAGGAGATTGTTTCTAAAATTCCTCAAATTTACTTGGATACAAATGTTGTTAGTACTACAGTAGGAACAGTTGATCCTTTTTTGTTGACTCTACAGATAAATGGAAAGTTGCTAAAAAATTATATGATTGATTCTGGAGCATCAAACACTTTTATGCCCACTCAAGTTATGAATTCATTGGAATTAAAGGTGGACACACCTCATGGTAGGTTTCAAGCAATGGATTCAAGGGAGGTACCAGTTGTAGGTACTATCAAGGCTCTACCTAACAAACTAGTTGCATACCCTAATAAACAATTGACCATGAGTGTTTTGGTAGTGGATATTCCTCCCTAGTATGGGATGTTACTATCAATAAAGTGGAGTGCTTCTATGGGAGGCAGTATATAGTGTGACTTGTCATTTGCTACTTTTAATTTGGAAGGACAGAATATCAAGATCACCAGGGAATCTAGAACTCCTCATATGATTGAAGAAGAAGAAGAAGATACCATGAATTGTTTCCTTAATACTGACATTAATGCTTTCAAAGTCCAAGATAAGGAAGGAGAGGAAGAGGTTGAACTTGCTCATAGGTCAGAAATCTAGGAGGGATGGATTGACCTTGATAGTTTGTGGACCATGTATTTTGATGGAGCTAATAGCAAAGAAGGATCTGGCGCTGGAATATTGCTCATATCTCCTAATGGTAAAACTTTCAAATTCTCCTTTACTTTATTGTTTTCATGCATGAATAATGTTGCGGAGTATGAGGCTCTACTGATAGGTCTAAGATTGGCATCAAGGCATGGAATAAAATGTTTGAAAGTAATAGGTGACTCTGAGTTAGTTGTATCTCAAGTTAGATCAAAATATGCTTCAAAAAATCAAAAATTAAAGTAGTATAGGAATGCAGTGTGGGATGAGATTGAAGACTTTAGTGCTTTTAATATTTGTTGGGTGGAAAGAGGTTAAAATAGAATGGCAGACTTGTTGGCTAATGTGGCCCTCAAACCTAAAGATGTTACATTTGCAGATATATCTAATATAGAGGTACAAGCTAGGCCTTCCATCCCTGATAATGTAGATAATTGGCAGGTTTTTTCTAATGACCAAGACATATTGAGGTTTCTCCAATGTGAATCTCATTTTGGAAATAAAGAAATGGATTTCAGTACTTATGTTGACATAGTGAATGGTAAAAATGTTATTTTTGGGAAGGAATTTTTACAGTTAAAATCCAATAGAGTTCCCAAGGGATTAGTTGCTCTGGAAAGGGCATTTGACAATAAAGACAAGGTTTTCTCTGCTAGTACTGGTAAAATCAATGAGTTTGAAGAAATAAACTTGGGAACCAGAATAGCCCCCGAGAAGGTTTATATAGGCAAGTGTCTATCCCCAAGAACTAGAAAAAATTTGATTGACCGTCTCAAAAAATTCAGGCATGTTTTTGCTTGGTCATATGAAGATCTTAAAGCTTATAGAGAGGATCTCTTTCAACATGAGATTCCACTCAAGGAAGGAACAAAAACTTTTAGACAAAAGTTGAGACTTGTTAACCCTACCTTGGCACCTAAAATGCAGGTTGAACTCAAAAAGATGATGGATGCTAGGATAATCAAGCCTATTAGGCATTCCACTTGGGTTTCAAATTCGGTGCCTATTAGATAGAAAAATGGTGACATCAGGTTGTGTGTAGATTTTAGGAATCTTAACATCAACTCTCTGAATGATAACTATGGATTACCAAAAATGGAGAACATGTTACAGAAAGTCACTGGATTAGAATTAATGTCTATTATGGATGGTTTTTCTGGTTACAACCAGGTAATGGTCAAAGACATAGAGCAATTCAAAATCGCATTTACAACCCCATGGGAGACATATGTTCATGTAAGGATGCCCTTTGGGTTGACTAATGCTGGTGCTACTTTTCAAAGGGCTATGGATGTGGCTTTTGCAGATTTTATTGATAGATTTATGGTGGTGTACCAAGATGACTTGACAACTTTCTCAGCTAAAGAAGAACAACATTGTCAACATCTAGAGAAGATTTTCATTAGAGCATTAGAATATGGGGTTTCTTTGAACCTGAAGAAATGCACTTTTAGTGTGGTAGAAGGAAAGCTTCTCAGGAAAATTATTTCAAGGGATGGGGTGAGGATAGACCCTGAAAGGGTGGAGGCTATTGATAGATTATCTTTACCAAAAAACCTCAAGGGAATTCAGTCCTTTTTAGGATAGGTCAATTTTTTAAGAAGGTTTATTACAAACTTTGTAGAGACCAGCCTTCCCATATTAAGAATGTTGAAGAAAGGAGAAAAAGTTGAATGGAATATGGAAGCAATACAAGCATTTAATGATATAAAATGGGCTATCAAACATGCCCTAGTCTTGAAAACACTATATTATAGCAAACCTATGCAAATCTTTTCTTTTGCATTTGCCCATACTATTGCTGCAATACTATTATAGAAAAATGTTGATGGTTTTGAACAACCTATTTTATTTTTTAGCAATACCTTGCAGGTAGCAAAATTAAACTATGATATTATTGAAAAATAAGCTTATGCCTTGGTAAAGGCCATTAAAACATTTAGATGCTATTTGGTGGGAGCCACAGTGGTTGCCTATGTTCCAAGTGCTGCAGTCAAAGATATCTTTGTCCAACAAGAGGTTTCAGGAAGAAGATGTAGGTGGATTAATAGGATTCAAGAATTTAATATTGACATCCACATTACAAAGTTGGTAAGAGGTTTAGGCCTAGCAAAGTTGATGGCTCAAAGCAATTTAAATGCAAACCAAATAAATATGTTGGAAGAGGATGAGAGACCTTTTGTATGTAATATGGATTATTGTGAATGGTACAAAGACATTGTCAGCTACTTGCAAAAGATGGGTTTACCCCCTAAATTGGATGACAATAAGAAAAGAACCATTAAACTTCACTCTATAAGATATGCAATCATAAATGGTGAATTGTGGTGGAGTAATGAGGGTGTCTTGCTTAGATGTGTAGATCAGGTTAAGGCCAAGCTTTTGATGGATGAAATGCATAATGGAGTTTTTGGAGGACATTATATGGCAAGGATAATAGCCCATAAGATCATCAAGTTAGGTTTTTGGTGGCCATCACTTTTCAAAGATACCCATCAGTTTGTAAAGAAGTGTGATCCTTGTCAAGGTTTGCAGGAAAATTAAAATTCAATGGAGATCTGCCTCTCAAACCTGTGTCTGTTCAAGCTCCTTTCCAAAAATGGGGTATAGATTTCATTGGTGAAATCCCTGATAAGTCTAGTGGTGGACATTCTTATATCCTAGTGGCAACTAACTATTTCACCAAGTGGGTTGAAGCAATCCCTTCAAGAAGAGAAACTACCAAAGTGGTAACAGACTTTATGATGCAAAATATCCTGACAAGATTTGGTTGCCCAGAAACTATGGTGGTTGATAATGCAATGTGTTTTAGGTTAGAAGAGTTTGTTTTCTTCTATCAAAACAATGGTATAAAGATTTCATATTCATCTCCCTATCATCCACAAGGTAATGGCCAGGCAGAATCTAGCAACAAGAGTTTGATTAAAATTCTAAAAAGAGTCCTTGATAAAAATAAGAAGGCCCAGGACTCCAAGTTGTTACAAGCCTTATGGGCTGACAAGGTTATAGTTAAGAAAGCAATAGGATGTGCCCCTTTTGACTTGGTATATGGGATCAATGCAAGATTACCCCAAAACAATTTGTTACAGATGTACCAGTTCATTCAGGCATATGATAATGATGTGGAAGAAGATATGATTGTCAGAATTAATGACTTGATTCAATTAAATGAGGTAAGAAATGATGCACATGATAAAAATGAAAAGATGCGGGCCTAGTGTAAGGTCCTGTATGACAGAAGGACTACTCAGAGGAATTTTGTACGTGGTGAAATGGTCTTAATGTGGAATGCAAGACTAGAAGATAAAGGGAAGCATGAGAAATTTGATCCCATCTGGTTAGGACCATATATCATTGAGGAAAAATGGGGAGCAAATTCTTATCTATTGAAGAATCTAACAGGAAAACTTGTGGAATTTCCAGTTCATGGTCAATTCTTGAAGTTTTATTTTTCTTAAAAATCTCCTGAGTACTCATGCAGGTTTAGTTTTAAAATTTTTGTACAATTCCCTATTTTTTGTCAAAGTTTTGTTCTAGTCTACTCTTCCAAGAGATTCTGGTTTTCTCATTGTATCTACAAGAGATACACATCCCCAAGCATGAGCCACTATTATCACTATATAAATTTTTCTAGCTTTGTGATAATATTTTTTGAAAATAATCCAAGTTATTGACCTTATGGTTAGGTTTTGTGGTGAAAACCCTAAATTTAATCAAAGCCCTAACCGGTCTTGAGTCTTTTTATAATTTCATGTTACTTTTTGGCTCACTAATCCCCCTAATAAAGCATGTGTTCTTTTCACCCCTCTTTATTCATCATTTCATATGTTATGCGGTTAGGTTTTGGAATCGGGGTACGTTTTAATTAATTGATTCTTTCAAAGCCTAAGTTCCCGATAAAATTTTTCAATAGTATCAAACCCTTCAAATATGTGGCTATCGTTGAACCACAACATTACCTATTGTTAGATTTTATGACATACACTTTAGCGAAGAAGTGTCACTTGTCCAAGCAGGCCCATCTGGTAATAGGGTGTGCTGGCATTTAAAGAATGGATCACATCAATAGTTGTCGCTATTGTTGGAAATATTCAAGACTAGCTAGGTTACTGAGAGGGGAGGGGTGAATCAGTAACTTCAAAACTTTTACTAATTTTAGATCTCAACCATTTTCTCAATGATATTAGATTGATAAGCTAACTGTATGCATGAGTAACAGAAAGAATAAAACATTCATAACACTTTAATCTCAGAGATTTGGTGACCCAGAAACCTTCCAAATAGAAAGTAAAATTGGGGTGGGGATGAAACCCACTAAACTTCAATACTGCAGTATAAAGTTTTCTGGTTAAGGCTTACAATGATCACTTCTGATGATCTGCCCTGTTAGGAGCAATAAGGACTGCTAGGTCCACCTTGTTAGAGGATTTACAAACACACAAAGAAGTATGCACTCAGTTAAGAGATTTTTGCAAAGACTGTTAAGTCTACCCGGTCAAAGGATTTGGGGCTGATTCACCTGTTAGGATGAAACAGTAGATCTCTTACTTGCAACTGTTCTTGCTGATTGAGATTCTCTGATGTACTGATCACCTTCTAGGATAGATATGTCTCTACTACTTCTTATACTATTGTATCCCTTTGTAATTCGCTTATCTCTGCCTTTCTTCTCTTTTTCACTTCTTACTTTTTCACACACTTGGATAGGATACAAAACATTGTTTATATATCAATCAAAATAATTACAAAACAATATCAAGGTCAGCTCTAAACAAGCAAACACAAGTATTACTGAGTTGGCCCAAATATAGTGACTCGGTTACTGCAAACTAACTTGGTGACTTTCTGATACTCGGCATCCATTGCATTACTCAGCATCGTCATGCACTCGGTAGAAGTGGAGGCTCGATCCATACTAACCACTTGATTGTAGTTTCTAACTTGGTATATACTGGAGACTCGGTAGATATAGTGTCACTTGGTAGAGACTAAATTCCCTGTTTACCATGTTGGCACTGGGTAAACGTTGCTCATCTCATCACTCGGTAAACACTATTCTACTTGGTAAACACTGTTCTGCTCGGTAAACATGTAGATTCTGAATAAGTGTAGTCACTAATGACAATCATACTTAATGCCAATAATCTCCCCCTTTGGCATTAGTGACAAAAACACTTATTGCCCAAAAATTAAAAAATCATGCTGAATCTGTCTCTTTTTTTTCATACTGTTGTATATACATTTCATGTCTCCCCATACAATATATATACAAATATCTTGTATCTCCTCATACTCATATTTCCTATTTATACTTTCTCCCCCTTTCATATCTCATATATCTTATATACGTTCTCCCCCTTTTTGACAATAATGCAAAAGGTGTATATACAAATATTTTACATAGAGATGCCAAAATGTGAGAGAAAATCAAAGTGTACCTTACTTATTAATGCTAGAGTTCTATCCCAATTCTCTTGCAGAATCTTGCATGTGTGGAGTGCAACTTGGACTTCTGCATAGAGTTCAATCATGTGATCTGCAATTGAAAACTGATTGTCATGGATCAATGTTTTTGAGTATGCAATATGTTTTTGCATTGTATCCATGATGGGAAGGATCATGTTCTCAATATCTATTAATGTTGATCTAATCCTTGCATCTTCTCTCAATAATTCTGACTGCTTATTAGATAGGAATTTGACTGTCATATGATGTGCAGAGCTTGAATTAGGTTCAAGTTGCAACTTTTGTACACTGATCTTCAGATCCTCATCAATCTTATTTATTTTGTCTTTGATCTCCTTTGAGAACTTGGCAACATTATAGATTTTGACAAAAAGAGATGTTACCTTGGAATGGGAGGACTCAATGCTAGTCAAGACTGAAGATAACCTTTCCTGATTGATAGCTATTTGTTGAGCAATGTGCTCAAGCACTTCATTATCAAACTTCTTCTCAGCCTTCTCAAGCAACTTGTCTATTCCAGAGGAATCATCATTGAACTTATTAACTGCTTCTACCAACTGCAACAAAATGTGTTGAGAGGAATCAACTTCAACACCTATAGCTTCTGTCAAAATGTTCTTGGCATCCTCAATGATTTTATATTCCTTATCTCTTTCTTCTTTTAGTTTCTTCTGCTTTGCTTTCTTCTGGAGGAGTTCACCAACTATTTTCATTTGATCTGTAGTGAGGTTTGCAAAATCTAACTAGGGAATTTCTATCTCCTCATCTAGATCTATACCTTCTACTACACTCTTGCTCAAAAATTTTGTACTCAATTGAGTCTTTATACTTAATGCTTTTGTAGTAGAAATTATAGTAGACACAGTAGGACTTGTAGTGAAAATTGATAAACTTCCAACTGATGGGATGCTAACTGGAATATTTGATGAACCAAAAAATGAAGTATTTACAACTATAGAATCTAAAGTACTTACTGCTGAAAAACTCAAAATTGAAGAAGGTATAAAAGACTGCAACTCAGTGGAAGAAGGAGGCTGAAGCTCGGTAGATGAAGTGGTAGCCACTTCTGTCATTGATACATTAAGCTATGCTAGTGATGATTGGACATTTGATGTATTTGATGGAGTTGTCACAATCACACTTGAAGTTTTCTCTGGGCTAGATGTAACATTTTTTACTGGAGAGTGGGGAAGTGAGGCAATTACCTCTGCAGCTATCTGAACTGGATCATCTTCCTCAACATTCTTCTCAGCTTCCTTGGTAGCTTCTTTTCCTACTTCTTCTGTCTCAACATTATCAATCTTAATTGTTTCTTCATCTTCTTCATCACTATCATCTTCAATATCTTTAATTATCATAGTTTCAGTACTCAGTTTGTGAAGATGATAAGTGTTTTTCCAAGTAGATTCTGCACTTTTCACAACCGACTCTATATCCTTGATCAAAATTAAGCAAATGTTGAATTTTAGTGTCATCTTGGACTCATTATCTATCAATGCCTTATTTATTTCAGCATTTTTCAAACTTGGCATCAATTGCCTTAAGGTTTGAGCATAGATGTCCTTGACAGTTTGCCTTGCATTGGACCATCTCATCTTGATTGGGCTTGATAAAGCTCCTAGGATTTGAGAAGCTAATTCTTCAGGTGAGTATTTCCATCTTCCCATTTTCTCAATAACAGCATCTTCAATTTCCTACTGCTCTGCTTCTAACCTTGTTTCATATTTGAGAGATTTGAAATTTGCAATTCTAGATCCTTCTCTCAAATCCTTAATCTTTTCTTCAAGAGAGGGAGGAGGCCTTTTGAATACTATGTTATCCTTGACTTTTCCTACCTTGTCCCTTGATCTTTTCCTTGTGAATACTGCAGTGGGTTTCTCAGGTTCCTTGGTGATAGTTACCTTTCCTTTCTTCTTTACAGGCACTTGTTCTTCTTTACTCTCATCCTTTTCTTCTTTACTCTCATCCTTTTCTTCTTCTCCTACAATATCCTCTCCTTTGTCCTCGGTTAACATTAGAGGTGTGCTAGATTGCATCTTGGCCATCCTCTTTCTGCCTTTGTTAACCGCCTGTGGAAGCTTTATGCTTAGCTCAATTCTTACCTTAGCTTCATCATATGTTCCAAAGTATGGAGCCTTTGGATCAACGAGTTGATTTATTAAGGCTTCAATTATATCCTTTGTCTCATCAATGTTTATCTCATAAGGAAGAGGTTTTACCCATACAATCTTGGGCCTTACTGCCTGAATATATACTCTATCACAATCAACCATAAAACAAACATCATCTTTATAATCTTCCACCAATTTTAGTGGAATCTAGAATCTATTATTCATCTTCTCCTTAAAATATTCAAAATAATTATCCATTATGCTTGTAAAATTCTCACCCATTTCTATAATATACTCATTTATCTGATAAAGAATAGGCACATCCTTTCTCCATTTTACCATGCCTATAGATGGGAAAAACTTTTGAGCATAGAAAAATAAACAAACCAACAGCGAGCCAAACTTACATGGATTGTTCTTTGAGGTTTGGATGCTCTCCATATTCTTGTTGAACTATTTCAACAATAGATCTGCTAGGTCAAATGACAGATTGTTCTTCACAATTTTATAGGCTACGTCAACTACTTCACATGGAACACTATTCTACCAACTTGAACTATATATCTTGTGAGCTATTACATATGTGCCAAATTTTAGTTCTAAATCGGTAATGCTATTTATTCTCATACCTCTACTATCCCATTCAGCTGGGGTTTTCTTTTCTAGCTCTACCCGACCTAGGGTTTTTGTAGATTTTGCCTTGGCAAGCATGGGAAGACCAGTGATTCGGTGAATCATCTTCTTTGATATTTCCACTGGTTGCTCAAGACAAATTTTACCTTCATGCACTTGGCTTAGAATATATCTTATCCATTTTATGTAGAAACTCTGAGGTAAGTGGGTGATATGTGTTAAACCCTTATCTTCCAAATGTTTATGTTCTAGTTTGAGAACACCATCAACACACAGTTCATCACAAACAACATCTATCTCTAGGGTTCCAAGTTCTTGAATTGTACCTCTAAAATGACTGCGAATGTCATTTACAAGAAGTACCTCTAGAGGAATTTGAGAATGAGCTCCACTCGGATCTAGGGTTTCTGCAATCGCGGGCACAAGTTTGAAATCCAGTGCTTTCCATTCTCCATGAACTAACATTTCTGAACCTTTCTTTACTTTGGTGCTAGATGATGCCATGGTAGCTCTTCGAAAAATTTCTACTGCAAAATTTTGCTTTGAATCACCTGATCACACTTAGAAATTTTTCTGCTCAATATGCTGATATTTGTGGTGAAGAATGAATTTGATTTCATGCTTTTTGTTAAAAAATTTGTCATTAATGCTTCATGGGAATTAGGGTATAGAATTTGACAAACTGTCATCCACTAAGCATTAATTGCTCGGTGAAGATTCTACAACTCAGGGAACATACTGCTCCGACCTTACTCAGTAACCAAATGAAATTACATTACTCCTGACCTTGCTCAGTTGAAACTGATACCGACCTTCCTGCATTTCTCCTATATCTTGTATACTGATTTGGATCTTTCTTCCTTTCAATTCAGGAACTGTTTGGAATATGCCTATGAGGATACAGTTCCAATTCTTTCTTGGAGACTTAGTTAGAATTGATAGAGCCACTCTCTTCATGAGTGACTTCATTACTTGGACTAGTTTGCTTGGTAGGTTTAGGGATCCATTATTGTCTTATTTGCTTCCTGATGCTATCTACTTTTGCTTTCTTTTCATCTTCAACTTTGCCTAGATTCATGCAATTTTTAGCTATGTGACCAAGCTTAGTGCATTTGTAACATCTTATGGTAGTTTCCCTTTTTCTCAAGTGATGCCTTACACAATTCATGCCAATGTGTCCATATTCTCCACAGTAATGACATCTACACCAAGTGTTGTAATCCCAACCAAACATTGCTTTCATAATTTATTCTGCTAGATTGGGTGTTTTAGTTCTGTATTCTGAAGCCTTGTGACCTTGTTTGTTACATTTGTGACATTTGCCTTTAAATATTGGTTTCTCCTTGCATTCATTTGCTTTATGACCATGCTGATTGAAATTGTAGCATTTTCCATTGAATTTTTCTTTTCCATTGCTCCAACATTTGTTTGAAGTATGACCAATTTTGCCACAGTGATTACAAGTAGGTTTCTGATTCATTTGAGTACCTTGTTTGGAGGATTCACCTTCCTCTTTGTATCCAAGTCCTGCTTTTCCTTTTTGCCTATGAAGGTTCCATTCATACACCTGATTCAAATCTTCTTAAGATTTCAACATTCTTTCATTGATTTTCCTTTCAATATCTAGGTCACTTATCAATCTTAAATTGATTTGCTTTTCAAATCTTAGTTCCTCTCTTATATTTTCATTTTCTGATCTTAGAGTCAAGATTTCTTCATTTGCATTGGAGACTTGATTAATTAGGTTTTCTAGCTAAAGATTTTGATTCTAGATTTCATTGTTCTTTCCATCTATTTCATCTTTCATCTTGTTTCTTTGTTCCAAGATTTCACAGAATCTTGTTGATTGAATTTCCTATTCTCTTTTTAATTTTCTTACTTCTTCTTGCAGAGATCCATTCTTTTCTAGAAGTTCTTTTGCTTCATTGTTTGCTTCATCTGAGCTTCTTGAAGGGAAAAAGTCTTCAATCTTTTCTTCAACATACTGGTGGTCATTCATCTGATTTGCAAGTTCCTTCCTTCTTTTTAGGGAAAGGGAAAGATGCTCTTTTGCTTCCTTGAGTTGAGTTATGGCCATTTCTAGATCTAGCTTTTCATTCTCAATTACTTTGTTAAGTCTGAATATCTCCATTGTCCTGAATCTTTTCTCAAGCTATCAAACTTTATTCTGAGAACCATGATGCTCTGATACCAATTGTTGGAAATATTCAAGACTAGCTAGGTTACTGAGAGGGGAGGGGTGAATCAGTAACTTCAAAACTTTTACTAATTTTAGATCTCAACCATTTTCTCAATGATATTAGATTGATAAGCTAACTGTATGCATGAGTAACAGAAAGAATAAAACATTCATAACACTTTGAACACAGAGATTTGGTGACCCAAAAACCTTCCAAATAGAAAGTAAAACTAGGGTGGGGATGAAACCCACTAAACTTCAATACTGCAGTATAAAGTTTTCCGGTTAAGGCTTACAATGATCACTTTTGATGATCTACCCTGTTAGGAGCAATAAGGACTACTAGGTCCACCTTGTTAGAGGATTTACAAACATACAAAGAAGTATGCACTTGGTTAAGAGATTTTTGCAAAGACTGTTAAGTCTACCCAGTTAAAGGATTTGGGGTTGATTCACCTGTTAGGATGAAACAGTGGATCTCTTACTTGCAACTGTTCTTGCTGATTGAGATTCTCTACTGTACTGATCACCTTCTATGATAGATATGTCTCTGCTACTTCTTATACTATTGTATCCCTTTGTAATTCACTTATCTCTGCCTTTCTTCTCTTTTTTGCTTCTTACTTTTTCACACACTTGGATAGGATACAAAACATTGTTTATATATCAATCAAAATAATTACAAAACAATATCAAAGTCAGCTCTAAACAAGAAAACACAAGCATTACTGAGTCGGCCCAAATATAGTGACTCAGTTACTGCAAACTAACTCGGTGACTTTCTGATACTCGGTATCCACTGCGTTACTCGGCATCATCATGCACTCGGTAGAAGTGGAGGCCCGATCCATACTAACCACTTGATTGTAGTTTCAAACTTGATATTTACTGGAGACTCGGTAGATATAGTGTCACTCAGTAGAGACTAAATTCCCTGTTTACCGTGCTAGCACTCGGTAAACACTACTCATCTCATCACTCGATAAACACTATTCTACTTGGTAAACACTGTTCTGCTCGGTAAACACTGTTCTGCTCAATAAACACGCAGAGTCTAAATAAGTGTAGTCACTAATGACAATCATACTTAATGCCAATAGCTATACCATTGGGCCAAGATGATAGCTATTTAAACATCACACTTTAGCGATGATCATCCGATTCTCTTTAAGGACTTTAGTGTGAAGTGGGCCTTGAAAGTGCCAGGTCACATTAACATGTATGCTTCTGATTGGTTGCTGGGAGTTACGATGTGGCGGTTGTCAGGATGTTTTGAATTGAGAGTGAAAAGGTCAAGAGGTCCACCTATTGATTCTTCATGACATGGTGGTTATTGATTCAATAGAGATTAATGAAGTGTCACAATGGGGCCTATTTTTTTGGATGGTTAAGATGCAGCAAGATCTAACAGTTGTCATTATACCGCTAGGGTGAATTGCACATTTTTTAGAGTCAGCAGTATAGCGATAGCCCTAGATCTTATTTAAAGATGGGGACCATTTGGTAGGTCCTTTGCTACTAACTTTTTGATGATGCAGTCATTTCTAATTGGTCGAGGGTAATAATGACATGTCAAAGTTGCCAGTGCATTTGACAACAAGGATAAAGTTAGGGCTTCTTCACTGCTGACTTGTCCGACATGGCACCTCCTAATTCGATAGAATTTCTAAAAGGAAAGGTGGGCTCACTTCTTTGAGAATAGGTAAAGCACTGAAAGTTAGAAAGGATCTCGCGACTATCGTGACACCGCTGGATGAAGATGCTCAAGTTTTACACTTGCACTTTAGGGATAGGGTGACACCTATCCTCTCAGATCAAGATAAAGTTAAGTTATTTATTTCCTCACATGTCATTATTGAAATGTTCTCATTGGTCAAGAATTGATTTAGGGAAAAGTAATACAGGTTTATGTTGTTAGAATTGTCGACCGTCTGATGTGCCAGAAAATAAATGAATCAACGACCTAAATTCAATTTTTTTCTCAGTGACATTTTTGCGTCCTATGAATACTGAGCCCACCAACTTTCAGTAATGGTGGATTTAATGTGTTATGTGCAGATAGATTGTAGGCAGTTGTCGATGCTATACATCAAAATTGAATCATTGTTTCTCTTCACCGCACTCATAGGCATTTCTAGCGAACTTGATTTTTCCTCTCAGGGCAATTTCAAGCAAGGAATTTGTAGGTGCCTGGTAGTTTTCTTTTCTAAGTTTAAAATTGTTTGAAGCCTATGAAGGAGTTGTGAAGGAATTTGTGTTGCCAGTTGATAGTTTTTAGGGTTTTCTTGAGTATTCATATATTGTTTTGTAAAAGCCCTAGTTTCAAAATGCCACTGAAAAGAAACATGTCTAGTCAGACAGAGTACAAAAAAGAGGATTCTTTGAAGATATAATGCAGTTATTACCACATTCAGATAACGGGGTAGCTAGGTTAAAGGAGTTAGTTTCGAGGAACCCTAGGGATTCTGTTGCAGACAGACTCCATGATAGAGGGAATTGGATGAGAGATGCTAGGGTTGGTGAAAAGCATAACGGTCTTATTTTGTTTAAATCAGCCTATTCACAAAGAAATCCATGTGCCCCCCTGAGAAACATATGGCAATTTGACATTGGGAGATTGATAGTCCCTAGAGTTTTCATGGATGTTGAGTTATTGGTTCAGATTGCTAAATGCTATGATCCTGTGACAAAGTGTGTCAACGATGTAAATGGGAAAAACCTAATCAGTATCACAGAGGATGAGATTAGGGAGGTTTTTTCTCTAAATGACCCTTCAGTGGGGTTAGATAAGATAGATTTTATTGAATTTACAGAGATATATGTAGCCCAGAAGGATTATTTAAGGGCAGGACCTCTGAGGCAATTTTTAGATGAAATTGGGTCTATGTGTGTTATCAATCCAAGCACGCTGGAGCCTTTTAGGCTAGATTTTTTTAGTAAGAGAGCACAGGAGGTTTATAAGTCACTGACTTTAATTCTAGGGCATGATGAAGCAACTCATATGCCAATCCCATACATGTTTATGATGGTACAATCTCTGCACCCCCAATTTGCACTAATTTTTTATTTTGCATCTCATCTAGCTGACTTGATCCATGAGGGATTGATGGGAATTAAGGACATGAAGGTTAGTAGGCCTTTTGGTTGGTACTCGATGCTTATGCACATGTTCCTATACAAAGGTGAGCAATTTTTCAGCTCAATAATAAATATTGTGAAAGAGAGGAATGGAGAAACCCTTCCAGTGCAACTATGGACTACAACCCTATCATGGGACAAAATTGATACCAGTTAGATTGCATTTGATAGGGATTTTGCCTCAAGGCTTAGAATTCTTTTTTTTTTTGACAATCCAAGGATCCCAAGAGAGTTTCTAAGATTAATCAAGCCAAAGGAATATTTTCAGGATATCACCATAGTCCATAATTTTGGGGACATCATTCTGTGTCTTATTTCTACAGTTTTTAGGCTTTATGGTTGCAGAAAGGCACCCTACATCTTGCCTTATCAAGTTCCATTAAAAATAGGATATGCTGAGTGTGTGTGTGAAAATTGTACCTGATCTATAGACACAACAGTTCAGTAAAATATTAGAGGTTAGCTATAATCAAAATCATGCAAAATTGAAATCTAATCTAACCAAGCGATTTACTGCCTTCTAGTAGGTGCGAGATTAATGTTCTCAGATTGTTATCGAGATCAATGACCTAGATGACACCTAAATGAAGGATTTGAATGCAAAACTAATATGAAATATGAATGCAATTAATCTATATTTTTGGTATTTTCTATGCAATAATAATGAAAAACTGATATGAATATATGCTAATATGGAAATTGATCTAACAATGATATGAATATAAGCTAAATGATATGCAATGCTCAAAACTAGAAAGATCTCACAATAGCTTGCTTTCGCACAGATGATTCTTTAGACTCTAATTCGACAGCGTGAGAATGCAAATTCGTGGATGAATTATGAAGAGCTGAGCCTTGATTTTATAGAAATCCAGGGCTTTGGAGGTGCATGGAAGAAAGCCATAAATCACTCAGATTAACTCAACTTGATTTTTGAGTTATCTGATAATAAAGATAATTTAATTCACAAAAACATGCAAAAGCTAAGTTTTAACTCAAAATAGAGTTTAGATTTAATTGATAATTGATAGTTGTCTGCTTTTATGATTGTGCATGTTTTATTTATGAATTAATTTAATAAATAAAGTGATTTATGCTCAACTTAATTGATTTTTGAAAATAAACAATTGATTTATGGGTTAATCAATTATTTAATCAAACTTTTATTAAAAACTATATTATTAAATAATGACAACTTGCTTTAATTAATTAAATAAAAATTTAATCAATTATTCATAGGATATTGGATTTATTGTCAAAATTAAATAATACAATTAATAATAGATAGAATTAAATTTAATTACACAATTAAGTGGCAAGATATTAAATCTAATTAATTAAATATGAAAATATTCAATTAATCAAACTTAGGATAAATGTGATTTATTGCCAAATAATCATTAAATTAAAGATAATTAAGATAGTTAGGAATATTGCTAGGAATATTCCCCGATGCAAAATTTAAGATAATTAATTATGATTCGATGATGTTTAGATGTGCCTTAGATTAGGACTTCGATGTTGATTTTGTTCGATTTGTAGATGTAGGAGGTTAATGAACTTATAGCCCATTTTTGGGTATTACATTTTGCCCCTCTTTGAATTACTGTGTGAAGTGCAATGGTTCAAAGAAAGTATGTGTTTGATAGAGATATGAAACTGATTCGAAATTGATAATTGATATGAGACAGAAGCTGATTGATATTGATTTGATATGGAGATAATAGGTCCTGAATGACCAAAGATAATGTTCACTATAACAGCAAATGAACCTATGATTGTGAAAAAGTGTCAAAACGCCTGATTCCAAACCTTAGGATTACAAAGAAGTGAGTCACTGGTCCTAGACTTGATTGTCTTAGCAGAACTAGCAGGTATCACATCTGAATCCTTCAGTTACCGAAGAACCAAGGAAAGAACACTATGATCCGATGGTTGCAAAAACTGATACAGTTTACAAGATTAGGAGGATACCAAATTGATATGGATTGACGAATCTAATATGCCCCAAGTGATGATAGATTTTCCCCGAGCGATGACGTCTTTTTTGATGAATCAGAAACTAGACGTGGTTGTTGTCTTGATTACTGAGGAAGATATGATTTCAAATTTGATTACAGACTTTGAATGATGTGTAATACCATGCCCCCTTCAGGATTAAAATTGAAATCTGACAAGAGAAGTCAGTGTTGAATAGTTCAGAAGCATGTTAATTGATTGGAAAAGTGGTTAAACATGTCCAGGAATGTATTCTGCATCATTGAGAGGTCCTAGAGACCAAGTTTGACTAGGTTTGACCATGAGTAGACCATGGTTGACCAAGTTGAAATTTTGATAGTTTGATGTTAGATAATTTGTTAAGTTGAATACTGGATTTTTGTGATGATCGAAGGTCGAATATGCAAGCAGTAGACCGTCCTGGGCCCAAAATTTTAAATCATGATTTTGACATATTAAACGATCTCAGATTTGAATTTTGATCCTGAAAATGGATTCAGAACGTCGAAATTAGCTAGGGGTGCAATTTTCGTGAAAAATTGAGCACTTTTGAAAATTAGGTCAAATGCTATATAAAGGCCTGAAGGGTCATTTTCAATTCATTTCAACCATTTGACTTTGGAAATTGTGCGGAACCCTCTGAGCGAGAAAATGGTAGAACAGTGAGATCTGAAGGTTCCTATGAGTTTGCATCAATTTGAGTGCAACCGGAGATACTAGAGACCCCGACAGTATGGACATCCGATAGGTGGACCTCTGTGCCCCTCTGAAAATCCTTTTTTTTTATGTTTCATAGCATTTTTAAAAATTTTTTCGTACGCGTTTTGCTTTTTTAATTTTTGCATGTTTGAAAACTCGTACAAGTCTCAACCCAAACTCGTACGACACTTCATTTGAATTTCCTTTGTCGTTTCAAGTCCACCCAAGTGTCATATGAGAGGGACCCTTGTGTCGTACGACATTTCACCGGGTCCCTCAAAACTCGTATGATCCCGGGCACTATGTCGTATGACCATGGATTGTCATTTGGTCTTTTGTGGAATGTCGTATGACATTTGATGCTAGTCTGGACTGTCGTATGAAAAATAGAGTGTTGAAAACTGACTTTTAGGGCCAAATTTTGACTTTTCTGATGCCTAATGCTAATATCTAACTGGTTGACCTACCTTCTGAAGTACTTGACTGTCCAATTTCTATACTATTAGCCTGTTATTGAACCCAATTTCTGATAGAATGCTCTATTTTTGTATGATATAGGTGACATATCCAGATGTACATGTCCGACATTCATACCCGGCTACCCAGAGATTATGTGTCGCACTTCTGGACCCGATGAGGGTTCATCTTGTTGCCTGTGGATTCAAGTATTTGATTCATTTACCCAATATTAGGGTAAATCATGGCCTTTTGACTACCTTGATTGAGAGATTCCATTCGGAGACATAGACGTTTCATTTACCTACTAGAGAGATGACCGTGACTCCAGAGGACATCTCTAGGATACTGCGCATTCCATTTCATAGCAGTCGGCGTCCTGAGTATGTGAGTTCTGGTCAGGGTGGTCTTCATGCCTTTAGGCATCTGTTTGGAGATGATACACAGTTGACGGGGTCCATTTCCTGGGAGACCCTTGTACAATGATATGGTCAGATGCACTGTTTAGAGTGTATTATTGCTGGTATGATCAGGGAGCTCATCATGCCAGGCCATCAGTAGAATGGCTTTTTGATGGGATGGGCTCCGATGGTAGCACTGCTTATGGCTACGCCCACTGAGCTTGCCTAGGGTCAGTTCCTCTTGGCACATATGTTTTTAGAGATGCATGAGATAGTGTATCAGGATTGCAAAAGCTTTGCTTCAGGAGCTCTTGTATTACAAATATGGGCCTGGGAGAATATCCCAGTGTTGAGAATATTTTTTTAGACATAGCGGCAGCCACAGGAGCCAGTGATATATGCATATGCTAGTTATGTCACACAGGTCTGTATGGGTCATACCGAGTACTTCCGGTGATGTCTAGATGACATGACATTTGTTCATTAGAGGCCATATTTGCAAATAGAGGTTTGGCCCACTGGGAGGGAGCAGTATAGTTTTCTTTTTCAAAGTCGAGTGCTTATTGGCCACTCTCCCACTATTCTGGAGAGATTTTTGATTAGCAGAGTGTGGCGTCAGTATGGATGCAGACAAGATATCCCATGAGAGTACACTGCATATGCTCGCATTGTGCGTGAGATCAAGCTCAGATGGACACTAAGGCTCTCCTATTCCTTATGTGTAGAGGAGTATAGTGCCATTATAGGCAGAGATTGGGACTACCGACCATAGGTTGTCGATGCAGGAGTGACAGACGGATACATTACATGGCTTGCAAATCATCCCATCCATAGATTCTTAGATCCTACAGATTTGATACCCTCCATGGAGGAGGCGATGGATGTTACAGGTGCTCCTATGGTACAGGACCCGAGACCATAGGTAGTGCATCCTACACCTCCCAAATAGAGAACAACAGCTCCATTGCAGAGATCATCTGGGCATATGAGGCATCCTCATCCTTCTACTTCTCCCATAGGTACATCCATAGGGTCACATAGATGATCCAGGGGTGAGAGGGGTACTTTGGGAAGTGTCGGTGCGATAGATGAGGTGTTGGCAGGTGAGCAGTTTGTAGGTGGTGATGCAGATCCCACACAGATAGACACCACTTTTGATTTGGGTGCAGAGGTTAGACATTGTAAGGCACATAGATCAAAGACCACTAGATAGTAGCTAGAGCAGCCAGCATAGGATACAAAGATGCCAATAGCTGCAGCAGAGCCTACTGCTCCTCTGACTTCATCAGAGATGATTAGATAGCTCAGAGCTCAGGTTAGGGACCTGAAGGTACAGTGTGCCAGATGGGAGGAGGGGTTTTGGGAGGCAGACAAGCAGCGCACTGAGCTTCGTGTAGAGCTTCATTCATAGGTTTGAAGACTATAGATAGAGGTGACCCATCAGACCTCACGGGCCTCCTATTATGTGTCTGCATACTATGCTATTGTTCCTGCTGAGCATAGAGTACCTACATACTCTGAGTACATGGCAGCCTCAGAGGGAGCTAGGGTACCAAGGGTAGAGGTCATACCAGATGCACCACTGCCTCCTCCATCAGATACCAAGGAGCATGCTGAGAGTTGATTCCTATGGTCATGTTTTGATATATTATGTTCTTTTTTATCACTGATATACCATTCTGATTCTGATAGCTTTTCAGAGCTCATTCTTTTCTACATTGTGCCAGTAGTGCACTCCTGACACATTTCAAGATTTTTGATATATATGAGATCGATATTTTGATTGTGACTTCATGTGTACTTGTCATGATGTGGATTTATGATGATATCATGCTATGCTTATTCTATGATTAGTGTAGAATGTATGTATGGATCGATGCAATGCAATGATTTATTTCATATGTATGGATGTTATACAAATGTAATTGATTATGAAAAGATGTATGTATGATTTATGCTTATGCAATGAATGTAATGTAATTTAACAAATGATAATGATATAAGATGTAAATGTAGCGATACACATGATATGTTTTTGCAGGTTGATGAAGACAAGTACTCAGTCTTATGTCAAAAGGATGTTTAACCTTGGAGGGTTACTGCTTGTGGTTTGATGAAGAGACCTTTGAGTGAGACTCAGCTCTTGTTAGATGTGAAGAATTGTTTAAGCTTTGAAGTATTTCCAAATAGTTGTGAGATATGCAAACATGCAAAATGCAAAGAGACATGCAAAATGAAATGCAACCTAAGACCTAGGACCTAGTCACTGATCATATGTCGATTTGTTATCATCATTGAACTTTTAGGTAACCAGATAAACCAATACAATGCCCAGTAGCTATGAAACCATAGACATATGAATATCAATTTGTATGTGCAAGAATCAATACAACACCCACTCGTCAACAACCATGGATATATGAATATTGATTTTGTTTTTGAAATGTCAGATTAGATATAAGCACCAAGGCACAAACGCCAGGATGACCTGAATATCTTGTCCATTTTGATATAGAAATTTGTATAAGCATCAAAACATGAACGTTGTGATGACCTGAATACACCTTGCATTACAAACACATCAAATAGCTAAGAGATTATTCTAAATCCAATGTGAATTACCCATAGTGACCCTTTATCATTCACATCCTTAGGTAAGATTGTGTTTCACAGTAGGAGAAAGAACTCACTCAAAAAGACAATAGTTACATCAAACTTCCTTGAATTTTTTGGGTATCAATGGTCGAGGTACGCATGGCCATCCAATTCAAGATAGAGGCTCTTACAGTCGAACACCATTTCAATCCATAATTTCCAAAGTTGTTAGATTTTCACATACAAGAAGAAAACAAAGAAAAGATTATGCCCCCAGTCATCACTCTCTAAATCCTATAAAGGACATCATCGAAGAGCTCGAAGGGACACAATATGAAAAAATCTCAATGCGAATCAGTAAGCATACAAGGAGATAAAAGCATGAAAAGCACAGATTGTTTTCAGTTTGTGTTTGATTGTTGTTGTAGATGCAAAATCCTTTCTGGAGACAAGACAGACTTGACTGACTCAAATGAAGCTTCAAAGGACTCTGACTGGATATGACACGTCTCAGAGACACCGGAGACTATAGGATATGACATTGATTGCCCCCAAGTTTTGAACATTGATAGGATACAGATGCTTGAGTTGATTGGTGTACAAACTGACTTATTGAAAACTAGAAATGCAAAAACAAATCGGGAGATATGTACAAACTAAAGCAAGACTGAAAGCTGGGAAAGACCAAGATTGCACTGATAGATGAAGCATTTTGAAACAAGTGGTACCCATTTGCCGAGTTTTCAACATCTTGGTAGAGATTCTATTTTTGCTACCAAGGCGCCTGTTTCCAGGTTTTCACCAAGGCACTTTTTTTTTTCTTTTTTTTTTGTATTTTTCATTTTTTCAATTTTTTTGTACTTTTGATATTTTTTGATTTTTTTTGTGAATCATCAAGGCGCCTATTGCTAGGTTTTCACCAAGATGTTCATTTTTTTAGGACTTTTTCTGGTTTTATTATTTTTTTAGGATATTTTACCATAGAATGAATGCCTTAGGCGTAGAATTTCTTCAGATGGAGAATGTTGATTGGTTCTCAAAGCTGTTCTCCTTCAGTCATTGAGAGTTGATAGGCACCAGAGCCAAAAGTACCAGTGATGACAAAGGGACCCAGCCAGTTGGGTTCGAACTTCCCCTTGCGTTCTTGATGGGATTGATTTTTAGGATTTTCTCTCAAGACTAGATTGCCAACCTGAAATTCTCTAAGTCTAACTTTCTTGTTATAGCCTCTAGACATTCTTTTCTGATATACTCTGAGATGATCATACACTGCTTGTCTGCACTCATCTAGTAGTTCCAGTTCTTGTAACCTAGACACTTTGTAGTCATCATCAGTTACTAGACCATGCATTCTAATTCTGAGTGATGGGATTTCAACCTTAATAGGTAGTACCACTTCAGACCCATAAACTAAAGTTAAAGGTGTAGCCCCAGT
Organism: Chamaecyparis obtusa; assembly: GCA_027943335.1. Lineage (NCBI taxonomy): Eukaryota > Viridiplantae > Streptophyta > Pinopsida > Cupressales > Cupressaceae > Chamaecyparis > Chamaecyparis obtusa. The sequence goes on along the minus strand of BSBK01000554.1, from coordinate 422,301 downwards.
AGGTGTTTTGATACTTGTTCCGTAGGCCCATAGAGTTGGATTAATCATGAGATGCCAATCTCTGCCATTTTTGTTTACTATTCTGTGCAATATCTTTAATAGATTTTTGTTAGAAGCCTCTAGTTGGCCATTCCCTTGTGGATAGTAGATAGAAGATGAATGTTGGGTGATCTTGAATTTGGCACATAGATCATCTAGGTCTTTATTCCTGAATTGCCCACCGTTATCTGTGATTATGGAATGAGGTATCCCATATCTACATATGATATAGTTCAATATGAACATAGATATTTGTTTCCCTCTTGCTTGTGTCAAAGGGACCGCCTCTACCCATTTTGTAAAATAATCTGTGGCTGTGATTATATGGGTATGTCCATTAGAAGAATGAGGATGAATCATCCCGATAAGATCAAATGTCCATTGATGGAAAGGCCATTGTGTTGTAAAGGGGATTAGATCCCTCCCTGGAGCATGAATTAGGTTGCCATGTACTTGACACTTTTGACAATTCTTAGCAAATTTGATAGCCTCTTTCTCCATTTCAGGCCAATAGTACCCAACCCTAATAAGTTTTTGAGCTAGTGTTAAACCATTCGAGTGTGACCCACAAATACCATCATGGACTTCCTCTAATGCATGTTGAGACTCTTCCCATTCTAAATATCTAAGTACCGTACCATCTAGACCTCATTTGTATAGATCATGACCAATGATGACATATCGGGAGGCATTATGGATAAGGTATCTCTTTTCATGGCGGTTGAAGGTATCAGGAATGATTTGGTCTTGAAGATAGGAAAATAGGATTTTATATTAGGATGAATCATGACCTACAATAGTGCAACTCATGCGGGTTTCGGGGGAGTCATGTGCAGGATAAGATAGTGCTTCCACTAGAAACTCATAGTGTAGCTCATGTTCAGGCTACTGTAATAAAGTAGATAGTGTTGCCATTGCATCGGTAGCCTTGTTCTTCATTCTAGGAATTTGCTCAAATGTGATAGATATGAAATATTTCTTAAGATCATCTACCATTCTCTTGTAAGGAATGAGATTTTCATCTTTAGTTTGGTACACATCATTGACTTGATGAATAACAAGTTGAGAGTCTCCATGAATGTGTAGCTCTGTTACTCTCCATTCAATTGCTAGTTTCATACCATTCAAGAGGGCTTCATATTCCACAATATTGTTTGTGCAGGGGAATTTTAGTCTGAATGCTTTTGGGATGGAGTATCCTTGAGGAGTTATGAACAATATACCTGCTCCAGATCCATTCTGTGTATAGGAACCATCAAAGAACAATTTCCATTCTCTAGAAGATAGGTGCATAATAGAGGAGTTTGGAAATTCTATTTGCATTGGTGTGTCATCAAACATGGGTGCATCTACTAGTTGATCAGCAATAACTTGACCTTTTATAGCTTTTCTTTCAACATATTCAATGTCAAATTCACTTAGAAGCATGACCCATTTAGCCAGTCTACCTGTGAGGGCAGCCTTGCTTAGTAGGTATTTTAGTGGATCAATTTTTGCTACTAGATGCATGGTATGAGCTAACATATAGTGTCTCAATTTCTATGATGCAAAGATCACAGCGAGACAAGCTTTCTCAATCATAGAATAGTTCTTTTCATATGCCACCAATGTTCTGCTTATATAATAAATGGCTCTTTCCTTTTTCTCTTAATCATGTTGTGCTAGCAATGCCCCCAGTGATGTGGCTATTGCGAAGACATATAAGATCACCGGCTTCCCATGAATAGGAGGCATCAAGATAGGCAGATTTGATAGATACTTCTTGATATGGTTAAATTTGTTCTCACATTCTTCATTCCATACAAAGGTCACACCTTTATGTAATGTTTTTGTAAAAGGTTGTGATATGTCCGCTAGCTGTGATATGAATCTTCTGATAGATTGAACTCTTCCTTGCAATGTCCTCATTTGACTGATATTTGTGGGAGGTTGCATCTCTATTATAGCCTTGACTTTAGCCGGATCAACTTCAATGCCCTTCTTTGAAACTATGTATCCTAAGAGATTTCCAGAAGTGACACCAAAAGCACACTTCTTAGGATTTAGTCGGAGACTAAACTTTTCCATTCTATCTAGGATCATGCTCAAGTCCTTTAGATGTTCAATTCTAATCATAGATATTGCTAAAGTATCATCAACATAATCTTCCATAGTTTGATGCATCATGTCATGGAAAATAGATGTCATTGCTCTTTGATATGTAGCTCCAGCATTTTTAAGCCCAAATGGCATGACATTCTAGCAAAAGGTGCCCCATGCACATGTGAAAGCAGTTTTCTCTTGGTCCTCTGGAGCAATTTTTATTTGGTTATATCCAGAGAAACCATCCATTAAGGAATACATCTCAAAACCCACAATCATGTCCACTATCATATCAATGTTAGGTAGTGGAAAGTCATCCTTAGGGCATGCTCTATTCACATCTCTAAAGTCTGTGCACACTCTAATTGACCCATCTAGTTTAGAAATAGGTACAATATTAGAGATCCACTCTACATAGTCAATAACTCAAATGAATCCAGCGTTCAGGCTCTTCTCTAATTCATCTTTTACCAAGAGTGCAACATGAGGATGCATCTTTCTCAATTTTTGCTTGACAGGTTTGACATTTGGAGCAATAGATAAATGATGCATTATAAGATTAGGATCCAATCCTGGCATATCTGAATATTTCCATGCAAAGTTGATCTTCTTCTCTGTGAGGAATGTTGTAATTTTTTTTTTCTCTTCTTCTGATAATGATTGTGCTACATGTACCAATTGTGGTTCCTCTGTTGTACCCAAATTGATGGATTGAGTGGGCTCAATTAGAACTGGAGATCTGTCCTATAAATAAATTGGAAGGACATTAAATATCTCATCCTTAGGCACCTCAGAGAGGTTTTCACCTTTGAATACATCTTTTATTTTTACTTTTGTAGGTTCTGAGACTGCCACAAAGTGGTTTTCACCCTCAAAACTCTTTTTCTTTTTCTTTTCACTCTTATTTTTCTGACTAAGATATTGATGTCTGTCTCGGTCATGCTAACGCTTGATTCACTGATGGAAGTACTCATAGGCTCAACTAAATTGAGGTAGCAAGAAAGGGCATAGTCATTTGGGAAGGTATAAATACCATGGCTCGGATTCGTGGAGGTTTGATCAATAAGTTCTAGATATTTGATAGTCAAAGTAGGGAAAGATTGGGAGATAGTGTTTACGGATATGGATCTGTCATCATTGGTCCTAACCTGATGCTCGAGTTCAAAGGTGATACTACAACTTAAGACATTCAATTTGTGAATAGGCTCAATGTCATCGTGGGAGTCCAATTCGGCCATAGGTGGATCAGACTCGATAGGTTCATCATTTCTCTCTAGACTTACTTTGGTTTGAGGTTCATATTGGTGAATAACATCAACATGTTTCTCTGTGATAAGCTCATCTTCATCTTGTTCTAGAATGTCTCCCCATTCATAGTCATTTGATTCAGCTTCTGATTTAGGATCTCTAGGAAATCTTAGAACATGAGTAAAGTTAGGGTGAATACCTCAAGAAGGGTTACCCTCAGATTCTGATTTTTATTAATACTCATGAGAATCTGTCTCAGAATCACTACCACTTCCCTCTTCTTAATTGTTTTTGAGATTAGCTAGTTCTTGTGTTGCAACTATCTCTTGATTGATAGTAGGTTCTTGTGTTTCTACTACATTAATTCTTTTGATAGGATCATCTTTATCATCAAGAAGGTCTTTGATCTCTTTAGGAAATTTTTCATAGGGGATGAGTTATGAACTATCTAAATCACTATCAGATGGTTTTGTTTCTTCTTTCTTAAGAAGAGGTTCCTATGGTGTGATCTGCTCTATGACATGAGAGCAATTACCTTTGAGGTGATAGGGTTTCTTCTTAAAGCCTAAGCCAACTTTGTTTTTATTTTCTCTACCAGTATGTGGGAGAGGTACCTCAAGACCTTTTCCTCTAATTCCTAAAGGTCCTTTACCTGAATATCCCATCTTAGCTATTAATTTATCTCCTGGACCATATGACTTGGAAGAGATTTTGGAGACTGCAAAGTCACTAGTTTGAACAACTTGAGATTCAGGTTCATTTTTGTATAGCCATGAAAGCACAGCCTCATCCTCTTCAAATTATTTCTTGGATACTCGTTCTGCTACAAAATTCTTTTTATATGCTTCAAGAGGTTCTTTAGAGTCTGGTTTGGATTGTTTCAAAGATTGCTCGTAAGACTTAGGTGAGATAGGGAGAGATGTCAAAGATAAGACTAGCTCGATAGTATATTCTCCCATACTATTTTCTTTGATATTAACCTCTTTTGCAAGATCTTCCATTTTAGATGTGGATGCTTCTTTAGTTGGTTCAATGGAAGATTCTCTGTTATTAGGTACAAGCTTATCTACACTTTCCTTCAAGGTGTTGCAAGTTGTATTCAGATCTACAGGGATAGTAACCTCTACTATTTCATAAGGAAACTTCAAACATTGATGGTATGTAGAAGGAATAGCTTGCATTTCATGTATCCATGGTCTCCCTAGGACATTGTAGGCCAAAGGTAGATCAAGCACTTGACAGATGGTATCTTTGATAACTGGACCCACTCTGATAGGTAAGACAATGGTACCTTTAGAAGATCTTTCTTGTTCATCATAGGCCTTGATAGTTATTTTCTTTCTAGGATCAATAGCCAATTCTGAAAATCCCAATTGTGTGATCAAGTTGTAAGAACAAATGTTTAGGCCAGCACCCCCATCTATCAACACATGTTTGACTCTACGGTTCTGGATCAAGACTTCTATATGCAAAGGCCAATTATGTGGGTGACTCAAGGAGTTGTCATCTTCCTTTGAAAAGGAGATATATTGTGGAGATGTAAGATGTCCAACCATAGTCTGGAACCTATCTAAATGAAGGTCATCAGGAACATTGGAACTGAGCAAAGCTTTATCGAGAATGGCTTTATGAGCTGGAGATATTTGAAGCAACTCAAACATGGAGATTTTTGCATTGTGTGCTGGGGTTGTTGAATAATGCTATAAGATGTAGGCCTTGTATCCTTTGGATTGGAAGATTTGGAAGCAGCCTTTTGTTTAGAAGAAGATGAAAGATTGAAGGGCACCTTAGGGACATTTGATGAATCTAGGATTTGTCCTTTTAGATGCATTGGAGCCTGTGATTGAGTAACTACATTAGCTAAGGAATGATCTTTGTCTCTTCGTACAATTGTGATGACATTGCAACTTTCAGAGAGACATGGTTCAACCATATTGATGACAACATTATTTCTAGGGTAGGCATAGTTGACTTTTGCCCCCATATTAGGCTGAGAAGTTGAAACTTCTTGATCATGTTTCAGAAATGGTTCTATGAATGTTGTATGATCATTATTGCTCTTAGGATTGTCAATTGTGATGTCTCCACTATCGATCAGATCTTGAATGGTATGCTTCAAGTGGTAGGAACTATTAGTTTTGTGACCTTTACTCCGATGGAAATCATAGAATTCATTTTCCTTCCACCATATCAGTTTAGGGTCCTGATCATTTGGTCAGATTGGTGGTAAAGAGATGATGTTATCAGCTAGTAGATTTTTCATAGCTGATTCTAAAGACTCTCCTAGAGGAGTAAATTTTTTATGTTTATCCCATTTTTTGTATTCTGGCTTCCTTTCAGATGGTTGAGAAGACTTTCGTTATGAAGCTTTAATGGCTTGAGTACCAAGAGTGAGATTGTAGGCTGGTGCCTTTGATGGGGCATGGATAGTGTCAACAATGCCATCTGTGATGATGCCTTTGGTCTTGTTCCAATTTTTGTTCTTGTCTTTAGAACTGGATCCTGATTTGTACTTGTCTTTTTGAAGTGTGATTTCTCCTTTTTTCACAAGCACTTTTTTTATTTTGATAGCATTATCCACCATCTTATCAAAAGATGTATGATCTTGCATTTGTAGAGGATAATTGATTTCTAGAACAAAGTTGTTGATGAAGATTTCCAATTTTTCTATTTCTGGAATAGGTCTAGCATATAGAGAGAACTTCTTCCTCCATCTCTTGAGAAATGTTAGGAATGGTTCCCCTGGGTATTGCTTGAGATTACAAATATCAATCATGGTGACTGGATGTTGAATATTGTAGGAGTATTGCTGGTAGAACAATTTGATCAACTCCTCAAAAGTTTTGATAGTAGAAGGCAGTCTAGAGAACCAATGGATGGTTGCTCCCCCTAGAGATCGAGGGAAGAGATGCATCAGATAGGTCGGTTCATGCATGAACTCCATTGATTGCGTACAAAATTCTCTAACATGATCTTGAGGATTAGAGTGTCCATCATACTTGTCATACTTTGGCATCTCCACTCTTTTTGGAAATGGTGGCATATACAAGTTTTTGTCAAAAGGAAAAGGGGATAGAGCTTGCATGGAGAACTCTTTGGGTTCCTTTTCTTTCTCAAGGCTATTAAATTTGACTTGTAAAGCATGTATCTATTTCATCATAGCTATGAGTGGATTCTCTTCCTCATGTGTAATGATGTCTTCAACATTAAAGTTGGGAGGAAGTTTAGCTCCTTGATGAGCTAATTGTAAAAAGTATGCTTCTCTATCTTCTTTCAAGAAATGCTTCATCATTCATTTGAAGTTATCATTGTTTTGATATTGAGCAATTTCTTTAGGTGTGGGTTCCTGATCTACACCATGTTGAGATTGAACTCTTTGAGAGCCAAAATTTGTCCCTTCTTGAGACATGGTAGGAGTTTGTGGACTCCCTAGATTAGATTGATGAGGGGTATGTTGAGTACCTCTGTGAGTTGATGGAGGAGGTATCTAACCAGATTTCAATCGATAGTTGCCAAGAGCATCATCCTCGTAAAGACCAGAATTGATGAGTTGCTTAAGAGTTGGAGTTTGGAGAGTGGTGATAGATTTCTTGTGACAGGAAGCTCTAGTCTCCACCATTCACCTCAAGTGAAACAAAAGAATAAGATCAAGATAACCGAAGAATGAATTGAATCAAGATGATCAGATGACGCAACCTTGTCAAGGTTTGATTGATTTGAAGATTTGATTAGATGTGGATGAAGGATATTGTGCCCTGGATGTATGGGTAGGTTCCCAAAAGATAGTGGACAAGATATCACAACACTTAGTCATTTTGATGATTGATTGATTGAAGATTGATAGTTATGACAAGGTTTTGACACGAGATGATAAAGACTCAAATCGATAAAATAGAAGGCTGAATCAGATTCAAAAGGCCACTTTAGGAAAATGATTGGATTCTTAATAGCTACTGCTCTATTCCTGACATAGTGATTCATTCGACAAATTCTAAAATTAGGTTGAAAAAGCTAAATATCTGGCAATTTTGACAATTTTTTTACAACTTTCAAAAATTTCCCAAATGACACTCTGCAGACTTGTACGACAGTGGGTATGCTGTGAAATGACAATTGCAAAACTTGTACAAAAATTACAAGAAAGATTTTGACTCTTAAAATTTTCTGGCATCAAAACTCATACGACACTGGGTTGGTTATCATACGACAGTTGGGTATCAATGAAACGACAGTTGGGTAGCAATGAAATGACAGTTGAAAATCTCATACGACAGTTGCAAGATTTTGACTTTGAGAATTTTCTGGCATGAAAACTCATATGACACTGGGTACTCAATCATACAATAGATGGGTTATAATGAAATGACACTTTGATGGAAACTCGTATGACTTTCTAACCTCCTGAGATAACTTTTAACTCTAGAAAAGGATTTTACTTCAGATTTTGCAAATTTTGAGTTTTCAGATTTGAATTGTTTGCAAATTTCAATGTCCAGATTTGAGGATTGTGATAGCTTTGTCCATTTTCAATAACCAGATAGATAAACAAGCACGTAAAATAGCAAGCAAGTGATTTCAAGCATGTCTGAAAAAAATGAACAAGGGAAAAAGCAACCTTGCACATGAACAATCAAGTGATTTATTCACTCTAATCCTCAGAAGCGCTAATTGTGTATGTTCCAAAAATTTTTTGCAATAACACACATATACCCTATAAAATGAAAATTTGGCCTCGCTAGGGTTTTTAGTAATGGTTTGACTCTGCAACTTTTATGATCCAAAGGGGTGAACTCCAATCCCAGCGCACCAGGGTTTTGACACAGTCTGAGAACTTAACTTCAGGAGCTGCTAGGGAGATCTGACAACCCAACAATGAACCATACCCATGGAGATTTCTTCCACAAGGACATTTATATAGTGGTTGTCACTACCACGGTGAAAATGGCTATTACCGCTTGAGGTTCTGTCAACGTAGTTTACCCTATGAAGGGATTGTCTGCTATGGTTAACCCTCTCTAAAGGTGACTCACAGTATGATACCACAAGGGGACTTGGCTCTAGATCCAAGGTTTTAATACCTCTTCACTTTTAACCCAAACAAAGAAAGCAGATTAATCCGACAAGCTAAGACAAAGTTTGTCTCACCAAGGTCTATGATATCAACCCCATGTGATCTATCAACCCCTTCGGAGAGAGAATGTGTCAATCAATAAGGGAAGATGCACTAACCAATTTTGATCCACCAAAGCTCATGGTGTCTACCCCACATGATCTATCAACCTCTCCTGGGAGAGAATGTATCGATCAATAAGAGAAGACACACTAACCAAGTTGACTGTGAAATGCACTAAGTATCCTCCCTACCTACAAGGATTCTATCATCAAGAAGGATTTCACTGGGAATCCAATCTCTCAAGAATCATGAATAGTGTTCATAGGGCCTAGTTACTATGTGAGCACATATGTATGTTTCCAAAAGAAAATCTACCAAAAGTATCCAAAAAGCAGAAAGAGGAACACTTAATGCTTAAAGTGAATATAAGATGAGTCCACAAGGTGGAACACTTAACACCTCACACAAGCTGAAAATGAGTCCCCAACTTAGAAAACAAGTGAGTTCCTAAAAGCACAAAAGGGTTGCCAAGTGGAACACTTAACACTTCTGTCCTATTGACCCCTCCCCTTTATGGCACTGAGATTGCAACCATAGGGCGAAATGAGGGGCCGGCGAATTAGCGAGTCCAATAACCCAAGATAGCAATCAAGATCAATCACAAGTATCTAAGACTACTTAAAGAATCCTTAAGGGGTCACAACCTAGTATCAATTATGCAAGTGTGTAAAACAAAAGCATGAAAAGAATCACCCAAGCTAGACACACGAGAGATTTATTTTAAGCCCCAAATTGAAATATTATTAGCACAAGTGGAATACCTGAGATCCTCACAATGTGCTTAGTAGATGTTTACCTGATTTTGAGAAATTCTTGCACTTTTTCCAATCAAAACCAGCAGAAATCAATCAGAAATAGTAAATTTCAATTGTTAGGGTTAGCTATTAGTCAAAATCCAAAAATCAAATCTGACAAACTGCCTGCAAAAATGAAACGACAATTGAAATTTGGTACCAAAACTTGTATGACAGTGGGTCTATTACCAGACGACAGTTGAAACCTGATGCCGAAACTCGTACGACACTGGGTCTATTACCAGACGACAGTCTAGAAACTTGTACGACACTGGGTGTCTGATGAAATGACACTCGATCAACTTTCGTATGATAGTGGGTTCAAAATCATACAACTTTTTTCAGAAACTCATACGAAGATTCTACGGACAAAAAATAAAAATCATATTTTTGCACAGAAACTGAGAAAAAGATAGAAATTGATAGAATTGAATTGGAAACCCATTTCATGGCCCCACACTAGGTGCCAAAAATGTGTTTGTGAAAATTGTACTTGATCTGTAGACACAACACTTCAGTAAAACATTAGAGGTTAGCTATAATCAAAATCATGCAAAATTGAAATCTAATCTAACCAAGTGATTTACTGCCTTCTAGTAGGTGCGAGATTAATGTTCTCAGATTGTTATCGAGATCAGTGACCTAGACGACACCTAAATGAAGGATTTGAATGCAAAACTAATATGAAATATGAATGCAATTAATCTATATTTTTGGTATTTTCTATGCAATAATAATGAAAAACTGATATGAATATATGCTAATATGGAAATTGATCTAACAATGATATGAATATAAGCTAAATGATATGCAATGCTCAAAACTAGAAAGATCTCACAATAGCTTGGATTCACAAAGATGATTCTTCAGACTCCAATTCGACAGCATGAGAATGCAAATTCATGGATGAATTATGAAGAGCTAAGCCTTGATTTTATAGAAATCCAGGGCTTTGGAGGTGCATGGAAGAAAGCCATAAATCACTCAGATTAACTCAGCTTGATTTTTGAGTTATCTGCTAATAAAGATAATTTAATTCACAAAAACATGCAAAAGCTAAGTTTTAACTCAAAATAGAGTTTAGCTTTAATTGATAATTGATAGTTGTCTGCTTTTATGATTGTGCATGTTTTATTTATGAATTAATTTAATAAATAAAGTGATTTATGCTCAACTTAACTAATTTTTGAAAATAAATAATTGATTTATGGGTTAATCAATTATTTAATCAAACTTTTATTAAAAACTATATTATTAAATAATGACAACTTGCTTTAATTAATTAAATAAAAATTTAATCAATTATTCATAGGATATTGGATTTATTGTCAAAATTAAATAATAGAATGAATAATAGATAGAATTAAATTTAATTACACAATTAAGTGGTAAGATATTAAATCTAATTAATTAAATATGAAAATATTCAATTAATCAAACTTAGGATAAATGTGATTTATTGCCAAATAATCATTAAATTAAAGATAATTAAGATAGTTAGGAATATTGCTAGGAATATTCCCCGATGAAGAATTTAAGATAATCAATTATGATTCGATGATGTTTAGATGTGCCTTAGATTAGGACTTCGATGTCAATTTTGTTCGATTTGTAGATGTAGGAGGTTAATGAACTTATAGCCCATTTTTGGGGTATTACACTAAGATCTTAAGATAGATTAGTGATCTACAAGAGACCACTCTCACTGGTAAGGGAAGGGGAACTTTCTTCCCATACATAACTATAGCACATCAATATGTTATTACTAAGGGAGGTTGGGTCCATTTGAATAAAGTGTTAGAGCCCTACAAAATGACAACAGCCACGATCAGGTGTGCAGATATAGAGGGTTTCCTCTCAGGAATGTTTAGAGAAAAGATAAGATGTGCTCATATTGAGCATCAATTTAATTTTCCTGAAGATGTGATAAGAAATGAGTTTGATCTTCAGACTCAAGAAATTAAGAAAGAGAAATGGATAGTCTATAAGAAGACTCTAGATTTCATTCAGAATTTTGGCAAGGCATATGACCCATTAAAGGGTTTTGAGTCATGGGCAAGGAAGGTGGATGCCCTAATGGAGCATTTTGAAGGCATCATGCATGCAGTGAATGAAAATAGGGCTGTTGTACAAGCAAGACAAACCCTGAGAGGGCTAGCTAGATTTTGAGCCAACCTAAGCATATGAAATTGACCCCAAGGGGAGTCTATACAATGCAGAAGAGAAGTGGATACACTTTTATCTTACCACCACAGTAGAGAAGTGAGGATTTTCCCTCTACTTCTAAAGGGAAAAGGACCATTGATGATTCAACAATGTAGGGGTCCTCTCATAAGAGGCAGAGATGAGAAGAATCAAGGCTAGGAGAGGAAACTTATTCTCCTTCTCAATCCCCTATCCAATTAGATGAACATGGGGTAGCAGAGCAACTGGTACAATTGAGGAATGAGGGAAACATTTTTTTTTCCAATGTTGACTTACAAGAAGGGATTCCTTAGGCACCTAAAGAGGTAGCCATGGACCTTACTATTGATGAATTTGAGGGTAAACAATTGGACCCTATTTTAAAGTAGGCTAGTGATTCTTTTCTTGCTGATGACAAATTTGTCAAGACTAGGGCATTCTCCCAATTTTTATGGAGAATGAAAATAAATTAGTACAAACAAATCTGCGAGAGGTAGAGGGAAGAGTTCCCTAATAAAGACATGATAGAAATAGAAAATGAGACCAAGGTAGAGATGGTCGAGCAGTCTGAAAGAATTATTCCTAAGGAAGGAAGGGCCATGGTTCATACTGTAGGAGTGCTAATTTTGCTAGAGTGGGACATTGATGATGTGATTGTCTTTGACCAAGTCAGGAAGAGAAAAGTGAAAACTCTTACTACTGCAGAGCAGGCCAAACAAGCTGCTAGGGGAATTGCTTTCTCAGAGGATCATGCAGCCTTGGTCATGTGGTCCCTAAAGAGGGAGGAAGATAAAGGAAGAAAAGAAGCTCTCTCCACAGGATATGCAGGTATTTTGTCAGTACAAAGAGTGGGTGAAACTTTTAGTGTGGACACATTAAACCTAAACCTAGAGACTACCAAGTTCAATGTTAAAGTGGCAGAAATGGATGCCCAAGAAAAGGAGGAGCTTAGGCTCAAGTTTGAAATGGTTCTCAAATCTTACAATGAGCTCAAGGTAGAGCTAATTCAAAAGGACAAGTTGATTGCTCAATTATCAGGGCCCCAAGATCACAAGTCTCCCCAATTGGCAATCTCTGATAAGCCTATAGTGGCTTCATCCTCAAGCCCAATTTTTGAGTTACCACCATCCCCCTACACAGAGACAAGTATGGATGCAAGGGTTACTTGGGAAAAGCAAAGATTAATTGAAGAGGCAAATAAATTGAAGGAAATAAGAGTGCAACTAGAGAAGGAAAAAGATGAAAATGTGAATGCCATAGCTTTGGCAAACCAGAAGTATGAAGAGAAAATGATAGATGCAATCATGCAGTTTGCATATGATTTGAAGCCCTCCATTTTCCATAGTCATGCCAATAAATTATATTCTTTATTTGAAACTTTGAATAAGGAGAAGACTAAAATGTCACCAATTTTGAAGAAATGGATTGAGAGATCTCCTAGTATAAATTTATTTCATATGTTATCAAAGGGCCAAGAGGATCCTAATCCATTGATTAAGCCAATACATTAGATTGTCAAGAAAATGGTACAATATGGCATCATTTTGGATAATTTTATTAGAAGATCGAGTATGTTCAAAGCTGAATTAATGCTTTCAAACTATGAGCTAGTGCCCACCATTTTCATAGATAAGGGAAAATTTAAAGAAGCATATCTATGGAGAGAGGAGATGGATGCACTTTTGTTAGAAAGGGTGACTGGTGTCCTAAATGACACTTTTTCTATTAGCATTATTATGAAGTTATTAATAAATGCTAAATCAATGTTTGATAATATTCAACATAAAGTTACTCAGATTGAAAATGAATGGGAATTGTTATCAAGTAAGAAGACTAAGTTTTCCAATTTTGAGTTCCCAACTGAAGAGGTGTACAATAAATGGAGGTATCAGTACATACCTCATGTTGAAAAAGTTAATACTGCTAGCCTCTTGGAGCGAGTAAAGGTAGTTACTTTTTGAGTCATAAAGGTTGTTGAGATATAGAAAGACATTCACTACAGGATGGACAGCAAGATGTTGCAAATTAGATTTGTTGAAGGGAGCCAAGGATAGTATTGAAGACATAAAGCAACATCATTTAGCTACAAATATCTCACCTGCTTGACTTGTGTATTTATTGTAAACTTTTTGAGGTTGTTGTAAAGGTTTTTTAGGTTAGAAATTTTGCAAGCCCTAGAATGATCGGTAGCTTGTTGCATCTCCTTATATATAAAGGATTTTCCATGATCATTCTAGGCATTGAGAGTTTAGGAGTTAAAAAGATGAAAATTCTAAAACCCTAGCCCTCAGTTGGGGATTGTAACATATTGTATCAATTTTCATCAAGCAATAGAAAGAAGTACAGGTTACTGCTACTATTTTGCAAGTTTATCATTCAGAATATGATGTATATAATGTTAAAAGGTTGTACTTAATACAAACTCCAAATCTTTGTCTCTCCTTTGAGTTTATTCTGTAAATCTTTAAGTCTTCCTGAGATTTATATGTATGTATTTAGCTCTGAGTTCTGATCTAGGATTGGATTAAATACTGCTCATAGTGAGATACATGTTTACTCAATTCATTTGAGGATTTTCTAAAAAGAAGGAAAGAGTTGGAATGTTTTGTATTTATGTTAAAAGACCAAATTATTCTCCAATTATCTCTGTATTCATTTTGTCCTATGATCTTTTGCCCAATGGATATGGCACTGGCCAGTATTTTCCTATTTTTCTTTGTGTAGATTGATTAACATCTTGTGATCTTGAAACATAATCATTACCAATTATTTTACTTTATTTACATTTATATGTTGTTCTACCCAGTGATGCAGAGTTAATGAGTAATAGGTTTTTATTTAGTACTTTCTCACTATCATCTATTGTAAGATCCAGTATTAGGTAAAGAACATAGTTATATCTATTGGATCAGGTGCACCCGCCTTGGTTTTGTAAAGCCAAAAGTGAAGAGGGAAGTCTTGTCCCTATAGTTGGTCTATTTGCTTATAGATTTCCTACATTTGGAATTAACCAATCCTTAACATCAGTCATAAGCATACTGGTATCTCTTGGAGTGTAAAATCTTTTGAAGAACCAACAGAGTCTAAAAGGTCAAGCTATGGAGTGGTTTACCAACATAACCCCTCCCGTCAAAACTTTTAAAGAATTGGTCCATAGATTTGTGCAATATTTTGCCTACAATTTATCAAGATCAGTCACCATGCTCGATTTGTGTAATTTGAAATAGAATCAAGGGGAATCTTTTGTTACATTTTTACAAAGGTGAAGATGATTATGCTCTTGGTATTCTAGGATGATTCTTGAATAGGAGAGAATTGATATCATTGTGAGCAATTTAGTACCTGAGATGCGGTATGAGGTTTGAAAGATGGTCTTTGATTCATTCAACACCATGGTCGAAACCACATGTAGAATAGAGGATGTCTTAAAAGAGCAAGGTATTTTGACTAAACAACATAATAACAACAATAGTCAAAATAATAACAACAATCATAAGGACAAAGGCAAGAACTCACACTAGAATAAAAATAAGCAAGTAGTCAATGACATAGTCGTTGACTCTTCCCAACCAAAGGATCAAGGTGTCCTTCATTTGTCTAGTGCGGTTCAAGCTATGAACCTTAACACATCCTCTAACCAACAAGAGAATAAACAAAGATATCAAGACAAATCCAAAAAGGAAAAGCAGCAGTTCTCTAAGCTCGGGGACTCTTATGAGGATGTTTTCAAAACACTTATTGATAACAATCTTGCACAACCACAAGATCCAGCAAAATTTTGTATACCTGACATTAAGCCATATTGGTGGAATGAAAAAGCTTACTGCATATTTCATAATGGCATCGAACATGACATAGAACACTACTAGAAACTTAAACATCTCATTCAAGATCTTATTGAAAATGGCAAGCTTGAGATTGATGGATTGAAAACCAATGCAGATCACAAAGTGTTTAAGGAACCTTTACCTAAATATGATAAGGGGGAAACCTCTAAACCCAAAGATGGTAAAGCTGCAATCAACTACACCTATATGTTTGTAGAAAATGTTATCAATATGCTTGAAGTTGTGGATGAAAATGTCAACATGATGCGAAACAAAAATTCTTATAGTCATGATGTGGACTCTCCTATATTTGATAAAGAACCCATGGTGGTGCTTAGAGGTCCTCACTCTCAAAGGTCATCCCAAGCTCTTAATGATGTCACCAAAAGCCAAGGTCAGGGTCCTATGGTCATTAGAGGTCCTAATTCTAACCAGTCTAGTAAACCAAAGCAAGTGACATCCAAGAATGTCACCACCAAGTCAGTAGTTAATCCAAAAATGAGCTACAATCTTATTGATCAGTTACAAAGAACAACAACTCAAATCTCCATTTTTT
Source organism: Chamaecyparis obtusa (assembly GCA_027943335.1). Classification (NCBI taxonomy): domain Eukaryota; kingdom Viridiplantae; phylum Streptophyta; class Pinopsida; order Cupressales; family Cupressaceae; genus Chamaecyparis; species Chamaecyparis obtusa. Next base: position 406,398 of record BSBK01000554.1, on the reverse strand, counting down.
AGCTCCTAGAGTTGTCTCCAAGACATAAGCATGTCCTTGAAGATGCTTTGCATATAGTCAATGTCCCTAATAACATAGATATTGATCAATTCCAAAACATGGTAAATCACCTTGCCAACCCACATTACCTCACATTCTAATAAGAAGATGACAAAGCCTTGAGCAATCCGCATAATATTTCCCTTCACATCGAGGTCAAGATTCACAAGACCCATGTCAGGTGTGTGTTGATTGATGGGGGTGTTGGGCTCAATATTTTTTCCTTGAGTTTGTTGAAAATATTGGGTTACTCAGAGCAAGTTATTGATACTCGCAAGAAAATAACCATCAAAGCCTATGATGAGGTAGAGAGAAGCTCCAAAGGCTTGGCCGTCCTTCCTGTTAGGATCGGCCCCGTTGAAAAGGACATCATGTTCCAAATTGTTGATGTTGGTCCTTTAGCCTATAATATTCTACTTGGTAGACTGTGGATTCATGACATGCAAGTGGTGCCATCCACCTACCACCAATGTGTCAAGTTCCCCTATAATGGAGTTGAAGTTTGTATACCCGGGGATAGTACATTATCTGTTAATGCAATTTCAGTAGGGACCCATGTTCCTCTTAATTGGGAAGAAAAAAATTTTGATGCAACTTTGGCACAATGTCAGAATAAGTTCAAAACCATAGACCTTGGTATGGGTGGTTATCACATTGAATCCTTCACAAAGCTGCCAGTCTCACCTAGGTCCTATGGTAAACCTTCACAAGAGATGCATCCCTCGTCCTCAGCAATGACTCTATTTGATACATTTGTAGAGTCTTCAATACCCATTTAGGATGAAAAAGAGGAAGTAGTTGTTAGAGAATGGATTTACAAAGAGGAAAAATACACGCACAATGAAAATTTCTCTCCATCTCCTAAGGCTTATGGGAGAGGATATACTTTGGTCAAAAATATGGGTTACCCAGGTCATGGTCCTCTCAGTAATAGACTAGATGCTAAGCCTAAACCACCCAACCATGCTCTTTTTGGATGCAGATCTAAGACAACAATTGGCCTAGGTTTTGAAAGTCAGAACAAGAAAGTTACCCCTATCCCAGCTGTGATAGATAGTGATGATGAATACATACCCAATTTGCAAAATCAATAGGATAGGTGTGAAGATTGGGTCCCTTCCACCAATCTCCTTTGGGGAGATTTAGATACTACAGTTGACGATCCAATAGTTTTAGAGTTAGAACAAGAACAATCCACTATTGAAGATCATGTTGAGGATCCTATTCAATACACAAATGGCATTCAAGAGGGTGTTACCCTTAGTGAAATCAATGCTTCCACATCACATGGTTGGTCTAAACATCCTAGCTGGGATTCTGATATGGACTCACATGAGTATGAGTGGGAGACTCTTTCTGATTGTTCTATGGTTGATATGGACATTACTATTGTCCATACATATAGTTCCCAATCCAAGGTAGCTAACGATTCTACTGTATGACTAGAAGATTGGAATCCATGAGTCCCTTTAGTGGATGATGCTTCGCTTAGTAGGATAAGTCTTGATTTGGGTACCTTAGAAGGATACTTGATGGATCCCAACTCTGCAATCACTAGAGATGATACCATTCACATACACAATATTGAACCAGTCATTGACCTACCCCTTGCCAATCCTCACTTAATTGATTGGTCTTAGCACTATCAAGAGCCTCATCTCCTAACTTTTCAAAATGACTATGAAATGGTGTGATACCTAAATGCCCTTGAACCTATAGTCTCTTCCACCAGTGAACCAACTACAAGTATGATAGAGCCAGATATCAAGTACCTTAGCTACAAAATGAAAAGAAAAGAAAAAAAGAATAAGAGTTCTGATGGCAAAAACCAATATGTGGTGGTATCAGAACCTAAAAAGGTAAAAATAAAGGACGTATCCAAGGGTGAAAACCTCTCTGAGGCACTTAAGGATGAGGTACTTGATCATCTTCCAAGCTATTTTCAAGATAGGTCTTCAGTACTTGTTGAGCCTACATAGCCAATTAATCTAAATACACCAGAGTCTCCAAAAATTGTGCATTTAGCTTAGTCTCTATCAACATAAGAAAAAGAGGCATATACCAAGTTCCTACAAAGAAAGAATATTAATTTTGCTTGGACTTACTCAGACATGCCAAGATTGGACACTAGTCTCATTATGCATCATTTGTCCATAGCTCCAGGAATCAAACCAGTAAAATAGAAATTGAGGAAAATGCATCCTCACATAGCGCTTCTTCTCAAAGCTGAACTAGAAAAAATCCTCAGTACAGGATTTATAAGAGCCATTGACTATGCTGAATGGATGTCCAATATTGTACCAATTTCAAAACATGAGAAGTCCATTCATGTTTGCACAAATTTTAGAGATCTTAATAAAGCATGCCCAAAGGATGATTTTCACCTTCCAAACATAGACATAATAGTGGACATGACTGCGGGCTATGAGATCTATTCTTTGATGGATGGCTTTTCTGGGTATAATCAAATCAAAATAGCTCCTGAAGATCAGGAAAAGAGAGCATTCACTTGTGCATGGGGAACCTATTGTTGGACCATCATACCATTTGGATTAAAAATTGCAGGAGCTACTTACTAAAGAGCTATGACAACTACATTCCATGACATGATGCATAAGAATATGGAAGAATATGTGGATGACACCTTGGAAAAGTCCAAGAAAAGGGATACACACCTTGCCAATTTGGAAGTAATTCTAGATCATATGGAACAGTTTCAACTCAAATTAAATCCCAAAAAGTGTGCATTTGGAGTCACCTCTAGAAAACTCCTAGGATTCATCATTTTAGTTAAAGGAATAGAGGTGGACCCAAAAAAAGTTGAAGCAATAATGGATATGCCACCTCCTAAAAACATCAGTCAAATGAGGAGTCTTCAAGGATGCCTTTAGTCTATAAGGAGGTTTATTTCACAACTGGCTGATAGAGCTCAACCCTTTAATAAGACTTTTCATAAAGGGGTTAAATGTGTCTAGAATGAGGAATGTCAGCAAAGCATGGACCAAATCAAATAGTACTTGGCTAATCCTCCAATCTTAATGCCTCCTATCCTAGGAAAACCACTTATATTATATGTCTCAGCAATAGAATCTTCCCTAGGGGCATTATTGGCTAAACTTGATGATACTAGAAAAGAAAGAGCCATATATTACATCAATCAAACACTTATTTCATATGAGGTCAACTACACCGGCATTGAAAAATCTTGCCTTGCAGTGGTGTTTGCTTCCCAAAAGTTGTGACATTACATGCTGGCACATACAATACACATCATAGCCAAGATTGATCCTCTAAAATACTTTCTTGGTAAGGCTACTCTCATGGGTAGACTTGCTAAATGGATGATGATTCTTTCAGAATTTGACATAGAGTATGTTGAGCGTAAGGCTATAAAAGGACAAGCCATTGTAGACCAATTGGCTGATTTTCCAATTCCAGACAAAGTACCAATTCAAGTTGAATTCCCAGATGAGCACATAATGTACATGATTGCAAGAACATGGAAGATGTTCTTTGATGGTTCTTTTATGCAAAATGGTTTAGGCGTAGGAGTGTTGTTTGTATTACCTCATGGGTACACAATTCCTAAGTCCTACAAACTATTGTTCCCATGCACAAATAACATTGTTGAATATGAGGCCTTGACAAATGGAGTGAAAATGGCTATAGAATGGGGAATTATAGAGCTGCACATTTATGGGGATTCGCAATTGATTATCAACTAGGTTAATGAAGAATATCAAACAAAGGATGAAAAATTGGTACCCTATAAGAAAATGGTTGATTCATTGCGACAATACTTCACCTTTGTTACATTTCAGCAAATCCCTAGAGCAGAGAATAAAATAGCTAATGCTATGGCTACATTAGCTTCACTTCTTCAGCTAGAACAACATGAATCCCAATATGAATTCCTGGTGGAAGAGCTATGTTACCCTATTTTTGACTCCTCAGAAAGCCATGTCATTTGTACCTTGGTTAGCCATGAGTCATCCTGCTACAGTGTCATTTATTCATATCTCTGTGATGGCATTATTCCCAAAACCTTCAATCATTTTGAAAGAAGAAACCTTTTTCATAATACCTCTCACCATACCCTTATCTTTGGTGATCTATATAGGAGGGGTTTAGATGGGACACTTCTTAGGTGTTTAGAAAAGGATGAGTCCAACTGAGTGTTAGCTAACATTCATGAGGGTATTTGTGGAGGACATTCCAATGTTCTTTCCATGGCCTAAAGGTTTCTTAGGGTGGGGTACTATTGGCCCACAATGGAGATGGATGCCATAGCTTTTGCCAAATCATGTGAAAAATGTCAAAAACATGGAAACCTAATTCAGGCTCTAGGTAGGGAGCTTATTCCTTCTATTTCTCATTGGCCATTTCAGCACTGGGCCTTTCACCTTGTTAGGAAGATTCATCCCAACTCACCAGGTGGACATAAATTCATTATTACTGCTATTGATTACTTTACCAAATGGGTAGAAGTTGTCCCACTTTCTATTGCCTTAGGAAAGATAGTTTATTTGTTTATTTTGAACCATATCATCTATCAGTATGGAGTTCCTTCTAAGATAATCATTGACAATGGGGGTCAATTTAAAAATAAGGACCTTAAACATCTTTGTAAGAAATTCAAGATAAAATAGCATTGGTCCTCCATTTACTTCCCACAAGGAAATGGACAAGCAGAAGCTTCAAATAAGACCATTCTCAAAATCTTCCATAGAATAGTTCACAAGAATGGTAGAGATTGGCACCTACAAATAAATCTAGCCTTGTGGGCCTACAGAATGAGTATTCATACTCCAATAGGGGCTACACCTGTTGCCCTCACTTATGGTGTTGAAGCAGTGTTACCTTTAGAGGTAGAGATCCCTTCACTTAGAGTCTCTCTCAAAGGTTTAGTGACAGATGAAGACTACCATACCATGAGGTTACAAGAACTAGAACTTCTAGATGAAAAGTGAAAAGCATCTTTTGATCACATGAGAGTTTACCAAAAGCATATGTCCAAAGCATTCAACAAGAAGGTTTGTCCTAGAGAATTTCAAGTGGGGGATCTTTTTTTGTGAGAAAACCCTAAGAACCAACAAAATAGAAAAAAAAAAGGGAAGTTTGAACCTAATTGGGTTGGACCATACATTATCACTATTTCTTTTGGTACAGATGCTTACTTACTATCTGATGAAAAGGGAGAACAACACCCTGATCCTATCAATGTGTTGCACCTCAAGAAGTTCTATCCAGGATGCCCATTCTATCTGGGGGCATCCTTTGTACATATTTATTGATCCTAAAAAAATTCCAAAAAAAAAAAATCATATATGATGCTAAAAAAATCTTTAAAAGCATAAAAAGTACTGAAAAAATGAGCATCCTAGCGAAAACCTAGCAATAGGCGCTTTGATGTCTCACCAAAAAAATTTAAAAAATTTAAAATTCAAAAAAATAGAAAGATTGCCTTGGTGAAAACCTAGAAATAGGTGCTACTTGAGGCCTTTGCACCCTTGTCTTTTAGCATGCATCCTCGACACTTAGCCTTTCTCCATCATGCCTTGACCTTGTTGCCTTGGTTTGGAATTGGTCTTTGTCTTTGTCTAGGGGGCATAACTGTGTTAGCTTTGGTCTCTAGGATGCATTGGTCTTTAGGACATCTTGCAAATAATGTTTCTCAACACTCCCCAAATTGTGTTTTTCAACACTACCCTAGCGTCAAGTGTTTCTCAACACTTATCAGATATCTTACCCACAGTCTAGAATGATATGATATTCCCACTAGCAAATGTGATACTCAAAGATTGATTCTATGACCTACACACATGCACTTAAAACACTTGACTCACTGAGACTTGTTTGACTTTGTTTTCCTTGAGTGTTGTCTATGATGATTTCTTTGATGAATGTTCTCTCCCTATGATATTTTTCGATGATGCATAGCTAGAAGACTGAGGGCATGAGGACATGTTTTATTGTTTTTTCTACTTGTTGGTATATTTTGTTGGTCCTAATCATCATTAGCATTTATTCTTCATCCACTTGACACCTAGGATCTACAAGGTATTATCCTTGACTGTCTATGCAAGTGCATACTTATAGTCATCCTGACTTTCCTTGTGTCTCGATGTGAGTATAATCTTGCCATATTAAATTTAGGAAATCTCACTACACTAGTCATCTTAACCTACATGTCTCTGATGCCTAGGTGGGATTTCCACATTCTATCTAATATAGATCATATTCATATACCCATATTCATACTAGTGTGTATTGTATGATCTTGCGATGCTACCAATAAAGCTCGATGATGATTATTAAATGTCTATTGGCATTGTAACCTTGCAAGTCAACCACTTTCATAGTAGCTTGCATTTTTAGGTTCATGATATATTAGTTTTTGCACCTTACATGTGGAGAGAGCTCTCCTTAAATATCTTTCACGGACTAGTCGGTCAACTGCGCTCACCTTTCCTTTTCTCGATCATGTCTTTCACTCCTTATCTTTCACATCGCATCTTATTCCTGTCATCACAAGGGGTTAATCTTATCATCATATCTATATCCTCAAAGATCATTTTTAGAAACATGAGTCTATATCATACACATGAGAATTAAACATACATCTATGAGAGGGATTATACATGAGCATTTATAACATACATTTTGAGCAATATGACAAGACAATATAAAAACTGATACATCTATCACAAGTGAGACAAATAACATAGATACATCACAAATCTAGTAATCTCATATATGAATCTCATAGTACAATATACAATATGGGATCCCAAAATCTGGATCAAAGTCATGATATGTCTACAACATCTAAACACCTAAGCCCTAAACCTAGGACTTGCTAGCCCCATCATGTGGAGCTAGTGGAGGAGGAGGTGGTGTCGCTGCCTTGTCTGGTACCATATCTGACATCCCTACCCTTTGAGAGTATGTCGGTGCTCTTTGACCCTCTGGAATAGCCTAAAGATATAGCCCATGATAGTACATAGCTCTCGCTACCTCCCGTCGATCTCTAGTGCATCTGTCTATGCTATTGTCTCCTAGTGTGCTATCTTTTCCTTGAGATCAAACAACTACTAATCTCTCTCTACCCTCAAATCTATCAACTGCTTCTCTCTAACAACTATAGTGATCCTAAGTTATTGCACCTCTATCTCTAGAGCCTGTATCCTGGCTCTCAGGTCCTCTCCTCTTGCAAGCTGATCCTCCCTAGCCTCTACCTGTCGGTGAAATGATCTCACCGCATCTTCACTCTCATCAACAGAGCTTTGTCCCCATGACTATTTCTGGCCACCTGATCAAGAGCCCTCCCTTGTCTCACTCACCTTTCCTTTTCAAAACACCTTAGAATTCCATGAAAATTGTACCCCTAGCTAATTTTAACATCCTAGATCTATTTTCAGACTCGAAATAGAAATCTGAGTTAATCTTGATAGTCAAAATTGCATTTCAAATTTTCATCCTCTTCTGCACAGTTGGCTGACCATTTGAGGCCTGATCTTTTGATATTTGTTGGGGCATCTTTATTTCTTCACCCCCATCTGTTCCAACCTTCTAGTCTTTCATTCATTTTCATTTGCTTCATCTCTCTCTGAAGGTTTGACTTTATTTTATTCTATATCCTTTTCAGTCAAACCTAGTCAAATTGGGGCATTTTCTTAAATGGTTATCCTATCATGTTTCATCTTCGATTATGATTTCTAGTGATTTGATCAAGTTCATCAATTTTCTGCTTCTTCTCTACCTAATTTTGATTCTAATTCTGAGGGGGTAGTACCTATCATCTTTAATCTTTGATTCAGCTTATCATTATTTTGAGACTTGATTATCACTTAATAGCAACGGTGTTCATCTTGTCTTTTGATTCTTATCTCTTATTTTTAGACTTGACTGTCACTTAACAACAATGGTGTTGGTCTTGTCTTTCAGCCGGTTTATTTTTGTCTAGGCGTGTTCCCAGAATGATCACACATCTGGATTGTTTTGTGATCCCAAATCGATCTCACATTTCAATTCTTATTTGACCACATGTGTTCCCAAAATGATCACTCATTAGTCAAAGAGGGGAAAATGTATGCACCCTAAAATGGTCACCTGGACTTTGGTCCCCCATTCATAAAATTATCAAATCTCTAAATCAATATTTTCAAAAATCAGCATTTTATCAATTATATCAATTCCCTTGATCAAGTCCTATTTTATCATTTTTTATTATTTTCATTGGGCTAACCATTTTATCCTAAATTTTTTATTTATTTAAAAGGAATTTCCTCCCCTTTTAATAAATAAAAAGCCCCCACTTTTCCTCTTATCCTAAGTTGCACAAATAAAGTATTATTCTTATTTTTTAAAAGAAGAAAAGCACTTTTTGTCTCATATGGGCACAAAAGTCAACTCTTATTTTCTCATTAGAAGATATTTGTGCACATGGATTGCTCCTCTTTGATGCTCCAACCTTGATTAAATCTTTTTCCTCTTAATCTCCATGGTCCATTCTTTCTCATTTCCTATAAAAGAAGAGCTCTCTTCCTCATTTTCATATGCATTTTTTAATACTAATGTTATGCTACAGGTTTTCTAGGTCACTTTGGAGCTTTTGAAGATTTGGAGCATTCTTGGATTACATGTTACATGCTTTCATAGTTTCATTTCTTGCATTCTAGTTCCATTATCATGGCATTCATAGTATAGATTTTCTTTATGCTTTAGATTACTTCATCTAGCTTAATTAGGAGGTCTTATAATACTTGCATCTTTCCTTTCATAGTTTAGTTTGTACTTTCATTTCCATAGCTCATCTTGCACCTCTCATTTCTAGCTTGCATATTCATCTTAATCTAGTTTTCAATTGCATTTCATAGTGATTCTTGGATATATTATCATTCTTTCCCTTGTCTTCATTTGAATCTCTCATTGTGTGGTTGACTAGCAAGGTCATTAGCTTAATAGCTCTAGCTGAGAGAAAATTTTAAATAATCCTGCAACTCCATACATAGAGAGCTCTAGGTAACTTTATAAGGTTTCTTATTCATGGATTCCCTTGGATATAATGACTTAGAGAAGTGCACCATTTGAGTGTGTACAACCATGTATTAAAGTCCACTAAAAAAAATTATTTTTGGTGTGAGCTAGGGAATCCACACCTTCTTCTAGTCCCCCAGGTTACTCTCCTCCTTCAAAATTAGATTGTAAGAAGACTTAACAAAGAAGGTACCAGCCTAGGTGGGGGCCTGAATAATAGAGTCCTCATTCTGACATTAGCTATAATTTCCATGAGATCCTTGGCTAAGTGTTGTAGGTCCGGTTTGTTTCTTACCCGATTAGGTATATCCTCCCAATCCCTATTAGTGATATAGTTAGAGACCCGGTTACCCAAGATAGGTCTGAGGTAGTCGATAAGAGGTTTGAAACTGCAGCCTAGATTAGGTTGGTTCACAATCCAGTTGTCATTCCAAATTTTTCTAGATCTCTCATTTCCAATTTTCCAGAAAGCACCTCTAGACAGGAGGGTCCTACATTTACATATGTTCATCCAAAGTTTGGCTCCACTTGGGAGGTCTCCATCATGGTACATCCACCTATAGGGGTTTCCTTGGAGATACTTGGCTTCCATAAGTCTGCACCAATCTACCTTCCCTTCTATAAGATTCAAAGCCACTTTCATGGTAAGGGGTTTATTCATCAGCCCAATTTTTCTTAGCCCCAAGCCACCCATTCTTTTTGGGATGCAGACAATATCCCAATTCATAAGAGACATCCTCTTATTTTCTTCAACTCTAGCCCATAGAAAGGTTCTCTGGATCCTTTCAAGTTTGTCTGCCATGTAGCCTCTGATTTTAAAGAGGGATAGGAAGTAAACAAGAATCCCTTGGAGCATGGGGTCCACCAGCTAAAGTTTGGTAGCATTGATTAAAAACTTCCCCTTCCAGCCAACAAGTTTCCTCTTGGTTCTTTCAAGGATGGAGTTCCACAAATGTTGGGACACCTCTTTAACCATAAGGGGGAGGCCCAGGTAGGTAGAAGGGAGAGAGGCCGCTAGACAAACTAGGATTCTGAGCACCTTATTTTGTAGCTCCATGGGGGTATTGAAGAAGAATAGCCTGCTCTTCTGATAGTTGATACACTATCCAGATGCCCAAGAATAACTTTCCAATATTTGTTTCCACTACCTAGCCTCAATCACAGAAGAGTACCCAAAAAGGAAGGTGTCATCCACAAATTATTCCAACACCACCTGAGGAAGAGTAGAAGCAAGTTTGACGCCTTTTATTCTTCCCATGGTAGACAACATACAAAGATTCATGCTAAACACATCAACCACCATAATAAAGAGGTAGGGGGAGAGGGGGTCTCCCTGTCTAAGACCCTTCTTAGGTTTAAAGTAAGCATAAAAAGTTGGGGATCTAGAATGAAGAAGAGAGCTCTCCTTTTATAAGAAATGAGAAGGAATGGACCATGGAGATTAAGAGGCAAAAGATTTAATCAACAGTGGAGCATCAAAAATGAGCAATCCATGTGCATAAGTATCCTTCAATGAGAAAATAAGAGTTGAATTTTGTGCCCATATGAGACAAAAAATGCTTTTTCCCTTTTTATAAAATAAAAATAATGTTTTATTTGTGCAACTTAGGATAAGAGAAAAAGTGGGGGGCTTTTTATTTAATCAGAAGAGGAGGAAGTATTCCTTTTAAATAAATAAAGACTTTAGGATAAAATGGTTAGCCCATAGAAAATAATCGAATAAATGATAGAACTAGGATTTGATCAAGAATAAGCAATTGATGATTTTAGCAAAAATGCTAGCAAAGGGGCTAATAGTCTAGATGACCATTTTTAGGTGTATACATTTTCCCCTCTTTGACTAATGTGTGGTCAATCTGGGAACACATTATGTCAAAGAATAGATCAGCCAAGACGGCAAGCAGATAGAGATCTGACTCCAAAGAATGAAGTGGAGAGAGATAGAAAATCATGCATGGTCAGCCTGGTAGCGACAGTACTAAACACTTAGGAAAGAGATGGATAGTATCAGAACTTGAGATGAGAACTAACATGTCAAGTGCAAAGATAGATCGATCAGAGAAAATGGAATGGTCAAGCATATGCTCTAGAGAATAGCCAATAGTATATGATGTGTCTGCCCCCTCAAGATTGAAAGTGAAATCAGGTAGAGGGAATGAAGAAGCAAGAGCAAGATGATCAAATCACTAGAAATCATAATCCAGATGCAAGATAATAGAATAACCATCAAGCAGTGAAGATATGCCCCAGTCAAAACCTCAAAGAGAGATGAATGAAATGAATGAAAGAATAGAAGGGTGAGAGAGATGGGGGTGAAGAAGGAAAGGATGACCCAGTGAAGGTTAAAGGATTAGGCCTCAAAAAGGGTCAACCAACTGTGCGGAAGAAGGAGAAAGATGATCAAGGTGAAATCGAAGTTCGGTTTTGATCCCGAAATGAAGAGAAAATGATTGTATATGAAAGACAAGAAGTGAAAGACATGATCGTGAAGAAGCAAAAGGTGAGCGCAGTTTGACTAATAAGTTTGTGAAAGATGAAAGGAGAGCTCTCTCCATATGCAAGATGCAAAACTAAACTAACATGAACCTAAAAATGAAAGCTACAATGAAAATTGGTTTACTCGCAAGGTCACAAAGTTTTTAGACTCTAATATTCATCATCAAGCATTATTGGTAGTGTCGCAAGGTCATACAATACACAGTAGTATAACTATGTGGATCTGAATATGATCTATATCAGATAGGAATGTGGAAATCCCACCTAGGCACCAAAGACATATAAGTCAAGATGACTAGTGGAGTGAGATTCCCTAAGTTTGATATAGCAAGATTATGCTCACATCTAGACACAAGAAAGTCAAGATGACTATAAGCATGCACTTGCGGAAAATAATCAAGGATAATACATTGTAGATCCTAGTGTCAAGTGGAACAAGAATAAATGCTCATGATAGCTAAGATCAACAAAATATACCCACAAGTAGAAAGCAAATAAAACATGTCCTCATGCCCTAGTCTTCTAGCTCAACATCATTGAAAACTATTAGGGATAGAACACACAGCAAAGAAATCATCATAGACAGCACACAAAGAAATAAATCCAAACAAGTCTCAGTGAGCCAAATGTTTAAGTGCATGTGTGTAGGTCATAGAGTCAAACTTTGAGTATCGCATCTACCAGTGAGAAATATTGCATCATTCTGGACTGCGGGTAGGATATCTGATAAGTGTTAAGAAACACTCGATGCTAGGGAAGTGTTGAAAAACACCGTATTAGGGTGGTGTTGAAAAATGCCATTTGTGAGGTGCCTAAGAAACCCAAATGCACAAAGAGACCCAAGATAAGCTAGAATAACGTATGCCCCCAAGACTAAGACAAGAGTCAATTCCAGGCTAGGAGAGGAAAAGCAAGAAGTGGAGAGAAGGAGTGCCACGCAAGACTAATAGACATAGGTGCAAGGGTCTCAAGCAGCACCTGTTTCTAGGTTTTCACCATTTGATAGATTTTTTTAGGACTTTTTTTTAATTGTTTTTGTATTTTTGCCACCAAGGTGCCTATGTCCAGGTTTTCACCAAGGCACTTTTTCTATTTTTTTGAATTTTTTGCATTTTTTTATTTTTTTGGGTGAGACATCAAAGTACCTATTGCTAGGTTTTCACTAGGATACTCATTTTTTTAGGACATTATATGTTTTTTAGGATTTTTTCAGCATCATACATGAATTTTTTTTGGAATTTTTCCAGGATCAATAAAAATATGTACAAAGAACTCAAGGACCTTAAGCATAGAACTTCTGCAATTGTAGAACATTGATAGGCTTGGTAAGCTCTACTTCCTCTGATGTAGATAAATGAGAGGCACTGGACCCAAATGTTGGTGTGATAATACAAGGTCCTAACCAATAGGAACTAGCCCTAAGCAATTTCCAAGCTAACGTAAGGTCATTAAAGTGTGATTCACATATACCATTGTGGATTTCAACTAGCACTTTGTCCGACTCCTCTATTTCTAAACACTTAAGGAGAGTTCCATCTAGACCCTTCCTATACAAGTCACCAAAGATGAGGGTAAATTGTGAGGCATGATGGATGAGATTTTCAAGGATAACGTGATCTTGGAAATAGGAAAATATGATGGCAGTGTAAGGACTATGAGGAAGATAGTGTAATTCTTCCACCAGGAACTTAAAGTGTGATTTATGCTTTTTCAATTGTAAAATGGATGTCAAAGTAACCATGACATTAGCAACTTTATTTTTAGATAAGTTCACCATGTGCTTGTAAAGAATCATCTTTTCATCTTTTATTTGATAATCTTCATTTTTTAGTAGGTCTTTATTTTTACTTTTTTGAGGTTCGGATACCGCCACAATGTGGTTTTTGCCATCTAACCATTTCTCTTTTCTTTTGATTTGATGATTGAGATACTTGATTTATGATTCAGTCCTTTTTGTTGCTGGTTTGTTGGTGGAAGAAGTAACAGGTTCAATGGCATGTTGATCCTGGGTGGACCAAGCTATGAGATCTGATTTTGTGAGATGAAATGAAGTGACTGGTTCAATAGCATTTATGTGAGGGATGTCATCTCTAGTGACAAGAGAGGCTAAGCCTATAGGGTAAGCTCCAAAAGTGTTAAGATCTAGACTTGTCATAGAAGGACCAGCATGGTCCACTAAAGCAATACATGGATTAAACTCATCAGACCCTACGTGAGACTCATCAACTATGTTAGGTTGGTCACCATAAGTATGAACCACATCCACTTCCATATCCACTAGGGAAGATCTTTCAAAGAGAGTATCCCAATTATATTCATTTGAATATGTTGTTACACTTCTACTGGGATGCTTGCACCAAGAAGGTTTAGTTCCTTTAGAAGTAGAGGCTTCAGCATCATGATGTGTGAGATCTCCTCATTTCATTAACCACAAAATATTTCTTCGTTGTGTAGCTCGAGGATCAAATTCATTATCGCTAGACATAGAACCTTTAGCTAAATCATGGGTAGGTGTGTGTTCTTCTCCCCAAAGGAGTGAAGTAGAAGCAAGATCATCTCCTATTTGAGCCATATTGTGTAGTGGTGACTCATCTATATCTGTGTCTGAATCACTAATCATGGGAGCATTTATAGAACATGTAGGGAGGTCATCATCAGCACCATATCCTAGACTTGTTGTAATCTTAGAGGTTCGGCCATTAGTATGACTTAAAGGCTCAAGTAGGGCGTGCCCATTATCATTTATAGGTTTGTGACCTTGATAGCCTATTTTCTACAAAAATTTATAGCCTTTACCATAGCACTTAGGAGAAATAGGAGTAGCAATAGTGGTACTGTCTTCTTCGTCTCTATAGATCTATTTTCTAATGGCTTGTTCTTCTCTTTCTACCTCTAGGGGTATAGACGCTTGAACAAAATTACCAAAAATTGTCATGGCAGAAGCAGAAGGCTTCATCTTATCAGAAGGTTTACCATATGATCTAGGAGAAGTAGGCATAGTAGCAATGGAATCCAGCGTGTACTCACCCATACCAAGGCTCATCATCTTAAAAGTTTTCTTAGCAATAGCTAGGGATGCAGTAGGATCATTAGAGGGTTTGTTGTGAGGAACAAACATTTCAGCAATAGCAAGAGTATTAATAGCAATAGTATGATCCCTGGGGATCATAATTTTAGCTCCTTTATGTGGGAATTTGACACACTGATGGTATGTAGAAGGCACAACTTGCATGTCAAGGATCCAAGGATGACCCAAAAGAATGTTATAAGCAAGTGGGATGTCTAATACTTGGAACATAATCTCTTTTATGATAGGGCCCACTCGAACAGGTAACGTGACAAGACCTTTGGAAGATCTTTCAACTTCATCGTATGCTTTTATAGTGATTTTCCATTTAGGATCTACAACAAATTTTGACAAACCCAACTATTGTATGACATTGAAAGAAACAATATATAACCCTACACCATTGTCTATTAGGACTCGGTGGACTCGGGTATGGTAGACCATAACTTCAATATGTAAGGCAAGATTGTGAGGGTGACTAATAGATACATCATCTTCTACAGAAAAGGATAGATAATGAGGTGATGAGATGTGGTTGACCATAGCTTGGAACCTATCTGGGTCGATGTCATTAGGGACATTAGCTGTACGCAAAGCCTTTTCAAGGTCTCCTTGTGCAAAGGGGATAGCTCAAGCAACTCAAAAATAGATATCTGTGTGGGTGTTCCTTGCAACTGATGGACAAGATCATAGCTAGACAAAGCTAAAGGAACTATTGGTTTGGAAGATGAGGCTTGTTTAGGATCAGGCAGTTTTAAGGACTAGTTTAGCTTGCCCCCTAGTAACAGCATTCAATGCCTCACTTCAGGAAGATGAACTACCATGTGTTTGCAAGACCAACTTTGGCATACCATGATTGGCTTTATTATCATCTTGAGATCTCATCATAAGAACACTCTCAATGGGCTCTACCATGTTGATCACAGGCGAATCAGAAGTATATGTATAGTTGATCTTAGTATCATGATTCTTCTTATGTGTTTGAGAGGATTCCCCCTTGTCATACTTAGGTAGAGGATCTTTAAAAGCTGTGTCATCAGAATTTTTAACTAAGCCATCTATGAGAATTGTGCCTCCATCAATGAGATCTTGTATAACATCTTTAAGCATGAAACAATTGTCAGTCTTATGTCCCTTGTTTCTATGATAGTGGCAGTAATGATCCTCTCTCCACCAATCAAGCTTAACTGGCAGATCATAGGGATGAGTTTTCTCAGGAAGCGTAAGATAATTATTGGCAACCAAAGTCTTAAGAATCACATCATATGGTTCAGCCAATGGGGTGTAGACCCGTCGTCAAAATTGCTTCTTTGGCTTATCAGCATATTGAGGCTTAGGAGCATCTCGAGTGTTGGCAGCTTCTTGTTGTTTTGCTACATAGATGGCATGAGAAAGGTTGAAAGTAGGATCTTTAGCTTTAGGGACATCAACAACCCCATCATTAACAACATACTTGTTTTTGTTCCAAGGTTTGTTCTTGTCTTTTCCATTGCCTCTAGTATCTTTATTTATAATGATATCTCCCTTTCTAATGGCCACATCCTCAATCTGATATGCACTTTCAACCATGTCATTGAAGAGGAGAACAGTTGTTTCCTTAGATCATAATACAGCTCAGGCACAAGAGTGTTAACAAAAATGTCAATCTTTTCTCTGTTGGGTAGCTGATGAGGATATCAAGAATACAATGACCTCCAACGTTGCAAATAAGTAGAAAATAACTCTCCTTGGTTTTGTCTCAAAGCACCAAGATCTATCATGGTGATAGGCTATTGGATATTGTATGAATAGTGTTGTGTGAAGCGCATAGCCAACTCATCAAAAGTCTTCAAAGGAGGTGTCAACTTTGCAAACCATTCTAAAGCTTGTCCTCTTAAGCTTCGAGGGAATAATCATAGCAAAAATGTGTCTTCGTGAAGAAAGTCCACGGTAAGAGCGTAAAAGTGACACACATGGTCATGGGGGTCACCATTTCCATCATACTTGTTGTATTTAGGAACCTCAATATCCCTAGAAAATGGGACCATGTATAGACTTATATCAAAAGGAAGAGCACAAATTGATTCTACAAAAGAGACCTTTGGAGGCTCTCTTTCTATTGCCATTTGGGTAAGGTATTGATTTGTCTGACGTAGTTCTTCCTGAAGGACTTCCAATTTAGTTGGTACTCTTTGTTGGACAATTTTTTTGACATCATAGCTGGGAGGAAGCTTTTATCCTCTAGAAGTCATATATTGGAAATATTGGTCGCCATTGCACTCTAAAAGCTTAAGCATCTTTCATTGGGAGTCCTCATCTTGTTCAAATGCAATAAGATCCTCACTAGAAATCTCATCAACAGCCTCTTCCTCATGGTGAGAGGGAGGTGGTCTAGGAGGTGAAGAAGGTACAGCAAAAGTTCATCTCAGAGGAGACCTTGGTGGCGTGTTGTTACCGTTGTTGCCACTGGTGCCAAAGAAAAGTCTATTTTCATAGCTACTAGTCCCAAGTTGTTCATGGGACATTTCTCTTGAAGTCATGCACCTAGTAGCTTCCATTAACCTTTTACTATAATCTTTATCCAAGAGTGCTTGTTTATATCTTTGCTCAAAGTGTTCTTGCATATGATGATATCTCTCTTGTTCATTCATAGTAAGTGAGACACTGTTTGTGTTTTTGGGGGTTTTGAACATGGAAAAGAGGAAGCCTCCTTTGTACCATGGGGTAGCCTTAGAATCCTTGGAACTAGAACTGTCATTACAAGCGAGTTCTTTTGAGCATCTAGTTGGAGAAGGTAACTGTGTGTAATTGAATGAAGGATGATTCTCCTGCTCAAATTGAGACCGAGTTGTAACTAGCATGAAAAGAGTTGTTGGTTGACTAATAGAATGAGACAAAGTTTCTCAGATATTGAGATAATCAAAAGCTAATAGACATCACTTGTCAAGATAGAATAATAGAGATGGCTCGTCAAAGGTGCTCAAGAACTTATAGCAATCAATTGACTTAAGCTAAGAGGTGAGCATGAAGCTTGATTAGCAAGTAGCTATAGTGGTAACCATGGTGTGACAAGTGATCAAGAGTAGCATTTGTTAGGCTCAAACCCAATAGTTTTAACTCATTTTTTTCAGTCTAGAACAAATCTAAGCATGTAGACAACAAGCCAGCTTCAGATAGGAATAGGAAAAGATACTCTACGACTGGTTAAAGTTCAAGTTTCAATAACTCTGGATTGCAACAATGACAGGATAGCAGAATGACTCAAGGTGACACTTTCCAAGCAAACAGGGTGACACTTTAAGACTAGGTGACACGTCTCGCTACACAGGGTGACACTTTCCAGGCTAATAGTGTGACACTTTCCAAGTGAGTGGGGTGATAGTTGTGCAGAGATGAACTGTCACGTGCTATTTCTCAGAATAGGGTGCGACACTATTCAGTGTTGCACAACTCTTTGACCAGTGAGGTGCAAAATCTCAGTTTTTGGGACCGTTTGTTCAAAATTTTTAGTTTGAGGGTTGATTTTTTGATTTCAATCTAAATGACAGCAATAAATTGATAGGTTTGCAAATAGTATGAGATCAAACATGTCATAAAACACTTGAAACAAGGGCAAAAGCAACCTTGCCAAGACAAACAATTTTGATATCAAAACTAAAAATCTATGAGCATTACTAAGATGTTTGAGTATGCAAGAACGTTTACATAGGTATAGCACAATGAGAACACTTCAAGCACTTTCTATCCTAAAAGACAAGGCTCAATACTTAGCAACATAGCCCACAACTTGATGCTCCATTGCCTCACACAAAGTGGCTGCCCACAATAGATATTGGTGTTGTCATGGAAGTGCCAAAGACACAACCAAAGGAACACATATGGTGAGTAATCTTGGGGTGATCTGGGTTATTCCACTTGGATCAATCCTTGCACCAAGAAGATAAGTGGCAAAATAGGGTGGCCTCTACCTATGTTCTTAGTAAGGGCTTCCGTTCATAGTACCCCTCTTGTTCCTCAAAAAGGACTCCTTACCTTGCGGCAAGTAATGGACCTTGTGGCCACAAGAGTACCTTAAGCATTCTTGCTCAATACTTTCCTCATGGTCACAATCTCACAAGTACTCACATCAAGTGAAGACAAGCACTACGTCTACCAAGGTTTTGTGTCTTTGATAGCCTTGAGATTATAGTGGGTTGGAATAGCTCGGTATTAGCTTGTTCCCACTTGGGTTGTTCCTCTTGATTGCTCAAGAGCAGGCCCGCTAAAAGATCCTAATGCTAAACAAAGAGTGGATTGACTTTTGAGTGTCAAGATTTCTGGTTCACCTCAAGGGTGAAGAGCATAATCTCCTAGCTCAAGAATCTCCCCCAAACACACCAAATAAAGAGTTCAATTACCCTCTTGTTTTCAAAGTCTAAAAGTGGGTTAGGATTTATGGTTCATCACAAAGGTGAAGAGCATACTTCTCCTACCACCAAAAGATTCCTACAACAAGATCTTAAGTGCCTAAGAAATGAAACAACTAGTAATTGCCACACTTGAAAATGAAATAAACAACAAGCACTTGATTCAGTTTTTATGCTTTGGGCAGCCCTATAAAAATCATTAGTAGCCCTTGTGCATTTCAAGCTTTGACATGCGTTCTTTTGAGAAAATAATTTTAAGAAATGAGAGCACCTACAAGCACAACTTGTGAGCTCCACAATGGTTAGCACATCAAAAATTAGATAATCTACAAGTAAAATAGTTCATGAAATAGAAAAATTTGAAAATTAAATCAACATGGCTGGATTAGGCTTGGAAAGAGCTTTCCAATGATATATCACACTTAAACTTTTGATACCGTTTGTGAAAATTTCTAAAAAATGGGTGCCAGGATTCTAAAAATGTTGAAATTTTTCAAAAAGATAGCAAAAAACTTGAAACTGATCACTATCAGGCATAGGTGATAGTACAATCACCAGAAAGGTCACGCGACACCATACAATATAGTGGGGTGACATTATCTTTTTGTGCGACACTTCTTTGTACCTACAGGCGACAGAATGTTCTTAACAGTGTGACATTATCCACCAAATAGTGTGACACTCTTAACTGGTAAAGTGTCGGGCTGCTATACAAGAAACTATTGCATGACACTAGTGAAAAATGTCATACAAGACTCTGAGACAGAAAAACTAGACACTGAAAATAAGCTAAAAAATGACAAAAAATTTGACGGAAATGCAGAAAATAAAGGACAAAATGCTAATGTTCTGCCCCATGGTGGGCACCAAAAATGTACACACTAAATAGTGCACTTCTATGAATCATTACAATCAAGAACACTAAAGAATGAGGTCTCAAAAATTGATCCATAGCTCCCTAGGCATGGAGTGCAAGGGTGTTTAAGAATGCTCTCAACTAGAGCTATTAAGCCAATAACCTTGCTAGTAAACCATGCAATGGGAGATTCAAATGAAGACAAGGGAAAGAATGCCAATATCCTCAAGAATCAAATGAGATGCAATGCAAGCTAGATTAAGATGAATATGCAAGCTAAACGATGGAAATGAAAGAACAAGTATTACAAAGCCTCCTAGTTAAGCTAGATGAATTAATCTAAAGCATAATGGAAACTAAGCTAAGTATGAAGCTATGAATGTCATGATAATGAAAGAAGTGAAACTATGTTAATATGTAGATGCAAAATCCAAGAATGCTCCAAATCTTCAAAAAGCTCCAAAGTGACCTAGAAAACTTGCAGCATAACATTAGCATAAAAAATTGGGGATCTAGAATGAAGAAGAGAGCTCTCCTTTTATAAGAAATGAGAAGGAATGGACCGTGGAGATTAAGAGGCAAAAGATTTAATCAACAGTGGAGCATCAAAAAGGAGCAATCCATGTGCACAAGTATCCTCCAATGAGAAAATAAGAGTTGACTTTTGTGCCCATATGAGACAAAAAGTGTTTTTTCCCTTTTTATAAAATAAGAATAATATTTTATTTATGCAACTTAGGATAAGAGGAAAAGTGGGGGGCTTTTTATTTAATTAAAAGAGGAGGAAGTATTCCTTTTAAATAAATAAAGACTTTAGGATAAAATGGTTAGCCCATAGAAAATAATCAAATAAATGATAGAACTAGGCTTTGATCAAGAATAAGAAATTGATGATTTTAGCAAAAATGCTAGCAAAGGGGCTAATAGTCTAGATGACCATTTTTAGGTGTATACAACTAGCTAGGTCATTAGCTTAATAGCTCTAGCTGAGAGAAAATTTTAAATAATCTTGCAACTCCATACATAGATAGCTCTAGGTCTCTTTATAAGGTTTCCTATTCATGGATTCTCGTGGATATAATGACTTAGAGAAGTGTACCATTTGAGTGTGTACAACCATGCATTAAAGTCCACTAGAAAAAAATTATTTTCGGGGTGAGCTAGGGAATCCACACCTTCCATTCCCCAGGGTTACTCTCCTCCTTTAGAAGCAGATTGTAAGAAGACTTAATAGAGAAGGTACCAGCCTGGGTGGGGGCCCAGATAATAGAGTCCTCAAGCCCATAGATTCTGACATTAGCTGTAATTTCCATGAGATCCTTGGCTAAGTGTTGCAGGTCTAGTCTATTTCTTACCTAATTAGGTATATCCTCCCAATCCCTATCAGTGATATAGTTAGAGACTTGGTTACCCAAGATAGGTCTGAGGTAGTCCATAAGAGGTTTGAAACTATAGCCCAGATTAGGTTGGTTCACAATCTAGTTGTCATTCCAAAATCTGGTAGATCTCCCATTTCCAATTTTCTAGAAAGCACCTCTAGATAGGAGGGTCTTACATTTACATATGTTCATCTAGTGTTTGGATCCACTTGGGAGGTCTCCATCATGGTACATCCACCTATAGGGGTGTCCTTGGAGATACTTGGCTTCCATAAGTCTGCACCAATCCACCTTCCCTTCTATAAGCTTCAAAGCCACTTTCATGGTAAGGGCTTTATTCATCAGCCCAATTTTTCTTAGCCCCAAGCCACCCATTCTTTTCATGAGGTAGATAGTATCCCAGTTCACAAGAGACATCCTCTTCTTTTCTTCAACTCCAGCCCATAGAAAGGTTCTCTAGATCCTTTCCAGTTTGTCTGCCATGTAGCCTCTGATTTTAAGGAGGGATAGGAAGTAAACAGGAATCCCTTGGAGCGTGGAGTTCACTAGCTAAAGTTTGCCAGCATTGCTTAAAAACTTCCCCTTCTAGCCAACAAGTTTCCTCTGGGTTCTTTCAAGGATGGAGTTCCAGAAATTTTGGGACACCTCTTTAACTATAAGGGGGAGGCCCAGGTAGGTAGAAGGGAGCGAGGCCACCAAACAACCCAGGATTCTGAGCACCTTATTTTGTAGCTCCATGGGGGTATTGAAGAAGAATAGCCTGCTCTTCTAATAGCTGATACACTGTCTAGATGCCCAAGCATAACTTTCCAATATTTGTTTCCACTGCCTGGCCTCAATCACAGAAGAGTGCCCAAAAAGGAAGGTGTCATCCACAAATTGTTCCAACACCACCTAAGGAAGAGTAGAAGTAGGTTTGACGCCTTTTATTCTTCCCGTGGTAGACAACATACTAAGATTCTTGCTAAGCACATGAGCCACCATAATAAAGAGGTAGGGGGAGAGGGGGTCTCTCTATCTAAGACCCTTCTCATGTTTAAAGTAAGCCCCAGGGGAGCCATTAACCAGAACAAAAAGGCTAACAGTTTGAGTACATTCTTGTATAATCTAGATAACCTTCTCATTAAACCCCATTTTAGCAAGAATTTTAATCAGGAATGACCAATTAACTGTCATAAGCTTTGGAGATATCCAGTTTAAAAGCCATACCTGGAGCCTTTCTTCTATCCATAGAATGGATGATTTCATGGGTGGCAATGGCCGCATAAAAGATCTACCTACCCAGCACAAAACCTTTCTGAGTAGTGCTAATAATCTTGTCCAGCAAAGGTTTGATTCTGCCCACCAGGATCTTGTAAAAGGTATTGCACAGGCTGATGGGCCTAAAATCCATCATAGTGGTAGGATTGTCATGCTTTGGAACCAGCACAATATAGGTTTGATTATGTTGTTTGAGGATGTGCCCAGTCCTAAAGAAGTCTCTAGTAGCCTGGGTAACATCGGTCCCCATGATGTCCCAGTACTCCTGAAAGAACACCAGAGAAAAACCATCTAGTCTGGGGGCTTTGTAAGCTCCCATGGCAAAGACCACATTCTTTACCTCTTCATCAAAGACCTACTCTATAAGCATTTTATTGTCACTGAGCATTATAGAACTATGGATTTGGTCCAGAAGTTGGTTTTGGATGTTGTCTGGGCATATCATACCCTCACTAGAGTACAGTCTCCTAAAGTAGTTGACCGCCACCTGGTTGATCTTATCCTTCTCCTAGACTTCATTCCCTCCTTCATCCTTAATAATAGCAATAGTGTTTCTTCTTTTATGGATGCTGGCAGACCTATGGAAGAAGGTTGTGTTCCTGTCCCCTTCAGCAAGCTACTGGACTCTGGATCTCTGCTTCCAGTAGATTTCTTATTTTTTTAGAGTTTCCTGCCACTTGTGTCTAGTCACCTCCTCAACCTGAACCTAGGATGGGTAGTTTCCAGTAGCCAACTGGGCTTGGAGGGAGTCAAACTCTAGACAGTTCCATCTTCTCATTGTGAAAGTCACCAAAATTATGTTTGCTCCAACCTTTAACCTCTCTTCGGATAATTTCAAGCTTTTGGGCTATTCTAAACATGGGCGTAGTACCCCTAATGTTAGTCTTCCATGAAAATTTAACTTGATCCCTGAAGGATGGGTGAGAGCACCACATAATTTCAAAACTGAAGGGCGTCGAGCTGACCATGGGGGTTTTGAGCCAGCTGAGAAGGAGGGGGTTATGATCAAACATGGTATGAGGGAGGGAAGATAGTGAGGAGTACAGGAAAAGGTTCCAAGAAGAGGTGGCTAGGGCCCGGTCCAGTCTCACTTGGATGAGGTGGTAACCTTTCCTATTATTAGACCAAGTGAAGGGGTTCCCTTTCAGGGTGAGGTCAGTAAGGCCTATGGAGGAGATAAAATGAGACAGCTCCCCCATACTATCTGAGTAATCCACAAGACCACCACACTTTTCCAAGGGGTAAAGAGGGGTATTAAAGTTGCCTGCCAGTAGGAAATTCAGAGAATAGTCTAGGTCCAGCTGATGGCCAAGATCACCCCATAGTGAAGCTCTACCTACCCAAGTATTAGGAGCATAAATATTGAAAATAGTCCATTCAGAACCATTCTTCCTAAAGGTGACCACAAGGAAGTTGGGAGAAGAAGCAAAAAGCTGACTAGTTATCTTATTGGGGTTCCAGAGCATAGCAATACCACCAGACACCCCCGCAACTTAAGAATAAAGGAAGGCAGCACCCAACCAAAGATTGGGTGCTAGGGTAGTGAAATTACTAGCAGACATCTTAACCTCTTGGAGGAGTAGAACATCAAGCTTGAGATAAAAAATGTAGTGTTTGACAACACTTTGCTTGAGGGAGTTGTTCAATCCCCTCACATTCCAAGAAAGGCAATTCATTTCTTACTTTTGAAACTAGATTCCAAGGTTTGCTTCTTACCTACTGCAACATCCCTTATCGTCCCCCGTGATCTTCGTGACCTGTCTAAAGGCCTTCCCCTGGGTGTTTCCATTCCCACATCAACCTTTTTAGGCTTGGTTTTCTTTCTTTTCATTTTCCATTCCCCTTCATCATCCTCCAAGCCATCAAGGGAGCTGGATGGGCTCTTCTTCACAGGGCTTGGAGGGGTTTAGCATCCATCTTTGGGGAAAGCACCTCCAGAGCCACCACAATGGCCAGCTAATCTATCTCAATAGCGCTAGTCTTCATCTCCTCTAGGGGGGGCGTCGAGGGGGTTTTCTCCACCACCTACTTGAGAACTCGTTCCTCTATGGACTCGGGAGGACCCAGATCAGGGCACCCAACATTCATCTCCCAGGGGGGAACAATCTCACCTTCTTCCAAGGCTAGATCTTCAATAGCTAGAATTTATGTTTCCTTAGTCACCAAGGGTGGCCTAGTTTCCACCTTCTCTTCTTCACCTACAAGGGGAGGACCCTCAGCCATACCTTTGTCCTTGTTCCCTTTTTGTTGTCCCAACTTGGAGGACTTGCAAGTATCACTAGCATGGCCCCTGCAATCACAGTTCTAGCAAAACAGGGTAGCATTCTCATACACCAGAGCTTGGGTCCATCTACCCAGCTTAGATTTCAAAATGATAAAGTTGGGCAGGGTTTTTTTTAGAGTAACATTCACAAAAAATATAGCAAAAACAAGCCTAGACTTTGAACAAATCACTTGGTCCATTGTGATGAAAGAGCTGAAGGAATTGCCTATCCATCTGAAGACTTGTTCATCCTAGTACTCAAGAGGGAGGTAATTTCTTTCATGACAAAATTTTCATGACATCATTAAGACAGGTATTGTAGCTATTTAATCATGTGGAGAAGAACTAATCAGTCTTATGGTTGTTAAAGTTGTAACTGTAGTTGAATCAACATGGTTAAAATCTCCTTATTTATTATAATTTATTTTGGGTTTAAATGGTCAATTACTTATATAAATATTATCATTAGATTTTGGTGTTTTGGTAGTACAATAAAAAAATCAAAAATAATATTAATTTTTAATTGAAAATGTCACACCATCTAGTATATATGTGTGCCAACATGGATAAATATATATAACATATATAACTGATATAGAAGAACCCTTCTCTATTTTGATTCAATGGGTGTCATGGATGTGGAAGGATAATTCATAGTAAACAAAGATGTCTTATTTCATCACCAAGAGAACCAAGAAGGTAGGGTCATGTTGGTGATCCTTCCATCAGTTAGCTTAATTTGGTAATGTGTTATTTAATCCCAACAATGTTTTCACTTCATGTGGATTTGATGTTATCATTTGTGACTTGATTTGGTGTTGGTTCTCATTAGATAAAATAATTACTTCTATTATTTTTGTTTTGCTAATGTTAACCTTCTTCTGTAGATTAAGATATAGATAGGAATCTATAAATAGATGTAAAACTATTACTTTTATTCTACAATCTATGTTCCTATCACTATTTTTCATGTTACACTTCCTAGCATGATTCTTGTCACTTATTATCACAAAATAAAAATAGAATAGAAATAGAAGGATTGAATTAGATTTGTAATTCAGGTTAATATTGTGTGTATAGCTACATATTATATCCACTTATCTTATTACTTTCAACACTTTAGAAAATAGCTCCAATTTCTTTCATCAATTCTACATCTCAAATTGACAAGGTAATATAGTGAACTATAAATTATTTTTTCAGTGCTAAAGGGCAAAGTCAAGCATACTCAACTTTGTCCAAACATATGGTTATGCAATATTAATGCATATTTCATTAATTCTTATTCCCATGTTTATTAAGATAAATTTTTAAGTCAAGCTAGGCTAGTAATCTTGATATGATTGTACTCTTGTAGTATTGTGGCATTTTTAATTTAATTTTATCTATTTTAATTAAGATAAATATTTGGATCAAGATAGATTAGTGACCTAGACTTCTATGATTTCATTCTAATCAAGAAAAATATTTGGGTCAAGCTAGGTTCGTGACCTAGATATGATTGCATTCTCTATAATTTAATTTTATTCAAATAAATGTTTGGATCAAGCTAGGTTAGTGAGGTAGATATGATTGCATTCCATATGGTATTGTAGCGTTAATGTTTATTTTATTTATTTTTATTTTTAATTTATCATTGATTAAAAATTTGTCAAGAAGGATCAGTAACATGCTCCAAAATTGAATAGACTATTGATATTTATTTTGATAATTTTTTATTTTTACTTTTGCTAAAATAAATATTTAGGTCAAACTTGATTAGTAGCTAATATTTTAGTCTATTCTCTAGGGTATTACATTTTCAATGTTTATTTTATTAATTTTTATTTTTATTTATTTAAGATAAATATTTGGGTCAAGCTTGATTATGACCTAGATGTGATTGTACTCTCTAGGTATTGTAGCCTCAATGATTATTTTGTTAATTTCAATTAATATAAATTTTATTTTTATTTTTAATTTTGATTCTATTATCTATCGTGCCTAATAATTTTTATTATTTTTTATTTTCATTTTATTTAAGATAAATGTTTGGGTTTACTTTCATTTTAATTGAGATGAATGATTGATTCAAGGTAGATGAGTGTGCTGGATTTGTCTATATTCTCTAGGGTATTGTAGCTCAAGTTAATTTTATCAATTCTTATTTTCATTTTATTGGTAATAGGAAAAATATTTGGAAACTTTAAATTCACCAATACAGTAGATAACAAGGTACAATGTTGGTGATCACAATGACTTATTGGAGATTACAATATGGATGGCTATAACAACAAGGTCATGATTAAACCATTATACTATGCCATGAATGAAAAAATTTGAGGTAAATGTATTTTAACATAAAAAGAAAACAACTCTAGAATTGATAGATCTACACACAAAAAAACCCCATCTTTAGACCACCGGATCTCCCTCAATCTTTGCTTTATATTGTATGATTAAGAAACATTTTATTTACTTTTAGAATTTAATTTGAGAAGTAATCACTCTATAATTATGGCCCTTAACCTAAAGAATTATTATAATTATTTTTAAGTATGTCTATTGTGTTTTTCAAAATCTATTTAAGTGTATTTTAGGTAATCCATTTAAGTATATGTTAGGTATTAATTTAAATAACTTCGACATGGTTGTTCCTAAACAACACACTAAGAGCCAATTACGGATGAAAAAAGTTAGTCAACTTTGACTATTTAACATTTTTACCTAAAAATTACTTGTCAATATGTACCATTTAAACTATTTGCCTTCTACACTAGCTTCATTTCACAAGCTTATTTCACAAGCAGAGCAAGGGCAAAGAGCCAGACAGGAAGATAGAGAGCAAGGGCAAAGAGATCATGGATGGTAGGGATGAGATGAAAAAGCGATCAAGAAAACCCTACAAATGTTTGAGCTTTGAACAAACTCAGTATTTGGAAAGGTTATATACTTCATCTGCCCCTTTCACTAGTTTCCTATCCTACAATTTTTGAAGTTAGAAACAGGCTTTTTAGGATGTTGTACATTGTCATTTTCATGGGTTCTCTCTCGCTCTGTCTATGTACAGATATTTCAATGCGTGCGCACATCCTGATGATAAACAAAGGGCTGAACTGGGCAATCAACTGGATCTCACCCCACATCAAATAAAATAGTGGTTTCAGAATAGGAGAACTATGAAAAAGGTTATCAGTTATTACTTTATGAATTCATTATCATTGAAATCCCCAATTTTAGATCTTAGACTTGTAAAGAATTTAGAAGAACATTAAATTCTGGAAATGCACAAAAATGCTCTGTTTTCAGCAATGAAGAAATTCTAAATCCCCAAGACAGGGCAAACATAAGAGCTGGAGAATTTATGCAAGAATCTACTTGCTTCTATTCAAATTAAAACACTTCTACAATAAGAAATAAAACTTGCAACTGCGGAGCTGTGGAGCTGCATACAAACTTCTATGAGCTTCACAAAGCTCTTATAAGATCATCTGAAGCAATCACTGCTTAACAGAAAGATCATTCACATCTCTGATTAAAAATAGAGTATTACAAAAAAAAACTAAAACTATCTTTGTTGCTGCATACAAAAGAGAGATTACAAAACATGTATCTCTTATGAAAGAATAAAGTTATTCTTTCCTTTATAAAGAAATTATTGTCCAAAAGAAGAAGAAGGAAGAAAGAAGAAGTCTATAGAAGAAAATTAGATTTCCCCAAATCTAATTTGAACTTATCTTTCAAAGTCCACACAAAAAATCAAACTTTAAACTTTATTAAAAATAAAGTCAACAAAGGAGGCTTCAGACAATCAGATTTGATTTGAAAATCCAACACTCCCCCATTGTCTTGAGCCGACAATCATGCTTGATCCAAATTGACTATGCCCAGATTTCTCCTTAGGCGCTCAAAACTTGCAATGCCCAAAGGCTTGTTGAAAATGTCTGCTAGCTACTGCTCTGACCTACAAAATCTATTTTTATTTCACCATTCTCAACTAATTCTCTGATAAAATGATATTTGATTTCAATGTGCTTGCTTCTTTGATGAAACACTCAATTTTTTGGCAATGCTATTGAGGAAATATTGTCAAAAAATATTATGGTTTCATCCTCTTGTTCTTGCTTCAAATCTGCCAAGATCCTTCTTAGCCAAATAGCTTGACATGTTGTTGCATTCACTGCTATATATTTAGTCTCTACTATAGATTGAGCAACTATGGGTTTCTTCTTAGAAACCCATGAGATTACACCTGAACCCATGTGAAAGACATATCCAGAAGTGCTCTTCCTATCATCCAAACTTCCTGCCCAATCACTATTTGTGTAGCCAATAAGATCAAAAATATTTGTTGTAGTATACAAAATACCATATCCCTTGGTTCCTTTCACATACCTTAGGATTCTCTTTCCTACTTGCCAATGGGAGTCCTTTGGAGTTTTCATAAATCTATAAATCAAACTTACTGCATGCATAATGTCTGGCCTAGTAGTTATTAAATACATCAAACTTCCAACTAAACTTTTATATAAAGTTGGATCCACATTGCTGCTGCAATCTTGCTTACTTAACTTCAAACCTACTAAAGTTGGAGTTGGAGTAGGCTTGCTACTTTGCATTCTAAATCTCTCCAAAATCTAGTTTGCATATATTTCTTGAGAAATAAAAATACCATCATGCATTTATTTTACTTCTATGCCTAAAAAATATCTCAAGAGACCTAAGTCTGACATTTCAAACTCACTTTTCATGGCCTCTTTAAAATCAGCAATGAGAAAATCATTATCCCTAGTAAAGATTAAATCATCAACATACAAAACAACAATTAAAATATTACCATTAGCTGCCTTGATGTAAAGAGTGGGCTCACCATTGCTTTTGCAAAAGCCATTGCTCATCAAATATGAGTCAATTTTTCTATACCAAGCCCGTGGAGCTTGCTTAAGCCCATAAAGAGTCTTCTTTAGCCTATACACTTTACTTTCATGACCCGAAACTTCATAACCAGGTGGTTGCTCCACATAAACCTCTTCTTTCAATACTTCATTCAAGAAGGCAGACTTCACATCCATTTGATAAACCTTTCATTTGTGCTGAGCTGCAATTGCTATGACAACACGCACGGTTTTCATTCTAGCAACTAGGGCATAGGTCTCATCATAATATGTACCATACTACTATTTGTGCCCCTTAACCACCAATCAAGCCTTATGCCTATCTATTTTTCCTTCAGCATTGCTCTTGGTCTTGTAAACCCATTTAACTCCAATAATTTTCTTGTTTGGAGGTAAATTAGTGAGCTCCCAAGTCTCATTTCTTTTTATTGCATCCATTTCCTCATCCATGGCCTTACACCATTTTTCTTCCTTTTCAGCATCCTCAAAATAAATTGGATCACTATGAGAAAATAATGCAAAATTAATATTTTCATCTGTTCATTTTCATACATTTCATCTTGGTATATCTCCCTTAGACTTCTGGTCTTTCTTGGCAGTAGGGAGGTGAGAGTGGGATCATAGCTCTCAGTATTGTTGCTACTACTCTCTGTGGGGCCAATTTGCAGCCTTCTGGAGCCTTCTATACCTATTTTTATTTCATTTTGCTGATCAGCAAACTCATCATCTTCATCAATAACAGGCACTTTGCTTGAAGTGCTTGAAGATATGTCCATCGAGCCATCCCATGACTCATTTTCAATGAACTCTACGTCTCTTGAAGTGGGCATCTTCTTACCAATTAGATCATACAATCGATATGCCTTTGATTTTAGACTATAACCAGTAAACACACACTTCACTCCTTTATCATCAAACTCTTTCCTTTGCTCTTTTGGCACATGTGCATATGCTACACACACAAACACTCTCAAGTATTCAACCATCCATCTATGCTTTGTCCATGCTTCCATTGGAATCTTGTCACGGACTGCTTTTGTAGGACTTCTATTTATTAAGTATAATGTTGTTGCTATAGCCTCTCCCCAATATTCAATTGGGAGCCCTTTTTTCTTTCATCATGCTTCTTGCCATCTCAACAATGGTTCTATTTTTTCTTTCAGCCACTATTTTGCTACAGAGTATAACTGGCTGTAAGCTCTTTCTTTATGTCATTCTGCCTGCAAAAATTTACAAAAACATTGGAGGTATATTCCCCCCTCTATCTGATCTTAGGACTTTAAGATTTTTCTCACATTCATTTTCAGCCTGGGCTTTAAATTCTAGAAACTTATCAAAAGTTTCAGATTTATTTTTCATAAAATAGACCCATGTTCTATGACTGAAATCATCTATGAATGTCATAAAATAAGTACTCCCTCCAATGGAAGTGATTTGCATAGGGCCAACTAAATCAGTATGCACCAATTCTAATGGTGTTCTTGCCCTTCTAGAGTTTCCAGAATTAAAGGGCAGCCTATGTTGCTTACTCAAAATACAAGCCTCACACTTGCTATTGAACTCTTTAACACATGGCAAATCATCTACCATTCTTTTCTTGGACAATAAATTTAAACCAGCATAGCCAAGATTTCCATACCTTAAATGCCATAGCTTGGAGGGGTCTTCAATCACGCTCTTGAAGGCTGATTATTGTACTACTGTACATTCTTTCTTGAGAGGTGTAGTTGTTGATTGTGAAGAGAAACATATCTCCACCTTCAATGGAAATATTCAGTTCTTTGTCATTTGAATTGCTGCAACTATTTTCTTGCTCTCATCTTTCTCATAAATGACACATTGGTCATTCTCCATCAGCACTTTGTAACCATTTTGAATGAGTTGTCCAACACTCATCAAATTGTGCTTTATACCTGGGGCAAAGTAAACATTTTGAATTTCTTATTTCTCACCTTGCTTAGTGCGGATCATAATAGATCCTTTGCCCATGACTGGAATAATTCCATTGTTCCCCATTCTAATTTTAGATTTTACATTCTTATCAATGAAAAAAAAAAACTTTCATTACCACTCATGTGGTTAATACAACCGTTGTCCAAATACCAGACTTCGGGGCTGCCTTATTCACCAACATTGCACATGATGAAGGCTGTGGGATTATCTCTATCACCCACTTTCGTATCAGTCATATTTGCACTTAGCTTTGACTGATTACTCTGCTTTTTCCAACACTCACTAGCATAATGCCCAAATTTATGACAATAATAACATTCAACATTACTCTTGTCAGAGATATATTTCTTCTTAACTCCTCTAGAATTATTTTGAGAGCTGTTGGCTCCCTCATTTGTGGTTGCTCATTCTGAGCTTTCTCCTGTAGCATTTTGTTGTCCGGAGTTACCATGATCTTTGCCTCTTGAACCTCTTTCAAAATTATTTTTTCCTCTTCCCCTGCCTCTTGCATTGGATTGAGCTCTAAAAGCTTGCTCTTGAGAAGAATTTGCTGATCTATTAATGCGATGCTAATGGGTTTGGAAAGAACCCATCAACTCATCAATAGTCATTAATGAGAGATCCTTTGCCTCTTCAATGGCAATAACTAAATTATCAAACTTTGAGGGAAGACTTCTCAAAACTTTTTCTACTATTCTTTACTCATCCATAGTTTCTCCATTGGTTCTCAACTGGTTTATCAAACCAGAGAGTCTTGAGCTGAAATCTGAAATGGACTCATTGTTCTTCATGAGAAGAGTCTCAAACTCTCTTCGAAACATTTGGAGCTTTACCAACTGAACTTTCTCAATCCTTTTAAAACTTGTGTGAAGAATATCTCAAGATTCTTTGGAATAATCAACTACTGCTATTCTCGGAAAGATTGCCTCTGTCAAGGCAGTCTCAATCAAGCTTAAAGCTTTTGCATCTTTCCTCCTTAACTCCTTATGTTGAGTCTTTTGATTGTTTGTGAGGGTAGCAAATTGAACTGGGTCAGTCACATCCGTGAATCCATTGACCACAAGCTCCCACAAATCATTTGTTGTCATAACAGTCTTCATCTTCTTTGCCCAAACATCATAATTTTGTCTATTGAAGGACGGTGGTTGCTGCCAACTCTTTCCTACATCTCTAGCCATGTCTCCTGTGCAAGATCAACAAATACCTAGAAAAAACAAATGCCCAAACTCACAAAGATTTAGGGTCAATCAGCTTTGATACCATGTAAAGAATTTAGAAGAACACTAAATTCTGGAAATGCACAAAAATGCTCTATTTTCAGCAATGAAGAAATTCTAAATCTCTAAAACAGGGCAAACACAAGAGCTCGAGAATTTATGCAAGAATCTACTTGCTTCTATTCAAATTAAAACACTTCTACAATAAGAAATAAAACTTGAAACTGCGGAGCTGGATACAAACTTCTATGAGCTTCACAAAGCTCTTACAAGATCATCTGAAGCAATCACTGCTTAACAGAAAGATCATCACATCTCTAATTAAAAACAAAGTATTATAAAAAAAAATTAAAACTATCTCTGCTGCTGCATACAAAAGAGAGATTACAAAACATGTATCTCTTATGAAATAATAAAGTTATTCTTTCATTTATAAAAAAATTGCTGTCTAAAAAAAAAAGAAGGAAGAAAGAAGGAAGAAGTCTGTAGAAGAAAATCAGATTTCCCCAAATCTGATTTGAACTTATCTTTCAAAGTCAACAAAAAAAATCAGACTTTAAATTTTATTAAAAATAAAGTCAACAAAGGAGGCTTTTCAGACAATTGAATTTGATTTGAAAATCCAACAAGACTAATTGTATCATTGTTGTTTGGACTTTGGAGCAGGCTCAGGAAGGTCGTAGTGACACCTGCTTTCTTCGCCAGAAAAACCAAATGCTCCGCGATGAAAACATGTTGCTTCGACATACACTTAACAATGCTACATGCCAAACATGTCTAGGACATCACGGTGTGGAACAGATGATTTCCAACATACACCATTATCAGCAGGAGAATCAGATCATGAGACAGGAGGTATGGTGCAATTAGACTTTTGGGTATTATGATCTGGAACATTCAATAATTTTTAGTTTTCTTGATCGATTATAGGGTACTATATGACGTATTTACATACCAAAATATTTTTGCTGATAGATCATATATAATGTGATTTGAACCATCCATTTTCACTATTCTAGATCTAGCAATTTTTTAATTAGTAAATAAAAGAGTAGTAGATTTCTATAATCTATAAATAATCTTCTAGATTCGATTACCGTTACTGCTCATGTAAAACTCAAATGATAATATAATAAGATTATACTTTTGTTTTGTAGATTAAAAACGTTACTGCTATATATTGCCTGAGGTTATCTAGAATAATGTCCAATTAGATTTTTGGGAAGTAGAATTTGATAAGAATAATTTTCGTGATAGATCATATATTGTGATGGATAATATAGTGAGATTTGAAACATCGGTTTCTTTCGATGAAAAATAATTTTCTCTGTCCATCAAATCTTGGCTAACTCCCAAGCAGTTTAATCCAAATAAGTTGTTTTCTAATTTGATCTCTGTTGTTGACAAGTTCTTTCAAAACCCAAATTGTTGTATGATAAGATTTTGATTTCTGTTTTGTAGATTGAAAACGTTACTGCTATTGCCCGTGGCTGTCTAGGGAGATCCATCCAGCAGGTAGCAGCCATTCAAGGACAGACACAGTCAACAGTTGCTCCAGATCTTTCAAATATTAGGGCTTCAGATTTTAATGAACCAACACTAATTGAAGCATCTCTCCATAATCTTTTGTAACTGCATTTGCAAGTAGTCACTAGCATTGTTATTTTTAGTTGTCCTTCCATAAGGAACTCTAATTTGGCATATTGAGATCAGCCAGGCTATATAGATTTTTGGTTTTCTCGTTTTACTTCTGTATCGTAGGCTGAACTCTAATTTTGCCGCATAGAAATTAGTTGGATTCTACATATTTTTGTTTCACTCCCAATTAACTTTCAGCTTTTGCAGTGGATGGATTATATCATTCATCTTAAATAAATAAACTTTGGTAAATTTCTGTTTTAAGATTTGTTTTATTATTTTTTATTATTTTAAACTATAATTTTTTTTTGTTAATATGTCTTAATTTATTAGTGAATTTGAAAAGTTCTTAATGAATCTATCAGAAATTAAGTCTTGTTAGGGGCAACACTCTAACATCTAAAAGGGATGAGGCTGGGATCTTGCCTCATACAAATTTGGCCTAATGGATATCCCTTAGTCCATGGCTCTTAGCTAAGGAGGCTCAGCCTAAAGGATGACCTACAAAAAAAAATATGATTCTTATAGATTATTTTTTAATAAAAAGAGAAATTTCAGAATTATTTTATGATAGCAATAGTGAGAGAAATGTAATGATGAAAGACTTTTAACAAAAGCTCTTAATTTTTATCCTAAATTTCACAAATAAATTTCAGAGTTATTTTTTGATAGCAATAATGAGATAAATGTAATGATGAAAGAGTTTTAACAAAACCTCTTAATTTTTGCCTTGGCCCCGACCCCTGTTTTTTTGATGGGGTCAATGTTAATTTTTACCGCTTTATGTTCAGCCCTGTGTGGCTTTTGACTGATACTATGTTTTTGATAGGGGCAAATTTGGATTGGTGATTATACTGTTAAACTATTTATCTACTGTGACTGGTTACATTAATGTGTTGTTAATGCGCTACTAGTCTTTTTGTTCGGGCTAGCACCCTCTTGCTGCTTTTTCTATCAAAAACAAAAGCTCTTAATTTTTATTCTAAATTTCACAACTATTTGGATATCCAAATAATATTTATTAATAAACATAATAGTTCAATAAAAAATAGAAATTAAATTTCATGTCTCCATCTATATAACAAATCAATAATAGAATTCCACTATCAACTAATTTCTTTTCGTTTCTTTAACGAATTAAAATATGTTAAACAAAAGCCTTAAACAAAATATAAAAGGTTATCAAGACAACCATAGCTATCAAAGCAAGACAAATAAAATAACTTCTATATAAATACATGTGTTATTAAAATTTGAAAGTATTTCCTATAAATCATTTTTGTTTTATAAAATTTAGTTGCAAATTTTTTTCTTAGTTCTAATATAAAATTTCAAGATGATACTAAACATGTAATTTTACAATTTTGTTTGACTAGTTTTATGCCTCCCACTTGTGTAAATTTAAGGTAATTTTAAAAAATATTTTGGCTAGAAATAACTACTAGCACTTGCACCTAGAGGAGGTGCAAGGGTTACGCCGATAGAAATTTATACATAAGTTACATACTATCATTTCTCTCTATGACTTGTCTTAACTATTAAATTATGTATGTATAGATTCTTTTACTTTTATGCTCAGTAACATTAAAATTAAAGTCATATAATGACTTCTAAAAAAGAATGGGATACAAAATCTAACATTTATAAAAGAATTTTATAAACGCCATTTTTTGTAAGGTCACTTGAAAACTCTTCTCTTATTATTATATCAATCTTGATCTTTCACATGTGTATCTTTCAAACCTTAAATTCATATAAGATTATTGTGATTACATGGTGATCTATTCTACATAGAAATTTGTATACTTTCGGCCAATTCCTTGTATCCTTAAATGTAATCAATTGTACCAGGCATATAATAGAATGATTTTTAATGATTAAATTTACAATGCAAAATTACAAAGCTTTAAAAATTCATATTCTTTATGACTCCATTCCCATCATGGATGCATGCATTTTATAGCTTTATGTTTCTTGTGAATAGATCATTGCATCCAATGAGATCACTATTTGTGCAGGTTCTCTCAAAGCCGCATGTCATTATTTTCTATCTCATTTGTAGCTTGCTCTTTCTTTTCCATTCATTACACGTTTATTGGCATTGATAAGTAGTTGTTCATAATTCCTAATTTTAAATCTTTGAAAATGAAACATTTCACTACAGTAGAAAATACATTTTTATTTCCTATCAGCTAACCCTTGCATAATAATTGATGTATAAATAGAAGTATATGGTATTTTCATAACTAAAGTAGAAGTAATAGAGGAGGAGAGTAAATTTGTAAAAAATAAAGTTGATTGTATTGAATTGTGACCTTCACTATTCTAGAAGTTCAATATTTGAAGCATCCAAATTAAATATTGTTTGAATAATGAAAATAAGTGTGTATTACATATTTGATCATATTGTATTGAAATTCCTTTTTTATTGAAGATTTTGATTTTTCTTTGTTTTCATACCTACATGTTGAAACAACAAATTAGTGGATTTTTTAGTGAACATATGAATGGTTGCATGTAAGTCAAATAGATATTGTTTATTTTTCTCAACTTTCACTTTATTACTAAATTTAGAAAGAAAAGTTTACCTTAGCAGTTAATAATACATAAAAATTAAATAGAAACAAAAATGATTTAGCTGCATATAGATTTCAAAATATAAAACTCACTAGAAAAGTGACAAGTGACCCACCTCAAGATTCTGCACAAATTGTCCCTAATGATGTGAATGAGAAAATAAACAGAATTTGCTGGAATATTTTAAGAAACCCTATCACAATAATTTTTTTAAAAGAAGATGAACTAAAACCCTTAAAAATGTTGCTTGATGCCAAATTACCAATGGTGACATAAGATTACTGTTGACATGAACGAAGCACTATGAAACCAAAAGCAATCTCCCTACATCAGTTATTTCAATCTATGCATTGTAACTGAAAAATGAGATCTAAAAATATTGGCGTTTCTGAGCTATTGTATTTGTAAGTCCCATCAT
Organism: Chamaecyparis obtusa; assembly: GCA_027943335.1. NCBI lineage: Eukaryota > Viridiplantae > Streptophyta > Pinopsida > Cupressales > Cupressaceae > Chamaecyparis > Chamaecyparis obtusa. Next base: position 368,937 of record BSBK01000554.1, on the reverse strand, counting down.
TGAATCAAACCTAAACATATTGTTTTAAAAATCTCCAGTCCCTGAAATTCAATTATTTCAAACCAATCGTTGTCTTCGATAGTTGCAATCAACTTCAAAGATTCAGAAGTTAATTGTAATTATAAAATCTGAACAAGACATTTGATAAATAACAAAGCCTATACCGTAAATAGAAATGCACGTTCACCAATCATTTATAGTGAATCGCAGGTTAGAAATGCACCTCACAGTGAATGATATGTGGTATCAAATAACAATAAAGATTAAAAACAAAGTTTCAATTGAAAAAAGAAAATCTAACCCTGCTAAAATATTTTGCTGGTAAATTTGGTGGCGCACGTGTCTTGTTTTCCATTCAACAAAGGCTTTATAAGAAACTCCCAAATGGGTTCTTCCTCCATCACAAAGTTCAAAAGAGATCGGCCATGGGATAAAGCAACACAGGTACACGAATAAAGGGCAACACTATTGGACGTCCAGAGATGGCGAATCGAGTGGGGCAAGGGCCGCCTTCAGATATTTGGTCCCTTGGCTGCACTATGGTGGAAATGGCCACTGGAAGGCTTCGAATCCCTTTGCAACTGGCCTTGTATCTGATTGGTTGCACAGAGCAACAGCCGGAGTTTCTCTCCTGTCTGTGGCCTCAAAGTCAGGATTTTCAAGACAAGTGCTTCCATCGAGATCTGAAACAACGGTGGGCCACTACAGAACTGTTGCAGCAACATCCTTTTCACCCGCCAAGAGAGAGTATCTTTCTTTGTGTATCAGACAAGCTAGTTTTTCAAAAACATCATTCATGAAGGAATTCATGATGGAGATTGCCTTGCTGGAGATATTAATCTCAGGATGAACCTGCTTGATCACCTTAAAGATGTAACCCTCCACACACATGTTCTTTTCACCAGCTGCCTCGGGAGATAATGAGAACCTTCGGTCACACTTTTATTAACTTTCTTGCTCAGTACTTTCCAAAAAATAATGCACCTGCAAAGCCCATTTTCTTACCTCCTGGTTTTTAACGCTCGATAAAAAAACCATCCATCTCTCCAATGTCTTTCATCAATTCTACATCTCAAATTGACAAGGTAATATAGTGAACTATAAATTAATCTTTTAGTGCTAAAGGGAAAAGTCAATCATACTCAACTTTGTCCAAACATATGGCTATGTAATATTAATGCATATTTCATTAATTCTTATTCTCATGTTTATTAAGATAAATTTTTAAGTCAAGCTAGGCTAGTAATCTTGATATGATTGTACTCTTGTAGTATTGTGGCATTTTTAATTTAATTTTATGTATTTTAATTAAGATAAATATTTGGATCAAGATAGATTAGTGACCTAGACTTCTATGATTTCATTTTAATCAAGAAAAATATTTGGGTCAAGCTAGGTTAGTGACCTAGATATGATTGTATTTTCTATAATTTAATTTTATTCAAATAAATGTTTGGATCAAGCTAGGTTAGTGAGGTAGATATGATTGCATTCCATATGGTATTGTAGCGTTAATATTTATTTTATTTATTTTTATTTTTAATTTATCATTGATTAAAATTCTTGTCAAGAAGGATCATTAACATGCTCCAAAATTGAATAGACTATTGATATTTATTTTGATAATTTTTTATTTTTACTTTTGCTAAAATAAATGTTTAGGTCAAACTTGATTAGTATCTAAGATTTTAGTGTATTCTCTAGGGTATTACATTTTCAATGTTTATTTTATTTATTTTTATTTTTATTTATTTAAGATAAATATTTGGGTCAGGCTTGATTATGACCTAGATGTGATTGTACTCTTTAGGTATTGTAGCCTCAATGATTATTTTGTTAATTTTAATTAATATAAAAGTTTGGATCAAGCTAAATTAGTGACCTAGATTTTTATTTTATCATTTTTAAATTAACATTAATATTTTGGTCAAGCTATATTAGCCACTTGGATTTGATTCTATTATCTATCGTGCCTGATAATTTTGATTATTTTTTATTTTCATTTTATTTAAGATAAATGTTTGGGTTTACTTTCATTTTAATTGAGATGAATGATTGATTCAAGGTAGATGAGTGTGCTGGATTTGTCTATATTCTCTAGGGTATTGTAGCTCAAGTTAATTTTATCAATTCTTATTTTCATTTTATTGGTAATAGGAAAAATATTTGGAAACTTTAAATTCACCAGTACAATAGATAACAAGGTACAATGTTGGTGATCACAATGACTTATTGGAGATTACAATATGAATGGCTATAACAACAAGGTCGTGATTAAACCATTATACTATGCCATAAATGAAAAAAATTGAGGTAAATGTATTTTAACATAAAAAGAAAACAACTCTAGAATTGATAGATCTACACACAAACAAACCCCATCTTTAGGCCATAGGATCTCCCTCAATCTTTGTTTTATATTGTATGATAAAGAAATATTTTGTTTACTTTTAAAATTTAGTTTGAGAAGTAATCACTCTATAATTATGGCCCTTAACCTAGAGAATTATTATAATTATTTTTAAGTATGTCTATTGTATTTTTCAAAATCTATTTAAGTGTATTTTAGGTAATCCTTTTAAGTATATGTTAGGTTTTAATTTAAATACCTTCGACATGGTTGTCCCTAAACAACACACTAAGAGCCAATTACCGATGAAAAAAGTTAGTCAACTTTGACTATTTAACATTTTTACCTAAAAATCAGTTATCAATATGTACCATTTAAACTATTTGCCCTCTACACTAGCTTCATTTCACAAGCTTATTTCACAAGCAGAGCAAGGGCAAAGAGCCAGACAGGAAGATGGAGAGCAAGGGCAAAGAGATCATGGATGGCAGGGATGAGATGAAAAAGGGATCAAGAAAACCCTACCAACGTTTGAGCTTTGAACAAACTCAGTATTTAGAAAGGTTATATACATCATCTGCCCCTTTCACTAGTTTCCTATCCTACAATTTTTGAAGTTAGAAACAGGCTTTTTAGGATGTTGTACATTGTCATTTTCATGGGTTCTCTCTCGCTCTGTCTATGTACAGATATTTCAATGCGTGCGCACATCCTGATGATAAACAGAGGGCCGAACTGGGCAATCAACTGGATCTCACCCCACATCAAATCAAATACTGGTTTCAGAATAGGAGAACTATGAAAAAGGTTATCAGTTATTATTTTTTTACCGTATGAATTCATTATCATTGAAATCCCCAGTTTTAGATCTTAGACTAACTGTATCATTGTTGTTTGGACTTTGGACCAGGCTCAGGAAGGTCGTAGTGACACCTGCTTTCTTCGCCAGAAAAACCAAATGCTCCGCGATGAAAACATGTTGCTTCGACATACACTTAACAATGCTACATGCCAAACATGTCTAGGACATCACGGTGTGGAACAGATGATTTCCAACATACACCATTATCAGCAGGAGAATCAGATCTTGAGACTGGAGGTATGGTGCAATTAGACTTTTGGGTATTATGATCTTGAACATTCAATAATTTTTAGTTGTCATGATCGATTATAGGGTACTATATGACGTATTTACATACCAAAATATTTTGATGATAGATCATATATGATGTGATTTGAACCATCCATTTTCACTATTCTAGATCTAGCAATTTTTTAATAAGTAGTAAATAAAAGAGTAGTAGATTTCTACAATTTATAAATAATCTGCTGGTTTCGATTGTGTAAATGTGTTTGCATTAATGTTTCAGATCACACTTTGTAATCTATCATCAGAACGAATAATAAAGAGCATAAGAAGAAAATCGTTACTGCTCATGTAAAACCCAAATGATAATATAATAAGATTATACTTTTGTTTTGTAGATTAAAAACGTTACTGCTATATATTGCCTGCGGTTATCTAGAATAATGTCCAATTAGATTTTTGGGAAGTAGAATTTGATAAGAATAATTTTCATGATAGATCATATAGTGTGATGGATAATATGGTGAGATTTGAAACATCGGTTTCTTTCGATGAAAAATAATTTTCTCTGTCCATCAAATCTTGGCTAACTCCCAAGCAGTTTAATCCAAATAATTTGTTTTCTAATTTGATCTGTGTTGTTGACATGTTCTTTCAAAACCCAAATTGTTGTATGATAAGATTTTGATTTCTGTTTTGTAGATTGAAAACGTTACTGCTATTGCCCGTGGCTGTCTAGGGAGATCCACCCAGCAGGTAGCAGCCATTGAAGGACAGCCACAGTCAACAGTTGCTCCAGATCTTTGAAATAAAAGGGCTTCAGATTTTAATGAACCAACATTAATTGAAGCATCTCTCCATAATCTTTTGTAACTGCATTTGCAAGCAGTCACTAGCATTGTTATTTTAGTTGTCCTTTCATAAGGAACTCTAATTTGGCATATTGAGATCAGCCAGGCTATATAGATTTTTGGTTTTCTAGTTTTACTTCTGTATCGTAGGCTGAATTCTAATTTTGCCGCATAGAAATTAGTTTTATTCTACATATTTTTGTTTCACTCCCAATTAACTTTCAGCTTTTGCAGTGGATGGATTATATCATTCATCTTAAATAAATAAACTTTGGTAAATTTCTGTTTTAAGATTTGTTTTATTATTTTTTATTATTTTAAACTATGATTTTTTTTGTTAGTATGTCTTAATTTATTAGTGAATTTGAAAAGTTCTTAATGAAGCTATCAGAAATTAAGTCTTGTTAGGGGCAACACTCTAACATCTAAAAGGGATGAGGCTGGGATCTTGCCTCACACAAATATGACCTAATGGATATCCCTAGGTCCATGGCTCTTAGCTAAAGAGGCCCAGCCTAAAGAGTGACCTCCAAAAAAAATATGATTCTTTTAGATTATTTTTTAATAAAAAAAGAAATTTCAGAATTATTTCATGATAGCAATAGTGAGAGAAATGTAATGATGAAAGAGTTTTAACAGAAGCTCTTAATTTTTATCCTAAATTTCAGAGTTATTTTATGATAGCAATAATGAGAGAAATGTAATGATGAAAGAGTTTTAACAAAAGCTCTTAATTTTTATTCTAAATTTCACAATTATTTGAATATCCAAATAATATTTATTAATAAACATAATAGTTCTATGAAAAACAGAAATTAAATTTCATGTTTCCATCTATATAACAAATAAATAATAGAATTCCACTATCAACTAATTTCTTTTCGTTTCTTTAACGAATTAAAATATGTTAAACAAAAGCCTTAAGAAAAATATAAAAGGTTATCAAGACAACCATAGCTATCAAAGCAAGACAAATAAAATAACTTTTATATAAATACATATGTTATTATTAAAATTTGAAAGTATTTCCTATAAATCATTTTTGTTTTATAAAATTTAGATGCAATTTTTTTTCTTTGTTCTAATATAAAATTTCAAGATGATACTAAACATGTAATTTTACAATTTTGTCTGACTAGTTTTATGCCTCCCACTTGTGTAAACTTAACGTAATTTTAAAAAATATTTTGGCTAGAAATAGCTACTAGCACTTGCACCTAGAGGAGGTGCAAGGGTTACGCCGATAGGAATTTATACATAAGTTACATACTATCATTTCTCTCTATGACTTGTCTTAACTCTTAAATTATGTATGTATAGATTCTTTTACTTTTATGCTCAGTAATCTTAAAATTAAAGTCATATAATGACTTCTAAAAAAGAATGGGATACAAAATCTAATGTTTATAAATGCCATTTTTTGTAAGGTCACTTGAAAACTCTTTTCTCATTAGTATATCAATCTTGATCTTTCACATGTTTATCTTTCAAACCTTAAATTCATATAAGATTATTGTGATTACATGGTGATCTATTCTACATAGAAATTTGTATACTTTCAGCCAATTCCTTGTATCCTTAAATGTAATCAATTGTACCAGGCATATAATATAATGATTTTTAATGATTAAATTTACAATGCAAAATTACAAAGCTTTACAAATTCATATTCTTTATAACTCCATTCCCATCATGGATGCATGCATTTTATAGCTTTATGTTTCTTGTGAATAGATCATTGCATCCAATGAGATCACTATTTGTGCAGGTTCTCTCAAAGCCACATGTCATTATTTTCTATCTCATTTGTAGCTTGCTCTTTCTTTTCCATTCATTACATGTTTATTGGCATTGATAAGTAGTTGTTCATAATTTCTAATTTTAAATCTTTGAAAATGAAACATTTCACTACAGTAGAAAATACGTTTTCTTTCCTATCAGCTAACCCTTGCATAATAACTTATGTATAAATAGAAGTATATGGTATTTTCATAACTAAAGTAGAAGTAATAGAGTAGGAGAGTAAATTTGTAAAAAATGAAGTTGATTGTATTGAATTGTGACCTTCACTATTCTAGAAGTTCAATATTTGAAGCATCCAAATTAAATATTGTTTGAATAATGAAAATAAGAATGTATTACATATTTGATCATATTGTATTGAAATTCCTTTCTTAGTTTCAAGATTTTGGTTTTTCTTTGTTTTCATACCTACATGTTGAAACAAGAAATTAGTGGATTTTTTAGTGAATATATGAATGGTTGCATGTAAGTCAAATAGATATTGTTTATTTTTCTCAACTTTCACTTTATTACTAAATTTAGAAAGAAAAGTTTACCTTAGTAGTTAATAATACATAAAAATTAAATAGAAACAAAAATGATTTAGCTGCATATAGATTTCAAAATATAAAACTCACTGTAAAAGTGACAAGTAACCCACCTCAAAATTCTGCACAAATTATCCTTAATGATGTGAGTGAAAAAATAAACAGAATTTGCTGGAAAATTTTAAGAAACCCTATCACAACAATTTTTTTAAAAGAAGATGAACTAAAACCCTAAAAATGTTGCTTCAACCTATTCTAAAAGCATTGATGTCAAATTACCAATAGTGACATAACATTATTCCTTGTGGAAAGTTTCTCCCATTTTTCTGTTGACATGAACGAAGCACTATGAAACCAAAAGCAATCTCCCAACATCAGTTATTTCAATCTATTCAATCTATTCATTGTAACTGAAAAATGAGATCTAAAAATATTGGCGTTTCTGAGCTATTATATTTGTAAGTCCCATCATTGAATCAAACCTAAACATATTGTTTTAAAAATCTCCAGTCCCTGAAATTCAATTATTTCAAACCAATCGTTGTCTTCGATAGTTGCTATCAACTTCAAAGATTCAGAAGTTAATTCTACTTATAAAATCAGAAAAAGACATTTGATAAATAACAAAGCCTATCCCGTAAATAGCAATGCACGTTCACCAATCATTTATAGTGAATCGCAGGTTAGAAATGCACCTCACAGTGAATGATATGTGGTATCAAATAACAATAAAGATTAAAAACAAAGTTTCAATTGAAAAAAGAAAATCTAACCCTGCTAAAATATTTTGCTGGTAAATTTTGTGGAGCACGTATCTTGTTTTCCATTCAACAAAGGCTTTATAAGAAACTCCCAAATGGGTTCTTCCTCCATCACAAAGTTCAAAAGAGATCGGCCATGGGATAAAGCAACACAGGTACACGAATAAAGGGCAACACTATTGGACGTCCAGAGATGGCGAATCGAGTGGGGCAAGGGCCGCCTTCAGATATTTGGTCCCTTGGCTGCACTATGGTGGAAATGGCCACTGGAAGGCTTCGAATCCCTTTGCAACTGGCCTTGTATCTGATTGGTTGCACAGAGCAACAGCCGGAGTTTCTCTCCTGTCTGTGGCCTCAAGGTCAGGATTTTCAAGACAAGTGCTTCCATCGAGATCTGAAACAACGGTGGGCCACTACAGAACTGTTGCAGCAACATCCTTTACACCCGCCAAGAGAGAGTATCTTTCTTTGTGTATCAGACAAGCTAGTTTTTCAAAAACATCATTCATGAAGGAATTCATGATGGAGATTGCCTTGCTGGAGATATTAATCTCAGGACGAACCTGCTTGATCACCTTAAAGATGTAACTCTCCAGGCACATGTTCTTTTCACCAGCTGCCTCGGGAGATAATGAGAACCTTCGGTCACACTTTTATTAACTTTCTTGCTTAGTACTTTTCAAAAAATAATGCACCTGCAAAGCCCATTTTCTTACCTCCTGGTTTTTAACGCCCGATAAAAAACCATCCATCTCTATTAAAAATTCCGGTGGAGAATGAATACCCAGATCATTTCCTATTTTTTAAAACTGTTGAATACCAGACATTTCGATTGTCTCCATTACAGAAAATCGTTTCAACAACAGAAGAGAACACAATTGTTCAAAATGATGAAATGAAATGAAATGGCGTGAGTGGAGTAAAACAGAGCCGACTCTGCAACTAACTTTAGTTCGACGCATCCGACATGATGTTTTGCCGGTCGAGGATCGCCTGAAGAAATAGCCTTATCGGCTCAATTAAATCATATACATACGTTTTGTACTTCCGCCCACCAGGACCCGTCCATCCGGAAGAACATTTGCAGTAGAGTGGTACATTCGAGTGATTTCTGTAGGAGCCAGGACCCGGAACCGGTTTCCTAGGGCTTCCGCGGGTCTGTAGAGAAACGGGCTCATAGAAGGCTCTCTCGCAGACTGCCAGCCGGCGGTTCCTTGCTTTGCACCATTGATTATGAGGACTTCACCGGTGGGGAGAATGAGCATGTCATTCATCACCCTCGGGCCGAGCATGTCCTCCATTTGCCACTCTGGATTTGACGATTTGATCTCCATTCTGCGGCAACTCTTGAGCGACTCTGGATTTGACGATGTGATCTCCATTCTCCCGCAATTCACCGCTAAGAATTTACGCCCCCACTCCTGAAATTGGCATTAAATGAGGGAGAGTGGTTTGTTAAGCCTCCACAGCTTGTTGCTAACTCATATAAAATGTAATGACTGATAGGAAAAATTGGCATTAAATGAGGGAGAGTGGTTTGTTAAGCCTCCACAGCTTGTTGCTAACTCATATAAAATGTAATGACTGATAGGAATTTGTTTTACTGATCAGAATTTGTTTTCTGTATCAGACAATTCCGTCTCGGGCAATGCCCACATAAAAAAGCCTATTGGCTTAAATATATGTATTTTTAAACGAATCACTAATACATTCTCAATATTTATTGCAATATAAATGCATCTTTTGCATCAATCTATTTTGTCGAAAGAATGAACCAATCATTTCAATTCATAGGCTCTTCCAGATAATTATTTTGTTTTGGTAGAATTTGTACATATTCAATAGCAATTGCTTACGCCTCCTTGTAGTGAAACAAGTTCTTTTAGTAGATGTCATCAATAACATTTAAAATGAAAAGGGGCTCACCTTTTTGTTATCCTCGTGCTATTTGATAAATTAATAGATATTATACAAAACTATGTTGAATTTTACTATAAATCAAAGCTAGCTTTTCTTGCATCTCATTTACTTCTTTCATGAAATAGAAGATTTTTTATGAAAGTAATGGATGAAATACTATGATATTGCTGTCAAAATTTAACTAGCTAGCTTGATTCAAACTCATGGGCCCCATGTACTATGAGTAGTGGTTCACAAGAACCCATCTCTCATGAGAATGAATAGAACACTTAGCACTCATTACATCTAGGTGATGCTCACAGAGATGAAGCACCAAAATTTCCCTACATGCAATAGGTGCTAAGTGTTTCATTCATTCTCATGAGAGATAGGTTCTTGTGAACCACAACTCATGAAACATGGGGTTAATGAGTTTGAATAAAAAACTACACAATTGAATCTTGAGAGCAATATCACAATTTAACTTGGTGTAAAGAATATCTCTTACTTATCAGATGAAATATTGTCAAAAAATTATTGTTCCATCTATTTTTTCTTCATTTAAATCTGCTAAGATCCTCCTTAGCCAAATAGCTTTACATTATGTTGTATTTTGTACTATATACTCAACCTCTATTGTAGATAGATAAATTATGGGTTATTTCTCATAAACCCATGAGATCACTCATGAACCCAAATGAAACACATAACCTATTGTTCTCTTTTTATAATACGCTTCTAGGCCAATCACTATATGTGTAACCAACTAGCTTAAACTCATTTTCTACAATATACAAAATACCATATCCTTTAGATTCATTCACATACACCAAGATTCTCTTACCCACTTGCCAATATGACTCTTTTAGAGTCTTAATGAATCTATAAATTTTAGTTGTTGCATGCATAATATCAAGCCTAATTGTTATTAATTAGAGCTACAACATGCTATAGGAAGCTCTCTTGAGCTAATTCTCTAGTTATTTGTGGTTTCTTTCATTTCTACCTAATTGCATTAGAAGTTTTCTAGAGTTTTTGTTTGGCAAATTATCTAAATTCAAAGCTCTCAAGAGTTTTCTATCCAATTCCATATCTTTTGCATCATCTTATTGATGATTTTCATACTTTCCATGTCTATCATCAATGGGCACTCTATTTCAAAAGCATGAAGAGGTGTCCATCGAACCATCCCATGACACATTATCTATCAATTTAACATCTCTACTAATGGCATGATATTTTCGGTGACCGTGTTGTACAAATTATATACCTTGGATTTGAGATTATATATCGTGAATATAAAATTCTCACTCTTGTCATCAAACTTTATCTTCTTCTCATTTGGCACATGAGCATATGTCACACTACCAAACACTCTCAAGTTTTTATTATCCACTTACATTTTTCCCATGTGTCATATGGAATCTAGTGAAGGACCATTATTGTTTCACTTCTATTTATCAATAAATAGTTATTGTTATAGCCTCTCCCCAATATTCATTTGGGAGTAATTTTTCCTTAAGCATTCTCTTGTCCATCTCTACAATGGTCCTATTCTTCTTCTCATCCACTCTACTTTGTTGTGGAGTATAACTAACTATTAACTCCTTCTTGATAACATTTTACCCAATAAAGTTTAAAAAATAATTAGAGGTATACTCTCCTCCTCTATATTATCGTTGGATATTGATACAGTGTTCACTTTTTTTATCATTGGTCTTAAACAATAAAAACTTATCAAATGCTTCAAATTTATGCTTGAAAAAATCATGTCTTACAACTAAAATCATTAATGAAGGTCATAAAATATTGACCTCAGCCCCAACAGAAATGGTCTACATAGGGCCAACCAAATTTATATGCATAATCTTCAATGGTGCTATTTCCATTCTAGAGTTCCCCTTTTAAAAGGGTTGTCTATCTTTCTTACCCAAAATGCAAGCCTCACACTTTCTACTAAGTTCTACATTTTTTGGCAAACCATCTATCATTATTTAATTTGACAATAAACTCAAAGTAGCATATCTAAGATGTCCATGCCTAAGATGTAATAGCTTGGAAGGGTCTTGAATCATTCTCTTAAATGTTTACTATTCATTTTTACTTGCACTCTTTGACTTTTCCCTCTGCTACGTTTTACATATTCAATAATGGTGGTCCCGATTTGCAAGCATATGTTCGAGCAAGGTCATCAATATCAACATCCACATGGTTATGGACCTCTGATGAGTATCCCGATCCACTTGTTTTGTCAATTTGATCATTTTATTGCAAAAAAATTAGGATTTTTAGGCATCAATAGCTTTTGTTTTCGGCAATAAAATTAAATAGGATGTACAATAGGTTTAATAGCATGTACAAGCTTCTTGTAACATGTCCACATCGCTAAATAGTGCATTTGATTGATCAAATGATGCCCTAGGCCAATTTAGCGCATATGATAGATTAGGTAGCACTTATAATTAGGTCAACACAATTTAAATTTTTAATAGTGTGTACACCAACTTAAAATAGAGCTTTCCAATTGGAATGATGCTTACAATTTATTTTAGTGCATTTGATTAATCTTTCAATGTGTGTGATCAAAATAGTAGCGCGTAATAGTTTTAGCGCGTAATAGTTTTAGCGTGTACAACCTATTAAATGATGCATAGAGGCCTTTTTGCAAATTTTACCTGATTGATAGACATATCCAATTTGAATAATTTCAGCAATCGATCAATGAATGAAAGTGATTGATCTTGTGATGAACATTGATCTTGTGATGAAAACAAGTGGTTTGATGTTAGTTTCGATCAAATTTGATGAATGTTGATTGTCAATCCTGGTTGATTGGTTTGATTTGATTTGATGTTTTCTCTCTTCTCTAATTAGAAAATTAGGAAAATGATGATGATGTTGATAAGATAGGATTCTGATTTGATTGACTTATGATAATTCACTGTAGATGATTGATTACTGATAGAATGGCACTTGATTCCATAGGTTCACCTTTGGAAGCTATATGTTTGAGATTTACACCCATGGCTATTAGACATGGTTGATGATTTGACTTCCCATGAGAAATGATTGATTGGTCATTCCAGTATATCTTTCTTACTAGGTATGCCTCAATTCCAAGTGAATCGGGGTCTTCTCACTGCTATGACGGAGCATTGGCACTCTAACCATAACACCTTCCATTTGTCGATGGGTGAGATGATGATCGATCACTAGAAAATTTTTATTTTAGTTGTCTTTCCATATGGAATTCTAATTTGGCATATTGAGATTAGCTAGGCTTTCAAAGTTTTTACTTCTGTATCATAGGCTGAATACTAATGTTACTGCATAGAAATTAGTTGTACTCTACATCTTTTGGTTTCACTCCCAATTAACTTTTAGCTTTTGCAGTGGATGGATTATATCATTCATCTTAAATAAATAAATTTTGGTAAATTTATGTTTTAATATTTGTAAATAATTGTTTTTTATTATTTTAAAATGTCATTTTTTTGCTAATATGTCTTAATTTACTAGTGAATTTGAAATTTTCATAACTAATCGAGCAGAAATTAAATCTTGTTAGGAGCAACACTCTAACATCTAAAAGGGATGAGGTTGGGATCTTGCCTCAGACAAATTTCAGAGTTATTTTATGGTAGCAATAATGAGAGAAATGTAATAATAAAATAGTTTTAACAAAAGTTCTTAATTTTTATTCTAAATTTCATAGCTATTTGCATATCTAAATAATATTTATTAATAAACATAATAGTTCTATGAAAAAGAAAAATTAAATTTAATGTCTACATGTATATATAACAAATAAATATTAGAATTCCATTATCATTAACTAATTTCTTTTCTTTTCTTTAAAGAATTAAAATATGTTAAACAAAAGCCTTAAGAAAAATATAAAAGGTTATCAAGACAACCATAGCTATCAAAGAAAGAAAAATAAAATAAATTTTAAATAAATACATATATTATTATTAGAATTTTGAAAGTAATTCCTATACATCTATTTTGTTTTATAAAATTTAGTTACAAAATTTTTCGTTAGCTCTAATATAAAATTTCAAGATGATACAAAACATGTAATTTTATAATTTTGTTTGACTAGTTTTAGGCCTCTCACTTGTGTAAACTTAAGGTAATTTCAAAAAATATTTTGAGAGAATTATAAAAAAAATTTACTAGAAATAACTAATATATGTATTTTTAAAAGAATGGTGAACATGGAAACATAGTAATATATGTTGATAAAACAAAAATTAAATTGTGCCAATAAATTAGACAACTGCTATTATTAAACTATTAAATGAAAAACATATAGAATAGACACAATTTATCACTTACACATTCTCAATATCAATTGCAATATAAATGCATCTTTTACATCAATATGAAGAGAGGGTCACCTTTTTGTTATCCTGATGCTATTTGATAAATTAATAGATATTATACAAAACTATGTCAACTTTTACTCTAAATCAAAGCTATCTTTTCTTGCATCTCATGTATATCTCATTTGACAGCAAATTCTTTTTCCCTTGCTTTCCTCACATGTTAGAGGAAAATATTTTGGTCAAAATGCTTTCTATTTGTTTCTCAAACTGACAAAACTTCATTTTGACTTAACCATTCTCAAATCAATTTCTAATAAAAAGATACATGATTTTAATGTACATACTTTTTTCATGAAATAGAAATTTTTTTATGAAAGTAATAGAAAGCCTTTGTGCTTTAGTCATTGGTCCATGTTCTTGTATGAATGTACTGATTGTGGGAAGTAAGCTACCCCATAGGTGCATCTCTACATTTCCAAGGTCATTAAAATCATGTTAAATCAAGAGCCAACAAAATGGCGAATCCACTAGGAAATAGAGATGATACAGTCATGATAAATCCAGTTTGATATCTTTGGTGTTATAAATAAGCTATAAATAATGTGGGTATGAGTAGAGCTAAACTCCTGGCTGGCTTATTTATCTTATCCATTGGTTACCATTGAAAGTATAGAGTCAGATTCAAAGCTTTTAAATCTTCTCACCAAGTGTGGGTGGTGACTCTAAGTTATCTATTTGATTAGTGTATGAAAGATGTATTTGTAGTCTTGATAAACAATTTTTAAGATCCTAGTGAAGTTTTGGTTGGCTAGAAAGATATACGAAAATAAGTAAAACATTTTCCTCTTCAAGGAGGTGGCGATTGTACAAGAAAAGAACCTGATGGAACTACAAAGAAGGCTCTAGATCTTTCCTGCTTCCCAGTCAACAAGTTAAGTTTCAACTGTAGTACTACCAGGTATTTTCCATTTAATGTTTTATATTTGCATGGTATTTATTGGGTGAAGAAATCACCATAGGAGGTACTTTTGGATTGTAGGTCTACATATCTCTCCAAATTTGTTGAAAAATCTAGTTTTCTTTCCTTGGATACATATGTGTGATTTAGGTGTCCTTATGGCTACATAAGTTATTCATAATAAAACCTGAGAATTTCATTAAGTAAAGGTGCAGTCCATAATGGATTCATGTAGAATTTTTTCTATACAAAGGTATGAGCCATTATTTTTTGATGGTATTCATGGTTTCCCAAATGAGATTCCTAGCGACGTTAGGAAGCATTTACAAGAGTTTAAGGGGAAACAATCAGATTCAGCATATAAGAATTTGTAGGATTTTGCTGATCTGATGGGAGACTTTGATATTTTTCATGAAGATATCTTCATGAAGTTTCAGGTCCAAACTTTGAAAGATGATGCCAGAGTTTGGTTTTATTATTTACTAGAAAATTATATTTCTTCATGGGAAGAATTGAGTTCATCTTTCATGGAGCAGTTTGCTGAAAGGATGAATGCAAGCAGTGTGTTGAACAAATTGATGGACATTGAAATTAAAGAAGATGAGTTAGTCCCATCATTCAACATTAGATTTGTAAAAGCATTATATGACATTCCAAAAGGCTATAGGCCCAATGATCAGATTTGTTTGGTAATCTATTTGGGTGCTTTTGGTAGAAAGATGAGCTTCTTGTTGAGAGATAAAGAGCCACAGACTTTACATCAAGCTTTTACTACAATGATGGATATTGAAAATAACCTAAAATATGGGATTACCAGAGGATTTTTGTCTGTTGGAGTTCGTTGTCATAGTGTATAAGATAAAACAAAAAGATGTGTATCAAAAAGTGAGAGTCAATGTCAAAGTGTTTCTATCCTTGTCGATTTACTAGCCATAATTTATATTGTGTTTCTAAACAAAATGTAAATGAAGATTGTTTTCAGCAAGAAATGGTTGCCCCTTGTATAGGAGTTAACATGGTTAGTAAAGAATTGCAAAGTGTCTTTGATACAGAGATAGATATATACAGGGGTACAAACTAAGTAATTTTGTAACTAGTCTTTCTAGTTATGAGGCTGTAGAAACAAATTGTTTGCAGTCAAGTATTAAAAATGAAGAGGGGGAAGATCTTTCATCAAATGATGATAAAGCCCCAAATGATGAGATTCTATCAGACTTCAGTAGTGCTGGTAGTGAGGAAGAGGTTTCTTTGAGGCAGAATGACCCTGATCTTCTTGAAGACAAGGAAATGGTTTATAGGAAGCTTTGTGAGGAATCTAATTCAGGTTCTTAGGTTTCAGCTAACAATAAGGGAAAAGTTAATTTTTCAATTTGTATTCTCTCATCCTTGGATTCATCATATGAATTTATTGATCCTAGGGTAGATGAAAGTTCATATGATCCTAAATATGAAGCCATGGTAGCTTATTTTTGTCTTGAACTAGAAATGGAGGTCAGCTTGTTTGATCTGGACATTGGTGGTCTAAATATTGTTAATCATGTGAGATCAATGTCTTATCAAGCGGAAGTTGATAGTGCTGATAGTGTGCCCTACAATAGTGATTCATGTCAAGGAAACATATTCCAAAATGGTGGCATGTGTAATGGACTACTTACTGATTTGTCCATGCCACAATTTGAAACATTTTATGAAGATCTGAGAGAGGATTCAAATTCTACATCAAATTATTGGCTTCAGCCAGAGGTATGTTCATTTCTCTAGGAATGGGATATGGAGAGTGTTGATGCCTTATTTTCAAGAGATTTTGAAATTAATCAGCTAGGATATATCAGTTACCAACCAGAACATGAGTTTTTAACATTTCCAATCCAGCATGATGATGTTTCCAAGGATAAGCTGAATCTAAAGCCACAAGTCACAATTCAAAGCAATCTTCTTGAGCACTTGTGTGATGTACAAAGGCTTGAATTTCAAAATTTCTTCTTTGATATTCAAGTATGTTTTGAAAGAGGCCAACATATTTCCATCTATGATGTGGAGTCAAGATTTTTTTTCTCCTCAATTGGATAAATTCTTTAAAGAGTGTGACAGTTTTATGTCACACAATGATCAGTACCTTCAGTAATTCAATGCTAAGTTTCTTGTTTGAAACTATTCAAAAAATAATTTTTGCAAAGTGGATAATCTATGGAGATAGCCCATGGGTAGGTAAAAACATTATATTAACTTCCTACATACTAGAAGGATGTAGCTAAGTTCATTATTTATTATACTAATTCTGAAGGAAATTATGTATGCATTTTTTCTCATCACTTTTAGCTAGTAGTTTATTTGAGAAGGGGGTGTTTATTAATATTCTCTATTATCTCGAATATTAGTAAGTAGAGAAATCAAAGTTTCTCTCTCTATCCCTCATGATTAGGACTCATTTTTTCACAGAAAATAAGATACCAATTCTAGATCTTCTCATGAGGAACATAATGAGGATGGGGGGAACCCTTCAAATCAAAAATCCAATGAAAACCTTTTGGATGATAAAAAAATTAGGATGCAGGAAACAATAAACTAAATCAAGACCTAGTAATAACCCCAAATTTTGAGAAGAAGTTCCTATCCTTGACTCAAGTTCTAAACAAACACCTAGTTTAATGAAAAGAGAATTGTACTTTGCTTCGCCCTTTTTTGAGAATCAAAAAATAAAAATAGAAAGGTTAGATAGAGTAAATATCTATGAGGATGATGATAGGAAAGACAAACATGAGGAGAAGGTAAACTAGTCATATAAAACTCATGTTACTACTTAAGTTGAAGATGACTAACTAAAATCTTTAATTGAAAATATTGAGGTTGAGCATTGTGATAATGAATTCCTTGACCAAGAAGACCAAGAAGTAAAAGAGAAGTTTGAGGTAGATGAATTCATTTAAAATAACAAGAGGAAATTTGGGCTCCAAAAGATATAGTTTCTAAGATAAAATATTAAAATTAGAATCTGCAAACTTATTCACAATAAAAATCTATAAATTAGTCATAGGAAGTTGAAATTGAAAAAATTAGGAAAAATCTTAAATAAGTATCATGTAAAAAGAGCTCCATGTGCCTATCTAGGAGTAAAAACAAGAAGTGGGGGAGTTAAGGAAGCTATGGTCCAAAGAAATTACAATCACATTAAAGAGATTGACCTCCCAATCTAATTTTTAGTGTTTCATTTTTGCATGATGACATATGAAGTCTTCATCTCAAGAGAATGAGAGGATAAAAATGTCCCATTATTTTTATTATTTAATTCCCTTTTACCTATAATTTATGCTATCTTCCTTATTCTTCTTTTCATTATTTACTTTCGAAGATAAATATATTTGATAAATTTCTAAGAAGACTAAAACTATCCAAAATACTAGAATACATCAAGATGTTTTTGATATAAAAAAGCAGCAAGAGGGTGTTGGCCCAAACAGAAAAGGACTAGTAGCGCATTAAGAGTGCATTAATGTAACCAGTCACAGTAGATAAATAGTTTAACAGCATAATCACTAGTCTAAATCTACCCCTATCAAAAACATAACCCACAAAAATAGAGTATCTAGACCAAGGAGTAGCAAGTAAAGTATCAATAAAAAGCCACATAGGACTAAACAGAAAGTTGTAAAAATAAACATTGACCCCATCAAAAAAATAGGGGATCCACGGGTCAGGCCCAGGCAAAAATAACTAGCGCATGGGAAACAGAATTAATTTTTCCCACCCAACTACTTAGACAGTAGGGTCCTCGCCCATTCTTCCTGCAAGAACAGGAATAATTCCTTGTTGTCCTCATTTGCTTCCAGAGTACCACCCGACAGCTTCTCCTGCACATGATAGAGAGTGGTAGCCGAAGCATGCATAACCTTCAAGCCAAACTTTTTGGTCAACATACATTAGGTCATCAGCTCTTGCATGTTTTTCTTGATCTCCACGCGAACCTCCTTTTAAGAGTACCTTTGAGACTATCCTCTGGGGCCTCGGTATTGTAAATAGAGGGGGGCTTATCCTGGGGGTCTTGAGCAGGACTCAGGGGTGGGGTAGCAATGGGGGTTTCCATGGCCTACTTGGGGTCAGGCACAGGGTTGTTACTAGGCCTAGGGGGGCTCATATGGTCATCCAAGGAATCATTCATAGACTCGGTGGTTTGGGAGTCTTTGTCAGTCATGTATTGTTCTTTAGAAGCTATTTCAAATAGCCTAGTTTTACAATGCTCCTTGGTGAGTCTGTTTGACCTCCTGCGACCTGAGCCACTCAAATTCACCTCCAAACTAACCTGGCTCTCCATTATTTTCCTTTTTTTGGGCCTACATTCGGTCTTTGGGGTACTGTCATCCTCCTTCCTATTTTTAACTTCCTCAAACTAAGAGACATAGGACACCTCCTGGCCGTCCTTATTAAATGGGTGTTTGACACATTTGTTTTGGTTCCTGCCCTCTTTGGCACCTGGCTCAGGCTCCAGAATGACACAAATGGACTGGGAGGAGGACTGGGTGGGATTTTCAGTTTTGGTCAAGGAATCCTCCTGGGGCATTTCCTGGATAATTGGGGGGGTTGGTATGTTGGGAAGATAGCTTTGTGGAACTGGTAGATGTAGAGGAGGAGGCCCTGATGGAGGATGGGAATAGGCTTATCCGGGTTATCCTTAATATCAAGAATGTTACTTTCTAAGGAGTGCAGAAGATAGAAAGGGATGGAGATTAAATATTTGTTTCTAACATGGTTTAGGAATGGTAACTGGTAGTAGTAAAAGACAGTAAACTTACCTTCCAACATGAAGTATTTCATCACTATGAGGTAGATTTTTGGCCAGAAATTTGGTAGCTCCTCCCTGTTGAAGCCCCCCTGCTTTTTCACCAGCAACTCTCCATCCTTGAAGAACTGGTTGAGACTGGTAGGGTCGGGAGTTCAACTAGTTTTTTTATATTTTCTCCCCATCATAGAAAGCCAAGTCACCTTGGCTATAACCTCCTCATTCAACTGAAAGTGGATGCCACCAACAAAGACACTCCTATTGTTCCATGACGACATGAATTGTTTAGAGATTCATTCATCATGCCCCCCCTTCATTCTCTCCATAAAGCCCCAAATGTCACTCTCCTTGTAGTAATGTGTCACCAGCACATAAGAGGTGAAGGCCTCATCAATTTTGTCAGGTTCAATGCAGAGAGTGTTGCTACCCATTTCAAAATTTAGACCCTCCAACACCAAAATACCCTGGAAACCAGAGAGCCAAGTGTTTCTACAAAACTTAAAAAACCCTTTAAAATTGCAAAGCCTTTTTGAGAGCAGTTTATACTTAAAATGTTGGCTTGGGGAAAAGTTTTGGAAATCGGGCTCCATACCGCCAAATCTAACGGATCTCCAGGTGCCATAAATAGTAATAATACCAAGGACACACTTTCTATCCTCATTCACCAAGTAAGCCTTCATATTCAGAAGTGCGTACTCCACACATTTAAGGAGTAATTATGATTTTTTATTGGAATTTGGGTTCTCCTTTCCATAATCACAAAAATCATTGAAACATGCCAGCATGTGATCCAGTAAGGATTCGCAATGAATAAGATGGTGTGGCACATTTAAACCTTGATATTCATTTCTCCCCCAAATTTTTTGCTAAGTCACTAGGGGCAAGTCACTCACCACCCTCCATCTATTGAGTTTAGTTTGTTTTAGGCCCATTGCTGCCATTGAGTCAGCAACCGAATTCCCTTCTCTATATGTGTGGGCTATAGTGGTGGTCTCGAAGCTATTAATGAGTTCACCGATCTCCGAAATAATAGGTCTAGCCCACCATCTCGCACTTGCACCCCTTTTGACAGCCTCAACAACCACTTTGGAATCCCCCTCAATTTCCAGCAGTCTGACGTTCATTTGTTTTGTGAATTCAATCCCCCAGAGGAGGGCCTTCTACCTGGGTGACAGTGTAGTTATTGATAGGGCTAGCATAAGCCAGTAGGCAATCACCTTTATAGTCTCTCAGAACACCACCCCCACCTTGACTCAAATTATTTTCTACCCCATCAAAGTTTAATTTAGTCCATCCTCTGGGGGGGCAACCCATCTGGTAGCCTTCCTAGCTATCTTTTTAGAATTGTCAAATCTGGAGAACCCATCAAGGATATTCCATCTATCAGCAATTCTCACTTCCCAGGCAGCAGGAGGACAAGGGGGGAGCTTCCATTTAGCCATCCTATCATTCTCACATAGGAGCTTAGTACCTATATGTAGACATGTCTCAGAATGGTTGCTCTCTTCTCTAAAGATCCTGTTGTTCCTTTCCTTCCAAATGGCCTAGCAGATGTGAGGGGGTAGCATACGCCAGAGGAGTTGGAGAAAGGGGTGATTGTAGTAGGATTTCCAGTTGCTAAATTGATGCACTTCTCTATCCAAGGCCCATGAAATACCCAAATTTTTTATTGCCTCCTACC
The DNA here is from genome assembly GCA_027943335.1 of Chamaecyparis obtusa. NCBI lineage: Eukaryota > Viridiplantae > Streptophyta > Pinopsida > Cupressales > Cupressaceae > Chamaecyparis > Chamaecyparis obtusa. Next base: position 347,915 of record BSBK01000554.1, on the reverse strand, counting down.
ATATTCTAGAGGCATAATCACAGTGGATGAACAAGTGTTCCACCATTTCTTCCTCCTTCTTACATAGGATACATATATTCACCATGGGGATGCCCCTATTTATTAGGTTATCCTAGGTTAGAACCTTACCATTGTATGCACCCTAAAATGGTCACCTAGACTTTGGGCCCCCATTTAGCAATTTATCAAATCCTTGAATCAATATTTTCAAAAATCAGCATTTTATCAATTATATCAATTTCCTTGATCAAGTCCTATTTTATCATTTTTGATTATTTTCCTTGGGCTAACCATTTTATCCTAAAGTATTTATTTATTTAAAAGGAATTTCCTCCCCTTTTAATAAATAAAAAGCCCCCACTTTTCCTCTTATCCTAAGTTGCACAAATAAAATATTATACTTATTTTTTAAAAGAAGAAAAGTACTTTTTGTCTCATATGGGCACAAAAGTCAACTCTTATTTTCTCATTGGAGGATATTTGTGCACATGGATTGCTCCTTTTTGATGCTCCACCCTTGATTAAATATTTTGCCTCTTAATCTCCATGGTCCATTCTTTCTCATTTCCTATAAAAGAAGAGTTATGTTCCTCATTTCCATATGCATTTTTTAATACTAATGTTATGTTGCAGGTTTTCTAGGTCACTTTGGAGCTTTTGAAGATTTGGAGCATTCTTGGCTTACATTTTACATGCTTTCATAGTTTCATTTCTTGCATTCTAGTTCCATTATCATGGCATTCATAGTATAGATTTCCTTTATGCTTTAGATTACTTCATCTAGCTTAATTAGGAGGTCTTGTAATACTTGCATCTTTCCTTTCATAGTTTAGTTTGTACTTTCATTTCCATAGCTTAGCTTGTACCTCTCATTTCTAGCTTGCGTATTCATCTTAATCTAGTTTGCATTTTCATTTCATAGTGATTCTTGGAGATATTGGCATTCTTGCCATTGTCTTCATTTGAATCTCTCATTGTGTGGTTGACTAGCAAGGTCATTAGCTTAATAGCTCTAGCTGAGACCAAATTTTAAATAATCTTGCAACTCCATACATAAAGAGCTCTAGGTCACTTTCTAAGGTTTCATATTCATGGATTCCCTTGGATATAATGACTTAGAGAAGTGCACCATTTGAGTATGTACATTTTTGGCACCCACCATGGGGCAGAGCGTTATTGTTTTGTCCTTAATTTTTTGCATTTCCATCAAATTTTCAAAAAAATTTAGCTTCATCTTCCTCTCTTGGGTATTTCAATCTCAAATTATCACACGATAGTTTTCCAATATTACATGATAGTTTGCATATGGTGGCACGATACTTTACCAGTTAAAGTATCGCTCTATTTGAGACATTCTGTTGCATTGTTTGAGACATTTTGTCACCCACCAGTACAGTAAAGTATCACCCAGAAATATATTATCACCTCAGTATACTATAAAGTATCATGCGATATTTTTGGCGACTATACAATCACCTGCACTTGGTAGTGAGTTGTTTCTTGGTTCTTTCTTACCGAGTTTTGATCTAGTTAGCTTGCTGGTTTAGTTTGCTATGGTTAAATAGATTTAATTTGCAGATTTCATTTGGATTTTGGTTTTGCTAACCTTGTGGGGCTAACAAGTTGTGCTTGTAGGTGCTCTCATTGCTTGATTATTTTCTTAAAAGAATGCATGTCAAAGCTTCAAATGCACAAGGGCTACTAACGGTTTTTGTAGGGCTGCCCAAAGCATAAAAACCCAATCAAGTGCTTGTTGTTTATTTCATTTCAAGTGTGGCAATTACAGTTGTTTCATTTCATAGGAACATAATATCTTGTTGTAGGAATTCTTCGATGGTAGGAGAAGTATGCTTCTCACCCTTGTGGTGAACCAAAAAATCTTGACCCATCTTTGGATTTTGAAAGCAAGAGGGTAATTGAACATTTGCTTGGTGTATTTGGGAGAAAACTTTGAGATAGGGGAGTATGCTCTTCACCCTTGTGGTGAAACAAAAATCTTGAACCTCATAAATTGATCCACTCTTTGTTTAGATCTTTAGGATCCTTTAGCAGGCCTTCTCTTGAGAAATCAAGAGGAACGACCCAAGTGGGACAAGCCTTTTGCCAGCTATTACAACCCACTATAAACTCAAGGCTATCAAGGACAAAAATCCTTGGTAGACGTAGTACTTGTCTTTGCTTCATGTGAGTACTTGTGGGATTGTGACCATGAGGAAAATGTTGAGCAAGAATGCTTAAGGTACTCTTGTGGCCACAAGGTCCATTACTTGCTGCAAGGTAAGGAGTCCCTTTGGGGAGCAAGAGGAGTATTAAAAATGGAAGCCCTTATTAAGAACCATAGATAGAGGCCACCATATTTTTCCACTTAGCTTCTTGGTGCAAGGATTGATCTAAGTGGAATAACCCAGATCAACCCAAGATTACTCACCATCTGTGTTCCTTTGGTTGTGTCATTGGCACTTCCATGACAAAGCCAATATCTATTGTGGGCAACCACTTTGTGTGAGGCAATGGAGCATCAAGTGTGGGCCAATTTGTTAAGTGTTGAGCCATTGTCTTTTTAGGCTAAAAAATGCTTGAAGTGTCCTCGTTGTGATATACTAGTGTAAATGTTCTTGCATATTCAACATCACGGTAGTGTTCATAGGCTTTTTCAATTTTGATATCACAATTGCTTGTCTTGGCAAGGTTGCTTTTTCCCTTGTTTCAATTGTTTGAAGACATGTTCGATCACCTACTATTTGCAAACCTATCAATTTACCGCTGTCACTGTGATTGAGATTGAAAAAACCAACCCTCAAATGAAAATTTGGACCAAATTGCCCTTAAAACTAAGATTTTTAGCACTCACTGGTCAAGAATCGTACGACACTGGAACAGTATCACTCCCTGTCCTGGAAAATATCACGTGATAGTTTTCCACTGGAAGACTATCACCCCGCTTGCCTGGAAAGTATCACCCGGGTTGCCTGGAAATTATCACCCTGCTTAACACAAAGTATTGCCTGGTCTGAAACTGTCGCCCTGTTAGCCTAGAAACTATCACCCAGAATCTTTTTGTTGTCTGCCTAATTTATGCAATTTTCAACCCTCTCTTAGTTGACCAAATTTTAGTAATTTTCATACCTTGCAACTGAAAGCTCATTTGTACCTCAGGTTTTTGGCTCTAGACATCTTGAGTTAGTGACCTTTGACTTTACTAAAGATTTTTCTTGTCATTAGTAAGTTAGGAATCATCCTTGTTGACAAGATTCACCTTTAGATTCTTTGATTGCACACTTGGAGAGTTTGAGTACTCTTTTGTCCAAATTCACTTTCACATAAACTCAATTTCAAATATATTGTGGTTAAATCATCCTCCTGATCCATATGTGCTAGGATACTGGAATCCTTTTTTTATGCACCACTATGGTAGTTTTGATTTATACCTTTTGTCAACTTTCTATTTCATCATCTCTCTTTTGGATGATTGAATATTTTCACTATCCTAGTTTGACAATTAGTGATTCCTAAGGTTATCTTCTCACTAATGGTCTTTTCTTTCATGCTGGTTACAACGAGATACCAAGTGGGTTAAGGAAAACAACCTCAAGTAGTTTTTGAATAATTACCTTTAGTCCAAACTCCTCAAAAGAGAAAGGGGAAGGAACCCATCTTCGATCAATCTCCTAGGAGTGCTTCGGAAGTTTGGTTTGAGCCTAGGAGTAGCCTTAGTGAGTTGAGTACTTCTTTACCATCCTCTCAATCAAATATGGACATGAGCTACACTTTGACTAGGAGACAAAGAGAAGCAATAGATCAAACTCCTGATGACATCTTTCAGAGACATAGGGGTAACATGTCGTTCAATGATGATAATCAACTTGAATCACCTCCTATTAACTCAAGATATCTGGATGCTCATCAATGAGCTGAAAGACACTATGCACAAGCTCATCAAGATGCACGGTCACAACATGAAGACCAAAACAACCAATCTTGTGATGCTCATGTGAATGCAGGTAACTTGTTCAATCATTCAAGGCCAATCTCTCCATGAAAAACAACCTCAAGATATACAAGTGAGAGGCTAAAAAGTATTGAACAAGAAAAACAAGCCTTCTTAAATGAACAAGCTCCAAAAGAAGAAAGATTTAGGCTCCTAGAGGAGGAACAACAAGCCTTGTTGGACATAGAGAGAAGGGCCACACAAGAAGAACAAGATAGCCTCCTTGCCTAGCAACTTAATGCATAATTCAACAATAGGGGTACCAACAGTGGAAACAACTCTCCACCCTCTACTCCCTCAAGAACCCCAAGAAGTAGAAGGAAATCAAGGACTCCTTCAAGATCTCCTATTCCTAGAGGGAGAAGAATTTCACAACATAAAAGAAGAACACCTCCTAGGAACTCAAGACAACCCTCGCAACAAGCTCATCATGGCTCTCAACATGGAGGAAGTAGTTCAAGTTTTGATGATCAAGATTTTATGAGAATGCAACAAGAACCACTATTCCAAAAATATGTGGAAAAGTACCTTGATCAAAATAAGGATAAGTTCCTACAAAACTTGATTAATAAAGGTGTGAGGGTTCCTTATATTTTTGATGTGGATAGGAGAATCAAGAAATAGAGCCCCTCACAAGAAGAAGAAATTAAGTAAATCAAGAAAATGATGGAGAAAATGATGGCTCCCAAGAGTTCCTTCAACCTTGATTCTATTTGTCCTAATCCTTTTGATAGGAGTGTGAGCATGACGGATTTTCCTAGGAAATTTGAATTTCACCAATATGACAAATATGATGGTAATGGTGACCCACATGATCATGTGCGTCAGTTTTATACCATGAGTTTTGAAATTCACATGAAGATTCCTATCTGATGAGATTATTTCCAAGGATTCTGTTATCACTATATAAATTTTTCCAGCTTTGTGCTAATATTTTTTGAAAATAATCCAAGTTATTGACCTTATGGTTAGGTTTTGTGGTGAAAACCCTAAATTTGATCAAAGCCCTAACTGGTCCTGAGTCTTGTTATAATTTCATGTTACTTTTTGGCTCAGTAATCCCCCTAATAAAGCATGTGTTCTTTTTGCCCCTCTTTATTCATCATTTCATATGTTATGTGGTTAGGTTTTGGAATCGGGGTACCTTTTAATTAATTGATTCTTTCAAAGCCTAAGTTCTCGATAAAATTTTTCAATAGTATCAAACCCTTCAAATATGTGGCTAACATTGAACCGCAACACTGCCCATTGTCAAATTTTTTGACATACGCTTTAGTGACAAAGTGCCACTTGTCTAAGCGGGCCCATCTAGTAATAGGGTGTGTTGGCATTTAAAGAACGGATCACAATAATGGTTGTCGCTATACCATTGAGCCAAGATGATAGCTTTTTAAACATCGCGCTTTAGCGATGACCATCTAATTCTCTTTAAGGACTGAAGTGTGAAGTGGGCCCTGAAAATGCCAGGTCACATTGACATGTATGCTTCTGATTGGTTGTTGGGATTTATGATGTGATGGTTATCAGGATGTTTCAAACTGAGAGTGAAAAGGTCAAGAGGTCCACCTGTTGATTCTTCACGACGGGGTTGTTATTGATTCAATAGAGATTAATGAAGTGTCACGGTGGGGCCTATTTTTTTAGATGGTTAAGATGCAGCAAGATCTCACAGTTGTCGTTATACCACTGGGGTGAATTGCATGTTTTTAGAATCAGTGGTATAGCGATAGCCATAGATCTTGCTTAAAGATGGGGATCATTTGATGGGTCCTTTGCTGCTGACTTTTTGATGATGTGGTCATTTCTGATTGGCCGAGGGTAATAATGACATGTCAAAGTTGCCAGTGCATTTGATAGCAAGGATAAAGTTAGGGCTTCTTCGATGCTGACTTGTCCGACATGGCACTTCCTAATTCAATAGAATTTATAAAAGGAAAGGTGGGGTCACTTCTTTGAGAATAGGTAAAGCACTGAAAGTTAGAAAGGATCTTGCGACTTTCATTACACCCCTGGATGAAGATACTCGAGTTTTAAACTTGCGCTTTAGTGACAGGGTGACACCTGTCCACTCAAATCGAGATAAAGTTAAGTTATTTATTTCCTCACATGACGTTATTGAAATGTTCTCATTGGTTGAGAACTGATTTAGGGAAAAGTAATATAGGGTTATGTTGTTAGACTTGTCGACAGTCTTATGTGTCAGAAAAGAAATGAATCAATGACCTAAATTCAAATTTTTGCTCAATGACATTTTTGCGTCCTGTGAATACTGAGGCCACCCACTTTCAGTAATGGTGGATTTAATGTGTTACATGAGGATAGATTGTAGGTAGTTGCCGATGCTATACATCAAAATTGAATCATTATTTCTATTCACCGCTCTCATAAGCATTTCTAGCGAACTCAATTTTTCCTCTCAGGGTGATTTCAAGCAAGGAATTTGCAGGTGCCTGGTAGTTTTCTTTTCTAAGTTTAAAATTGTTTGAAGCCTGTGAAGGAGTTGTGAAGGAATTTGTGTTTCCAGTTGATAGTTTTTAGGGTTTTCTTGAGTATTCATATATTGTTTTGTAAAAGCCCTAGTTTCAAAATGCCACTGAAAAGAAACCTATCTAGTTAGACAGAGTACAACAAACAAGGAGTCTTTGAAGATTTAATGTAGTTATTACCACATTCAGATAACAAGGTAGCTAGGTTAAAGGAGTTAGCTTTGAGGAACCCTAGGGATTCTGTTGCAGACGGACTCCATGATAGAGGGAATTGGATGACAGATGCTAGGGTTTGTGAAAAGCATAATGGTCTTATTTTGTTTAAATCAGCCTATTCACAGAGAAATGCCTGTGCCCCCCTGAGCATTATATGGCAATTTGGAATTGGGAGACTGATAGTCCCTAGAGTTTTCATGGATGCTGAGTTATTGATTCAGATTGCTAAATGCTATGATCCTGTGACAAAGTGTGTCAAGGATGTAAATGGAAAAAACCTAATCAGTATCATAGAGGATGAGATTAGGGAGGTTTTTTCTCTAAATGACCCTTCAGTGGGGTTAGATAAGATAGATTTTACTAAATTTAAAGAGATATATCTAGCCTAGAAGGATTATTTAAGGGCGGGACCTCTGAGGCAATTTTTAGATGAAATTGGGTCTATGTGTGTTATCAGTCCAAGCATGCCAGAGCCTTTTAGGCTGGATTTGTTTAGTAAGAGAGCACAGGAGGTTTATAAGACACTGACTTTAACTCTAGGGTATGATGAAGCAACTCATATGCCAGTCCCATACATGTTTATGATGGTACAATCTCTGCACCCCCAATTCACACTAATTTTTTATTTTACATCTCATCTAGCTGACTTGATCCATGAGGGATTGATGGGAATAAGGACATGAAGGTTAGTAGGCCTTTTGGGTGGTACTCAATGCTTATGCACATGTTCTTATACAAAGGTGAGCAGTTTTTCAGCTCAACAATAAATATTGTGAAAGAGAGGAATGGAGAAACCCTTCCAGTGCAACTATGGACTACAACCCTGTCATGGGACAAAATTAATGCTAGTTACATTGCATTTGACAAGGATTTTGCCTCAAGGATTAGAACTCTTTTGTTTTTTGACAATCCAAGGATCCCAAGAGAGTTGCTAAGATTAAGCAGGCCAAAGGAATATTGTCATGATATCACCATAGTCCATAATTTTGGGGACATCATTTTGTATCTTGTTTCTACAATTTTTATGGTTTATGCTTGCAGAAAGGCACCCTACATCTTTCCTTATCAAGTTCCATTAAAAATAGGATATGTTGTGATCTTAAGATAGATTGGTGATCTACAAGAGACCACTCTCACTGGTAAGAGAAGGTGAAATTTCTTCCCATACATAACTATAGCACATCAATATGTTATTACTAAGGGAGGTTGGGTCCATTTGAATAAAATGTTATAGCCCTATAGAATGACAAAGGCCACCATCAGGTTTGTAGATACAGAGGGTTTCCTCTCAGGAATGTTTAGAGAAAAGACAAGATGTGCTCATATTGAGCATCAATTTAATTTTCCTGAAGATGTGATAAGAAATGAGTTTGATCTTCAGACTCAAGAAATTAAGAAAGAGAAATGGATAGTCTATAAGAAGACTCTAGATTTCATTCAGAATTTTGACAAGGCATATGACCCATTAAAGGGTTTTGAGCCATGGGAAAGGAAGGTGGATGCCCTAATGGAGCATTTTGAAGGCATCATGCATGCAGTGAATGAAAAGAGGGCTGTTGTAAGCAAGACAGACCCTGAGAGGGCTAGGCAAATTTTGAGCCAGCCTAAGTATATGAAATTGACCCCAAGGGGAGTCTATACAATGTAGAAGAGAAGTGGATACACTCTTCTCTTACCACCATAGCAGAGAAGTGAGGATTTTCCCTCTACTTCTAAAGGGAAAAGGCCCATTGATGATTCAGCAATGTAGGGGTCCTCTCGTAAGAGGCAGAGATGAGAAGAATCAAGCCAGGAGAGCAAACTTATTCTCCTTCTCAATCCCCTATCCAATTAGATGAACATGGGGTAGCAGAGAAACTAGTACAACTGAGGAATGAGGGAAACATTTTTGTTTCCAATGATGACTTGCAATAAGGGATGCCTGAGGCACCTAAAGAGGTAGCCATGGACCTTACTATTGATGAATTTGAGGGTAAACAGTTGGACCCTTTTTTAAAGTAGGCTAGTGATTGTTTTCTTGATGATGAAAAATTTGTCGAGACTAGGGCATTCTACCAATTTTTATGGAGAATGAAAATAAATTAGTACAAAGAGATGTGTGAGAGGAAGACGGAAGAGTTCCTTGATAAAGACATGACAAAAATAGAAAATGAGACCAAGGCAAAGATGGTCGAGCAGTTTGAAAGAATTACTCCTAAGGAAGGAAGTGTAATACCCCAAAATTGGCACCTAATAAATTCAATCAATTTTGGTACATTCCTCAAATTTCTATGTCATCAAAGTCCTAGTTCACTAGGCAATTTTCTCTCTCCTACCTGGCTCTACTTGACTTGATGTCAGTTGCAAAAACCCTAATTTGCAATAATCAAACACTAAAATTAATTCCTAAGTCTCTTTGACTTTATTAGCTAAATTATCTCTATGATACATTAATTTAATTGTAAAGTCCTATGTGCTCTAAATTAAATTAAATCAAACCACCCCCTTTGGCTAATACACATAAAAAGGAATTAATTAATTGCTTGTTATTTGAATGGACACCTTTTCTTGAATTAATAATTTGAGATATTCGAAAGGTCCTCATGTGGCATTTTCCATTCTTTTAATAAAGTAATTCATGCTTATTTGTCCCAAAAAGGGATATGAAGGGTCAGGAGTTTCAAATCAAGAAACTCTTCCTCCTCCTCTTGGCTCTTTTATTTATTTGGGCTCTTTTTCCTCATTAAGAGAGCAATTTTTGAGAGCATCTACACTATAGGCATTTTTTTAGTCTCATTTGATTCATTGTTTTCAAAGCTTTTTATTGCATTTATTAGATTAATATCTCATTATTAGTATAATCTTTGCATCACATTTTAGACTAAATTTGCTTATTTGTTCTTAGTTTAATATCATATTTGCTTCAAGTTCTTAGATTAAATTGCATTTCATCTTTACTTTCAAGTATCTTAGATTAATTGTATCACATTCTAGTTTAATTTCAGCTTTGCATATCTTCATTATAGCTTTCAAATCCTCCATTGTTGAATTGGTCTCCCGGCTATTGGCTCTCATTCTGAGAGTATTCAAATACCCCATTCACATAGGATGCAACAGGTCACCTCACCATGGAATTTGGATTGAGTTCTTCATACTCTCTCCTGAATTCTATCAAGCGAATAATGACCATGTTGTGTTGTGCCTGATTTAGAGGTCACATTCAGTCACATACAGGAAGGGCCATGGTTCATACTATAGGAGTGCTAATTTTTCCAGAGTGGGACATTGCTGATGTGATTATCTTTGACCAAGTCAGGAAGAGAAAAGTGAAAACTCTTACTATTGTAGAGTGGGCCAAACAAGTTGCTAGGGGAATTGCTTTCTCAGAGGATCATGCAGCCTTGGTCATGTGGTCCCTAAAGAGGGAGGAAGATAAAGGAAGAAAAGAAGCTCTCTCCATAGGATATGTAGCTAGTTTGTTAGTACAAATAGTGGGTGAAACTTCTGGTGTAGAAGCATCAAACCTAATCCTAGAGGCTACCAAGTTCAATGTTAAAGTGGTAAAAAAGGATGCCCAAGAAAAGGAGGAGCTTAGGCTCAAGTTTGAAATGGTTCTCAAATCTTACAATGAGCTCAAGGTAGAGCTAATTCAAAAGGACAAGTTGATTGTTCAGTTATCAGGGCCCCAAGAACACAGGTCTCCCTAATTGGCAATCTCTGATAAGCTTGTAGTGGCTTCATCCTCAAGCCCAATTGTTGAGTTACCACCATCCCCCTACCCAGAGACAAGTATGGATGCAAGGGTTACTTGGGAAAAGAAAAGATTAACTAAAGAGGCAAAAAAATTGAGGGAAATAAGAGCGCAACTAGAGAAGGAAAAAGATGAAAATGTGAAGGCCACAGCTTTGGAAAACTAGAAGTATGAAGAGAAAATGATAGATGAAATCATGTAGTTTGCATATGATTTGAAGCCCTCCATTTTCCATAGTCATGCCAGTAAATTATATTCTTTATTTGAAACTTTGAATAAGGAGAAGACTGGAATGTCACCAATTTTGAAGAAATGGATTGAGAGATCTCCTAGTATAAAGCTATTTTGCATGTTATCAAAGGGCCAAGAGAATCTTGATCCATTGATTAAGCTAGTACATCAGATTGTCAAGAAAATGGTACAGTATGGCATCATTTTGGAGAATTTTATTAGAAGATCGAGTATGTTGAAAGTTGAATTAATGCTTTCAAACTATGAGCTGGTGCCCACCATTTTCACAGATAAGGGAAAATTTAAAGAAGCATATGTATGGAGAGAGGAGATGGACACACTTTTTTTAGAAAGGGTGACTGGTGTCCTAAATGACACTTTTTCTATTAGCAGTGTTATCAAGTTGTTAATAAATGCTAAATCAATGTTTGATAATATTCAGCATAAAGTTACTTAGATTGAAAATGAATGGGAACAGTTATCAAGTAAGAAGACTGAGTTTGCCAATTTTGAGTTTCGAAGTGAAGAGGTGTACAATAAATGGAGGTATCAGTACATACCTCATGTTGAAAAAGTTAATACTCCGCCACCCTCCTAGAGTGAGTAAAGGAAATTACTTTTTTAGTCATAAAGGTTGTTGAGATATAGAAAGACATTCACTGTAGAATGGACAGCAAGATGTTGCAAATCAGATTTGCTGAAGGGAGCCAAGGACAGTATTGAAGACATAAAGTAAGATCACTCAACTACAATATCTCACCTGGTTGACTTGTGTATTTATTGTAAACATTTTGATGCTGTTGTAAAGGTTTTTTAGGTTAGAAATTTTGCAAGCCCTAGAATGATCAGTAGCTTGTTGCATCTCCTTGTATATAAAGGATTTTCCATGATCATTCTAGGCATTGAGAGTTTCAGAGTTAAAAAGATCAAAATTTTGAAACCCTAGCCCTCAGTCATGGATTGTAACATATTGTATCAATTTTCATCAAGCAATAGAAAGAAGTACAGGTTACTGCTACTGGTTTGCAAGTTTATCATTCAGAATATGATGTATACAACGTTAAATGGTTATACTTAATACAAACTCAAAATCTTTGTCTCTCCTTTGAGTTTATTCTATAAATCTTTAAGTCTTCCTGAGATTTATATGTATGTATTTAGCTCTGAGTTCTGATCTAGGATTGGATTAAATACTGCTCATAGTGGGATACATGTTTACTGAATTCATTTAAGGATTTTCTAAAAAGTAGGAAAGAGTTGGAATGTTTTGTATTTATGTTAAAAGACCAATTTATTCTCCAAATATCTTTGTATTCATTTTGTCCTCTGATCTTTTGCCCAATGGATAGGGCACTCACCTATATTTCCTTATTTTGGTTTGTGTAGATTGATTAACATCTTGTGATCCTGAAACATAATCATTACCAGTTATTTTACTTTATTTAAATTTATATGTTATTCTACCCAGTGATGGAGAGTTAATGAGTAATAGGTTGTTATTTAGTACTTTCTCACCGTCATCTATTGTAAGATCTAGTATTAGGTAAAGAACATAGTTATATCTATTGGATCAGGTGCACCCGCCTTGGTTTTGCAGAGCCAGAAGTGAAGAGGGCAGTCTTTTCCCTATAGTTTGTCCAGTTGCTTATAGATTTCCTACATTTGGAATTAACCAATCCTTAACATCAGTCATAAACATACTGCTATCTCTTGGAGTGTAAAATCTTTTGAAGAACCAACAAAATGGTGACTTTGTTGGGGACTTGTTAAGAAAAGTATAAGTAACGTAGGTACAAGTGGAGCTGGACTCCTGGCCTACTTATCTTCCAAACCAGTTGGTTACCTTACACATAGAGTTGATTCCTTTTCATTTTTTGCTTACCCTCCCCTATTTGTTTAAAATCATAGAAAATCCCACATAGCTTGGGTGGTGACTCTAAAAAAATCTATGTACTAGTGCTAAATAAAATATTACTATATCACTATTTTTGGATACAATTGTCTAAAGGAGATTATTGGAATGATTATGTGTTGTCTTTGATGTCACACAAATGTCATATCAATTGTCAGCTCAGTCATTCAGCAAAGCAGTTCCCAGTGTCTACTGAGACCTCTCGGGTGTCAAAAGAAAAGTATGGCAGAAAATAGTGTTAACCAAGCTTCCTCGGTTATCGAAGGAAAGTTAGTGTCTACCGACTTCACTCGGTCTCCAAAGGATGTTGAAGAATTCACAGTACTTACCGAGTTCTCTTGGTCACCAAAGAAAATCTTTTTCGGATTAATGTTTACCAAGCAAGGTCGGCCCAGTAGAGGATTTTGTCAATTTGAGAAATAAAGTTGGTTTATTCCAGCCGACTATTGTAATGATTAGTAATGTTTTGTAATAATTATTAGTGCTGACTTGACAATCCTAATGGTATATATATAGAAGGTCAAGTTGTGAATTATGAGGAAAAAAAAATAAAAGAGAAGAATAGTATGAGCGAATTTTGAAGGATGGTTAGATATCCTTGAAGAGCAGCAGAGATATATTTGATCAGGAAGGATCTAGTGAAGCAGAACAGAGATCTGTAATTAGCAATTCAGTTACATCACTATTCAGGTCACTTCATTGTTACTTTCTTACCATTGTAGCAGTGATTTTTCAAAATCTCCTAACCGAGTTGGTTTAATAGCCATTTTTTAAATCCTCTAACGAGGTGATAGTTCTATTGAATTGTTTCAAGACCTCTTACAAGGCCACTCCTAGTAGGGTGATTAAATCCTCTAACAAGGTCACACCTAACAGTGTGTTTTGTAACCTTTTACCGGGTTGGCTCCTAATAGGGCATCACTTCAGAAGAGTGAAAATCAGTAACTAGTTACATTGGTGGTTTTTCCCATATTGGGTTTCCATGTTAAATCTGGTGTCTCTTGTGTTCATCATATTTTCTTTATTCATGCATGTTAATCACTGATGAATGCTTAAGAACAGTTATAATTAACACTCTCTACAATTACCGAGTTTCAAAATTTCTCTGTATGTCAGCAGTAAATAATTTAATAGGACATCTAAGGGATTAGTGGTAATATTTTGTGGTAAACTGATTCACCCCCCCCCCCCCTCTCTTAGTTTCTACATCTATATTTCCAACAATTGGTATCAGAACTTTTGGTGCTTGCAGGAAGGGTTTTAAGGACCTAAGCTAAAGATCAGGATGTCTTACAAGAGAGAAATTCCAAGGCTTAACAAAGATAACTTTTCAGCATGGCAAGGTCTCATGAGACTTCATCTAGCTTCCATTGGTGATTTAGGATACAAATATATTGATCAAGAATATACTATTCCTACTGGCACATTAACTGTTGAAGACATTGCAGAGAAAAAGAACCATAACACCATGATGATAGATATTGCATCAACCCTTAGCTATGAAGAATTTGATGAGATCAAAGACTGCACAACTGCCTATGAAATGTGGAACAAGCTAAAGAAAATTTATGGTGGTGATGACAATGTGAAAAGAGCCAAAGCAAAAAGCCTAAGAGGACAATTTGATCAGATGAAGATGAAAGAAGATGAAAACATTGCAAAATATGTTGAAAGGATCAAGGTGAGTGTTAGTGCAATCAGAGCTTATGGAGGAAAAATTGATGATGAAACTATTATAAGTAAGGTTCTTAGAACATTGCTTCCTATCTATGCAATAAGAGTATCTACTATTCAAGAAAGAAGATGTGAACAAAATCACAATATAACTTTGGATGCCTTAGTTGGAAGATTGATAGCTTTTGAATTGGACAACTATGATAACTATGTTCCAACTTCTAAAAATATTGAATCAGCATTTGAGGCCAAACTCTCAATTAAGAAGGGCAAGAAAATCCAGTCAGAAAGTGAAGAAGAATCAGAGGAAAGTTCAGACAGTGATCTTGAAGTTATTGAAGCATTACTTGCAAAGAAATATACTAGAGGCAGAGGTAAATACAAAGGTAAAACTCCCTTAATCTATTTTTCATGTGAAGAAATTGGTCATATTGCAGCTAGGTGCCCAAACAAACAAAGCAAAGATGAGAAGAATGGTCACAAGTACAATGGCAAGAAGAATTTCAAGTCATTCAAGGATAAAGGTAAGAAAACATGTTTTTTGGCTAAGGATTCTGATGATAGTGAAGAAGAAATTGTCTTCATTGCTGTAAAAGATGAATCTGATGATTATGAAGATGAGATGGCACTTATCTCTCATATAAGCAAAAATGATACATGGATTATAGATAGTGGATGCTCACATCATATGACTGGTGAAAAAACTAAGTTTGAACATTTTGAAGACTATGATGGTGGTAGGGTAAGGTTTGGAAACAATGAGCCTTGTTGTATAAAAGGAAGAGGACAAATTTCATTAAACAAAGAACTTATATGTGATAATGCATATTGGGTTGAAGGACTAAAATATAATCTTCTAAGTGTAGCACAACTAATCAACAATGGACTCAAGGTTGAATTCATGAATGGCAAAGCAAGACTGCTGAATGACAAAGGAAAACTGATTGGTTCAGGCAAACAAACCAAAGATAACCTATTCTATCTTGATCTTGGTGAATGCTCATGTTTTATTGCTCAAATTGAAGAAAGTTGGTTATGGCACAAAAGGTTATGTCATGTAAATTTTGATAATATGGTGAAAATAAGCAAATTCAAGAAAGTAAGAGGTATTCCTACTTTGAAGAAACTTGATATTGGTCTATGCAAGAATTTTCAGATTGGTAAAATGGGAAAGACTAGCTTTAAAAGTAAAAACTATCAGTCTAAAGATATTTTGGATATTGTGCATACTGACTTATGTGGACCTATTGGAATTGAAAGCTATACTGGAGAAAAAATCTTTATTCTCTTTGTTGATGATTACTCTAGAATGATGACTGTTATGTATTTAAGAGAAAAGTCGGAAGCATTTGAGAAATTCAAATGGTATTTGGCAAGAGTAGAAAAGGAAATAGGAAAAAGAATGAAGTGCTTGAGATCAGACAGAGGTGGTGAATTCATCTCCAATGAATTCAATAATTTATGCATTGAAAGAGGAATCAAAAGATAGGTATCAGCTCCAAGAACTCCTGAGAAAAATGGAATAGCTCAAAGGAGGAACAGATCTATCATAGATTGTGCAAGGACTCTAATGATTGAAAAGAACATTGCTATGAAATACTAGATGGAAGCTATTAGCACTGCAGTTCATACCTTGAACCGAGTATAGTTGAGGAAAGACACATTCAAAACTCCTTATGAGTTATGGTATGGCTATAAACCTAATGTAAGTTACCTAAAAGTATTTGGTAGTAAATGTTACATCTTGAAAGAATCTAGAAAAGGCAAACTTGATGCAAAAGGTGATGAAGGAATATTTTTGGGATATTCTTGCAAAAGTAAGGCATATAAATGTCTAAATTTGTCTACTCATAAAATCATAGAAAGTGCACATGTGAAAGTAGATGAGTTTGCAGAAAAGACTGAAGAAGAAAGCAAAAGGGAACCAGAGGATTACAAAAGATTTGTTTACATTGAACCTGATACATTTCTAGACACATCTGTCAATGAGGAGACTACATCAACCGAGCCCAGTATAGTAACCGAGTCACAAGAAACTGAGTCTCAGCCTTAAGCTACCAAGCAAATATCTACCGAGCCCGAGAAAATTGAACCTGAAGATGAAATTCAAGAAGATGACAATGTAACTCATTCAAGAAGAAAGGAACCTGTATTGGCCAAGTATGTCAGGAAGCATCATACACCAGATCAGATTATTGGAAACAAATCAAATGGCACTATGACAAGGAATAAACTAAAAGGTACATGTTTACTTGCTGATTTTGAACCTAAAAATGTCAAAGATGCATTGGAAAATGAAAGTTGGATTGAGGCTATGAATGAAGAAATAGAGCAAATAGAGAAAAATAAGACATGGACTCTTGTACCTAGGCCTAAAGATAAAAATGTAATTGGGACAAAATGGGTATTCAAAAATAAGTTGAATGAAGATGGTCAAGTATCAAGAAACAAAGAAAGATTGGTATGTAAAGGATATTCTCAAGAAGAAGGTATAGATTATGGAGAGACTTTTGCTCCTGTTGCAAGATTAGAAGGTGTAAGGACTCTACTTGCATATGCAGTACATAAAGGATTTAAGGTATATCAGATGGATATAAAATCTGCATTTCTCAATGGTATTCTTGATGAAGAAGTCTACATTGAGCAACCTGAAGGTTTTATGGATCCAGACAAAAGAGCTATGGTCTGCAAGTTACACAAAGCATTGTATGGTCTGAAACAAGCCCCTAGAGCATGGTATGAAAGATTACATAACCATCTAACTCAGATTGATTTCAAAAGAGCCAATGACAATAGTAATTTATACATCAAAGAAGGGCCAGATAACAAAATTGTTTTGGTAGAAATATTTGTGGATGATACTATGTTTATAGGGAATGATGATCAGTGCAAAGAATTTTTAGAGAAAATGAAAAAAGAATTTGAAATGTCTATGTTTGGTTAGATAAAATTCTTTGTTGGACTTCAAATCTAGTAGAGCAAGAATGGTATCTACATTACTCAGTCTAAATACATCAAGGAAATACTTAAGAAGTTTGGTATGGAAGATTCAAAACTAGTTGGTACACCCATGTGTACTAGACTAAAGCTTACCAAAGATGATGATTCAAAAGAAGTAGATTAGACCTTATACAGATCAATGATTGGAAAATTATAGTATGTAGTACATACAAGGCCTGATATTGCATTAGCAGTTGGTATAGTAGCAAGATTCTCAGCAAAACCCAGAGAAAATCACATGATGGCAATCAAAAGAATCTTGAGGTACTTAAGAGGAACTGAAGATTATGGCTTGTGGTATAAATTTGGAGGCAATCTGGACTTAAAAGTGTTTACTGATGCTGATTGGGCAGGAAATATTGATGACAGAAAGAGTACAAGTGGTGGAGCATTTTTTCTTGGCAAAAGGTTAGTATCTTGGACCAGTAAAAAGAAAAATTGCACATCCCAATCCACAGCAGAAGTAGAATATGTTGTTGCAGCAGTAAACTACTCTAATATTGTTTGGTTCAAATAGTTATAGGAAGGCATGAAAGTTGAGATCAAAGAACTAGTTGTTATGTTCTGTGATAATACAAGTGCAATAAATATTTCAAAGAATCTAGTAATGCATTCTAAAACCAAACACATTGCTATAAAATATCACTTTGTCAGAGAATTGGTGCAGGACAAGGAAATCAGATTGGAATATATTCATACAAAAGAAAAAATTGAAGATATCTTCACCAAGCCACTACCTAAGGATGCATTCTTGTATCTAAGAGGTAAGTTAGGGGTCATTCCCCTATCCGGGGCTCACTAAATTGAGTTTTAGTAATGCATCAACCAGAGCACGTTGAAGATCAGTCAGTTGATGTAGCATAGTCAAGGAATCATTGCATATGAATTAGTACTTAAGGTACATTGGTATTCAATGGAAGTGTGTTATCTTTGGCATGTGTTGTCAAAGAGGGAGAGTTTGATGTTTGTTGTCATTATTTCATGAAATTTCTAAGGAAGAGAATTTTTTTTTAAAAAGAGAAAAGAGGGAGAGTTTTCAGTCAGAGAGAGAAGTTTGCTGACAGAGGGAGATGAGAATCAGAATGAAGCTAAGGATATGTTCCTTATTCTATGTTTGTTGTGAAATTTCACTGTCCTATGACATATTGTGTTGCCATCAATGCCAAAGAGGGAGATTGTTGGATACAATTGTCTAAAGGAGATTGTTGGAATGATTATGTGTTGTCTTTGATGTCACACAAATGTCATAGCAATTGTCAGCTTAGTTGGTCAGCAAAGCAGTTCCCAGTGTCTACCGAGACCTCTCGGGTGTCAAAAGAAAAGTATGGCAGAAAACAGTGTTAACCAAGCTTCCTCGGTTATCGAAGGAAAGTTAGTGTCTACCAACTTCACTCGGTCTCCAAAGGATGTTGAAGAATTCACAGTACTTACCGAGTTCTCTTGGTCACCAAAGGAAATCTTTTTTGGATTAATGTTTACCAAGCAAGGTCGGCCCAGTAAAGGATTTTGTCAATTTGAGAAATAAAGTTGGTTTATTCCAGCCGACTGTTGTAATGATTAGTAATGTTTTGTAATAATTATTAGTGCTGACTTGACAATCCTAATGGTATATATATAGAAGGTCAAGTTGTGAATTATGAGGAAAAATAAATAAAAGAGAAGAATAGTATGAGCGAATTTTGAAGGATGGTTAGATATCCTTGAAGAGCAGCAGAGATATATTTGATCAGGAAGGATCTAGTGAAGCAGAACAAAGATCTTTAATCAGCAATTCAGTTGCATCACTATTCAGGTCACTTCATTGTTACTTTCTTACCATTGTAGCAGTGATTTTTCAAAATCTCCTAACCGAGTTGGTTTAATAGCCATTTTGTAAATCCTCTAACAAGGTGACAGTTCTATTGAATTGTTTCAAGACCTCTTACAAGGCCACTTCTAGCAGGGTGATTAAATCCTCTAACAAGGTCACACCTAACAGTGTGTTTTGTAACCTTTTACCAGGTTGGCTCCTAACAGGGCATCACTTCAGAAGAGTGAAAATCAATAACTAGTTACATTGGTGGTTTTTCCCATATTGAGTTTCCACGTTAAATCTAGTGTCTCTTGTGTTCATGGTATTTTCTTTATTCATGGATGTTAATCACTGATGAATGCTTAAGAATAGTTATAATTAACACTCTGCAATTACCAAGTTTCAGCATTTCTCTGTATGTCAGTAGTAAATAATTTAATAGGACATCTAAGGGATCAGTGGTAATATTTTGTGGTAAACTGATTCACCCCCCCCTCTCAGTTTCTACATCTATATTTCCAACAATGAGTTACAAAAATACAAGGTCTTGGAGGAAGGAACACCAAGAAAAAAGTTTGCAAGGTGAACTTCCTATCACATCTAGATGAGGCCAGGGTAGGAGTGAAAAAAGTGTCAGTGACATGTCTCTTACCTGGAAAAGAAAGGGGAACTCAAGACAAGAAGGTCTTGCTCCTCCTGGTCAGGAAGGAAATGGCTCAGAATATGAAGAGGCGGTTGATCTGGGTTTAAACCAGTATGAGGATTATTATTCCCCTATAGAGAGAGAGGGTGAACGATTACCCCACAATAGGAAAATAGTCCCAAATAGATGGTATGGAGGGGAGAGAAGATCTAGAATAAAAATTAGGGGTGGACAAGATTTTGTTCCCCCTTTCACCCTTGGTTCATCATTGCCCTAGGGCCTCCATGAGTCTCAGGATCAACAAGAAGAGCCCCAAGCACAACAAGCTGAGTTTGAAACAACTTTGCCTGATTCTGAGGAAATTTTTGAGGAAGTGTATGAGTTGGAAAGAAGGATTCATGAACAAGCAATTATTAGGTAGAAGAGAGAAAAGGAGAAAGAGGAAAAAGTCAGACATGCCATGATAAGGGCTGACCAATTAAGAAGGTAACTGTTAGATTTAGAGGCTATAAATTATATTCCCATTCTTGAACAGACAAGTGAACTGTCTGTTGTTCATCAAATATTTGAAACAAGGGATCCAAAGGATAAGGGAAAGCAGAAAGAAGTGGGCATTTCAATTAAAGAACCTCTAGGCCCTAAACTTCCCATGAATTCCACTCTAAGATTGGAGGTAGACCTTGAAAATGCTAAAAGGGAACATGACTTGTTAGCTAAGGAACTTGAAAAGGTAGAATTAGAAGCTGCAACATTAGAAATGAAGAGGAAGATCAATTTTCTTAGATGGTCTACTCGACCCACTAACTTCACTAGTTCCAATGTTGCACAAGGGGAAAATGTCACAAATTTAGCAAATTAGATAACTAGTATTCCCCCACTAGGAGGGCTCAAAAGCTCTACTATAGAAAACACTAATGCATCTACATCTTAGGGTGCTAGTATACCAAATACGAGGCCTATTCATGAAAGATGTAAACAGTTGGTTTTCACTGGTATCCCTGGGTATCCTAACCCTATCCCTAAAGAGATCAGGAAGAAACTTCCTAAATTTACTGGAAATAATGTTGTTACCTATGAAGAACACCTAAAAAATTTTATTGATGTAATTGATGACTATAACATTGTGCCAGATGATGTTATTATGAAATTATTTATACAATCTCTAACAAACGATTCAAGGGATTGGTTCAGGGCTTTGCCACATGGTAGCATAGGTTCATGGGATTAGCTTAGGCATTGTTTCAAAGAATGGTATGGTGACAAAACACATGATGATTTTATGCTGAATGAATTTAATAACATAAAAAAGAATTTCAACAAGGATGTTGCTGAGTTTAATGTCAGATTTCAAAAGGCCATGCATAAGTTATTGCAGGTCATCAGATTGGATGACAGAGTGTGTCTTGTCACATATTTAAATGCTTTTGACTCTAAGATAGGCTACCTTTTGAGAGACAAAAATCCAAGGAATCTTGTTGAGGCTTACAAACTAGCTGTGAACATAGAGAGTAACCGAAGAATTTTAGGAAAGCTAGGAACAAGGGAAGACAACAAATCACCATTGTTGAATAGAAAGGATCCAGGGAAACCTATAAATGTGAAACCTAAAGATGATGATAGCCTAAAGTAGATATTGAAATCAATAAAGGACTTGAAACCTGGTGAAAATAGAAATAATAAAATTACAGGAGGAGATAAGCCTCCCTTTAATAATTTCAACAAATTGCCCAGAATGCAGAATTAACCTTATAATACTCAATGGAAAGATGGAAGCCTATTCTTCTTGATAGAAAGGATAAACCAAATGATATAACCCCTGATCCATTGCAGAGGAACTCAATGAATGTGGTGGAAGAGGTCCCATGGTGTATGGCTTGTCAGTCACCACATGATCCTAATTATTGTGTCATATCCTAGAGTGTCTCTTCACAAGAAGAGCTAGAATCTAATGAGGACTAGCCTTATGATGATCAGGGATGAGGAATGGTTTCCTCCCATGTTTGGGATGAAGTTGACTCTAATGAAGAGGATGAAAATCAGGATGTTTTTAATTCTCAAGCCAAAACTGAATCATACCATCAACAAGTTTTTTCAGATGAGGATAGTGAATTTGATAATGTCCAATGCAATGTTTTGAAGGATAAGGAAGTGGTTGTTTTGAGAAGACCTTCTAATGAGGAAATCACCTTGATAACAACAAACATCATTACTTAAGCTAAAACAAATTACAACCTGAGAAATAGGGTGGTTAGTAGTCCAAATCAGAAGCCTGCAAGAATTTTCATCAAGAAGACAGACAAAGATGTAAAAACATCACAGGACAAGTCTAAAGATGGCAATGTTGTTGATAAGGTCAAAATAAAGAAGAATGCTAAACCTAACATTGTCTATAAGATAAAATCAAAACCCATAGCTGAGGTTGTCCCAACTTTGTAGAAAGGGAATGAAGTCCATAATAAAAAAAACTATAGACATGTCCATCTAGGAGATTGATAAAGAAGTTGCAAATTTAAAGCCATATGTTTCTAATTCAAAATATGTCCTAGTTCATTTGAGTAGATTGTTGTCTCAAATTACTATTAAGGTTCCATTGCTAGAGATGATGAGAATAGAAGAACACAAAGAAAAGGCCCTAAATTGGGTAAATCATGTGGTATCTATGGATTCTCAAAAAATAGAAGGAACTGAGAAACAAATAGCAATTGTGAATGATGAAGATGGAAATTAGAGTGAGGAGATTGTTTCTGAAATTCCTCAAATTTACTTGCATACAAATGTTGTTAGTACTACAACAAGAACAGTTGATCCTTTTTTCTTGACTCTGCAGATAAATGGAAAGTTGCTAAAAAAATTTATGATTGATTCTGGAGCATCAAACACTGTTATGCCCACTCAGGTTATGAATTCATTGGGATTAAAGGTGGACACACCTCATGGTAGGTTTCAAGCAATGAATTCAAGGGAGGTACCAGTTGTAGGTACTATCAAGGCTCTACCTTACAAACTAGCCATATACCCCAATAAACAATTGACCATGAGTGTTTTGGTACTGGATATTCCTCCCCAGTATGGGATGTTACTATCAAGAAAGTGGAGTGCTTCTATGGGAGGTAGTATATAGTGTGACTTGTCATTTGCTACTTTTAATTTGGAAGGACAAAATATCAAGATCACCAGGGAATCTAGAACTCCTCATATGATTGAATAAGAAGAAGATACCATGAATTGTTTCCTTGATACTCACATTAATGCTTTCAAAGTCCAAGATAAGGAAGCAGAGGAAGAGGTTGAACCTGCTCATAGGTCAAAAAGCTAGGAGGGATGGATTGACCTTGATAGTTTGTGGACCATGTATTTTGATGGAGCTAATAGCAAAGAAGGATCTGGAGCTAGAATATTGCTCATATCTCCTAATGGTAAAACTTTCAAATTCTCCTTTACTTTGTTATTTTCATGCATGAATAATGTTGCGGAGTATGAGGCTCTACTGATAGGTCTAAGATTGGCATCAAGGCATGGCATAAAATGTTTGAAAGTAATAGGTGACTCTGAGTTAGTTGTATCTCAAGTTAGATCAAAATATGCTTCAAAAAATCAAAAATTAAAGTAGTATAGGAATGGAGTGTGGGATGAGATTGAAGACTTTAGTGTTTTTAATATTTTTTGGGTAGAAAGAGGTCAAAATAAAATGGTAGACTTGTTGGCTAATGTGGCCCTCAAACCTAAAGATGTTACATTTGTAGATATATCTAATATAATGGTACAAGCCAAGCCTTCCATCCCTGATAATGTAGATAATTGGTAGGTTTTCTCTGATGACCAAGACATACTGAGGTTTCTCTAATGTGAATCTCATTTTGGAAATAAAGAAATGGATTTCACAACTTATGGTGACATAGTGAATGGTAAAAATGTCATTTTTGGGAAGGAAGTTTTGCAGTTAAAATCCAAAAGAGTTCCCAAGGGATTAGTTGCTCTGGAAAGGGCATTTGACAATAAAGACAAGGTTTTCTTTGCTAGTACTAATAAAATCAATGAGCTTGAAGAAATAAACTTGGGAACCAGAATAGCCCCCAAGAAGGTTTATATAGGCAAGTGTCTATCCCCAAGAACTAGAAAAAATTTGATTGACCTTCTCAAAAAATTAAGGTATGTTTTTGCTTGGTCATATGAAGATCTTAAAGCTTATAGAGAGGATCTCTTTCAACATGAGATTCCACTCAAGGAAGGAACAAAACCTTTTAGACAAAAGTTGAGACCTGTTAACCCTACCTTGGCACCTGAAATGCAAGGTGAACTCAAAAAGATGATGGATGCTGGGATAATCAAGCCTATTAGGCATTCCACTTGGGTTTCAAATTTGGTGCCTATTAGAAAGAAAAATGGTGACATCAAGTTGTGTGTAGATTTAAGGAATCTTAACATAAACTCTCTGAATGATAACTATGGATTACCAAATATGGAGAACATGTTACAGAAAGTCACTAGATCAGAATTAATGTCTATGATGGATGGTTTTTCTGGTTACAACCATGTAATGGTCAAAGACATAGAGCAATTCAAAACTTCATTTACAACCCCATGGGGGACATATGTTTATGTAAGGATGCCCTTTAGCTTGACTAATGCTAGTGCTACTTTTCAAAGGGCTATGGATGTGGCTTTTGCAGATTTTATTGATAGATTTATGGTGGTGTACCAGGATGACTTGACAACTTTCTCAGCTAAAGAAGAACAACATTGTCAACATCTAGAGAAGATTTTCATTAGAGCATTAGAATATGGGGTTTCTTTGAACCCGAAGAAATGCACTTTTGGTGTGGTAGAAGGAAAGCTTCTAGGGCACATTGTTTCAAGGGATGGGGTGAGGATAGACCCTGAAAGGGTAGAGGCTATTGATAGATTATCTTTACCAAAAAACATCAAGGGAATTCAATCCTTTTTAGGACAGGTCAATTTTTTAAGAAGGTTTATTACAAACTTTGCAGAGATCTGCATTCCCATATCAAGAATGTTGAAGAAAGGAGAAAAATTTGAATGGAATATGGAAGCAATACAGGCATTTAATGATATAAAATGGGCTATCAAACATGCCCCAGTCTTGAAAACACTAGATTATAGCAAACCTATGTAGATCTTTTCTTTTGCATCTGCCATACTATTGCTGCAGTACTATTACAGAAAAATGTTTATGGTTTTGAACAACCTATTTCCTTTTTTAGCAAGACCTTGCAGGCAGCAAAATTAAACTATGATATTATTGAAAAACAAGCTTATGCCTTGGTAAAGGCCATTAAAACATTTAGATGCTATTTGGTGGGAGCCATAGTGGTTGCCTATGTTCCAAGTGCTGCAGTCAAATATATCTTTGTCTAATAAGAGGTTTCAGGAAGAAGATGTAGGTGGATTAATAGGATTCAAGAATTTAATATTGACATCCACATTACAAAGTTGGTAAGAGGTTTAGGCCTAGAAAATTTGATGGCTTAGAGAAATTTAAATGCAAACCAAATAAATATGTTGGAAGAGGATCAGAGACCTTTTGTATGTAATATGGATTATTGTGAATGGTACAAAGACATTGTCAGCTACTTGAAAAAGATGGTTATACCCCCTGAATTAGATGAAAATAAGAAAAGAACCATTAAAATTCACTCTATAAGATATGCAATCGTAAATGGTGAATTGTGGTGGAGGAGTAATGAGGGTGTCTTGGTTAGATGTGTAGATCAGGTTAAGGCCAAGCTTTTGATGGATGAAATGCATAATGGAGTTTGTGGAGGACATTATATGGAAAGGACAACAGCCCATAAGATCATCAAGTCAAGTTTTTGGTGGCCATGGCTTTTCAAAGATACCCATCAATTTGTAAAGAAGTGTGATCCTTGTTGAAGGTTTGCAGGAAAATTAAAATTCAATGGAGATCTACCTCTCAAACCTATGTCTCTTCAGGCTCCTTTCCAAAAATGGGGTATAGATTTCATTAGTGAAATCCCTGATAAGTCTAGTGGTGGACATTCTTATATCCTAGTGGCAATTGACTATTTCACCAAGTGGGTTGAAGCAATCCCTTCAAGAAGAGCAACTAGCAAAGTGGTAACAGAATTTATGATGCAAAATATCCTGACAAGATTTGGTTGCCCAGAAACTATGGTGGTTGATAATGCAATGTGTTTTAGGTCAGAAGAGTTTGTTTTCTTCTATCAAAACAATGGTATAAAGATTTCATATTCATCTCCCTATCATCCACAAGGCAATGGCCAAGCAAAATCTAGCAATAAGAGTTTGATTAAAATTCTAAAAAGAGTCCTTGATAAAAATAAGCAGGCCTGGGACTCCAAGTTGTTACAAGCCTTATGGGTTGACAAGGTTACAGTAAAGAAAGCAATAGGATGTGCCCCTTTTGACTTGGTATATGGGATCAATGCAAGATTACCCCAAAACAATTTGTTACAAATGTACCAGTTCATTTAGGCATATGATGATGATGTGGAAGAAGATATGACTGTCAGAATTAATGACTTGATTCAATTAAATGAGGTAAGAAATGATGCACATGATAAAAATGAAAAGATGTAGGCCTAGTGTAAGGTCCTATATGATAGAAGGACTACTCAGAGGAATTTTGTAAGTGGTGACATGGTCTTAATGTGGAATGCAAGACTAGAAGATAAAGGGAAGCATGGGAAATTTGTTCCCATCTGGTTAGGACCATATATCATTGAGGAAAAATGGGAAGAAAATTCTTATCTATTGAAGAATCTAATAGGAGAACTTATGGAATTGCTAGTTCATGGTCAATTCTTGAAGTTTTATTTTTCTTAAAAATCTACTGAGTACTCGTGCAGGTTTAGTTTTAAAATTTTTGTATAGTTCCCTATTTTTTGTTGAAGTTTTGTTCTAGCGTAGTAATCCCCCTAATAAAGCATGTGTTCTTTTCACCCCTCTTTATTCATCATTTCATATGTTATGTGGTTAGGTTTTGGAATCGAGGTACCTTTTAATTAATTGATTCTTTCAAAGCCTGATTTCCCAATAAAATTTTTCAATAGTATCAAACCCTTCAAATATGTGGCTATCATTGAACCGCAACACTGCCCGTTGTGATATTTTATGACATACACTTTAGCGATGAAGCACCACTTGTCTGAGCGGGCCCATCTGGTAATAGGGTGTGCTAGCATTTAAAGAATGGATCAACTCAATGGATGTCACTATACAATTGGGCCAAGATGATAGCTATTTAAAGATCATGCTTTAGCGACGACCATCTAATTCTCTTTAAGGACTGAAGTGTGAAGTGGGCCCTGAAAGTGCTAGGTCACATTGACATGTATGCTTCTAATTGGTTGCTGAGAGTTATGATGTGGCGGTTGTCAGGATGTTCCGAACTGAGAGTGAAAAGGTCAAGAGGTCCACCTATTGATTCTTCATGACGTGGTGGTTATTGATTCGATAGAAATTAATGAAGTTTCACAATGGGGTCTATTTTTTTAGATGGTTAAGATGTAGCAAGATCTCATGGTTGTCGTTATACCGCTAGGTTGAATTGCACATTTTTTAGGGTCAGCGGTATAGCGACAGCCGTAGATCTTGTTTAAAGATGGGGACCATTTGGTGGGTCCTTTGCTACTGACCCTTTGATGATGCAGTCATTTCTGATTGGCCAAGGGTAATAATGACATGTCAAAGTTGCCAGTGCATTTGACAGCAAGGATAAAGTTAGGGCTTCTTTGCTACTGACTTGTCCAACATGGTGCTTCTTGATTCAATAGAATTTATAAAAGGAAAGGTGGGGTCACTTCTTTGAGAATAGGTAAAGCACTAAAAGTTAGAAAGGATCTCATGGCTATCATTACACCGTTGGATGACAGGGTGACACATGTCCTCTCAGATCGATATAAAGTTAAGTTATTTATTTCCTCACATGTCATTATTGAAATGTTCTCATTGGTCAAGAACTGATTTAGGGAAAAGTAATACAGGGTTATGTTGTTAGACTTGTCGATCATCTGATGTGACAGAAAAGAAATGAATCAACGGCCTAAATTCAAATTTTTTCTCAGTGACATTTTTGCATCCTGTGAATATTGAGGCCACCAACTTTCAATAATGGTGGATTTAAGGTGTTACATGCGGATAGATTTTAGGCAGTTGCTATACATCAAAATTGAGTCATTGTTTTTATTTACCGCTCTCATAAGCATTTTTGGCGAACTTGATTTTTCCTCTTAGGGAGATTTCAAGCAAGGAATTTGTAGGTGCCTGGTAGGTTTCTTTTTTGAGTTTAAAATTGTTTGAAGCCTGTGAAGGAGTTGTGAAGGAATTTGTGTTTACAGTTGATAGTTTTTAGGGTTTTCTTGAGTATTCATATATTATTTTGTAAAAGCCCTAGTTTCAAAATGCCACTGAAAAGAAAATTTTCTAGTTAGACAAAGTACTAAAAAAGAGGATTCTTTGAAGAATTAATGCAGTTATTACCACATTTAAATAACAGAGTGGCTATGTTAAAGGAGTTAGTTCCGAGGAACCCTAGGGATTCTATTGCTGACAGACTCCATGATAGAGGGAATTGGATGAGAGATGCTAGGGTTGGTGAAAAGCATAACAGTCTTATTTTGCTTAAATTAGCCTATTCACAGAGAAATGCCTATGCCCCCTGAGCAACATATGGCAATTTGACATTGGGAGATTGATAGTCCCTAGAGTTTTCAAAGAGGCTGAGTTATTGATTCAGATTGCTACATGCTATGATCCTGTGACAAAGTGTGTCAAAGATGTAAATGGAAAAAACCTAATCAGTATGATAGAGGATGAGATTACAGAGGTTTTTTCTCTAAATGACCCTTCAGTGGGGTTAGATAAGATAGATTTTACTAAATTTACAGAGATATATGCAGCCTAGAAGGATTATTTAAGGGCAGGACCTCTGAGGCAATTTTTAGATGAAATTGGGTTTATGTGTGTTATCAATCCAAGCATGTCGAAGCCTTTTAGGTTGGATTTGTTCAGTAAGAGAGCACAGGAGGTTTATAAGTCACTGACTTTAATTCTAGGGCATGATGAAGCAACTCATATGCTAGTCCCATACATGTTTATGATGGTACAATCTCTGCACCCCCAATTGGCACTAATTTTTTATTTTGCATCTCATCTAGCTGACTTGATCCATGAGGGATTGATGGGAATTAAGGACATGAAGGTTAGTAGGCCTTTTGGGTGGTACTCAATGCTTATGCACATGTTCCTATACAAAGGTGAGCAGTTTTTCAGCTCAATAATAAATATTGTGAAAGAGAGGAATGGAGAAAACCTTCTAGTGCAACTATGGACTACAACCCTATCATGGGACAGAATTGATGCCAGTTACATTGCATTTGAGAGGGATTTTGCCTCAAGGCTTAGAACTCTTTTGTTTTTCGACAATCCAAGGATCCCAAGAGAGTTGCTAAGATTAATCAGGCCAAAGGAATATTTTTAGGATATCACCATAGTCCATAATTTTGGGGACATCATTCAGTATCTTGTTTCTATAATTTTTAGGGTTTATGGTTGTAGAAAGCGACCCTACATCTTGCCTTATCAAGTTCCATTAAAAATAGGATATGTTGAGATCTTAAGATAGATTGGTGATCTACAAGAGACCACTCTCACTGGTAAGGGAAGGGGAAATTTCTTCCCATACATAACTATAGCACATCAATATGTTATTACTAAGGGAGGTTGGGTCCATTTGGATAAAGTGTTACAGCCCTGCAAAATGATAATGGCCATGATCAGGTTTGTAGATACAGAGGATTTCCTCTCAGGAATGTTTATAGAAAAGATAAGATGTGCTCATATTGAGCATCAATTTAATTTTCCTAAAGATGTGATAAGAAATGAGTTTGATCTTCAGACTCAAGAAATTAAGAAAGAGAAATGGATAGTCTATAAGAAGACTCTAGATTTCATTCAGAATTTTGACAAGGCATATGACCCATTAAAGGGTTTTGAGCCATGGGCAAGGAAGGTGGATTCCCTAATGGAACATTTTGAAGGCATCATACATGCAATGAATGAAAAGAGGGCTGTTGAAAGCAAGACAAACCCTGAGAGGGCTAGGCAGATTTTGAGCTACCCTAAGTATATGAAATTGAACCCAAGGGGAGTCTATACAATGTAGAAGAGAAGTGGATACATTGTTCTCTTACCACCATAGTAGAGAAGTGAGGATTTTCCCTCTACTTTTAAAGGGAAAAGGCCCATTGATGATTCAGCAATGTAGGGGTCCTCTCCTAAGAGGTAGAGACGAGAAGAATCAAGGCCAGGAGAGGAAACTTATTCTCCTTCTCAATCCCCTATCCAATTAGATGAACATGGGGTAGCAGAGGAACTGGTAAAATTGAGGAATGAGGGAAACATTTTTCTTTCCAATGATGACTTACAAGAAGGGATGCCTGAGGCAACTAAAGAGGTAGCCATGGACCTTACTATTGATGAATTTCAAGGTAAACAATTGGACCCTATTTTAAAGCAGGCTAGTGACTCTTTTCTTGCTGATGACAAATTTGTCAAGACTAGGGCATTCTCCCAATTTTTATGGAGAATGAAAATAAATCAGTACAAAGAGATCTACGAGAGGAAGAGGGAAGAGTTCCTTGATAAAGACATGATAGAAATAGAAAATGAGACCAAGGCAGAGATGGTCGAGCAGTTTGAAAGAATTACTCCTGAGGAAGGAAGGGCCATGGTTCATACTTTAGGAGTGCTAATTTTGCCAGAGTGGGACATTTTTGATGTGATTGTCTTTGACCAAGTCAGGAAGAGCAATGTGAAAACTCTTACTACTGCAAAGTAGAACAAACAAGCTACTAGGGGAATTTCTTTCTCAGAGGATCATGCAGTCTTGGTCATGTGGTCCCTAAAGAGGGAGGAAGATAAAGGAAGAAAAGAAGCTCTCTCCACAGGATATGCAAGTAGTTTGTAGTACAAAGAGTGGGTGAACCTTCTAGTGTGGAAGAATCAAACCTAATCCTAGAGACTGCCAAATTCAATGTTAAAGTGGCAAAAAGGATTCCCAAGAAAAGGAGGATCTTAGGCTCAAGTTTGAAATGGTTCTCAAATCTTACAATGAGCTCAAGGTAGAGCTAATTCAAAAGGACAAGTTGATTGCTCAGTTATTAGGGCCCCAAGATCATAGGTCTCCCAAATTGGCAATCTCTGATAAGCCTGTAGTGGCTTCATCCTCAACCCCAATTGTTGAGTTACCACCATCCCCCTACCGAGAGACAAGTATGGATGCAAGGGTTACTTGTGAAAATCAAAGATTAACTAAAGAGGCAAATAAATCGAGGGAAATAAGAGTGCAACTAGAGAAGGAAAATCATGAAAATGTCAAGGCCACAGCTTTGGCAAACCAAAAGTATGAAGAGAAAATGACATATTCAATCATGCAGTTTGCATATGATTGGAAGCCCTCCATTTTCCATAGTCATGCCAGTAAATTATATTCTTTATTTGAAACTTTGAATAAGGAGAAGACTGAAATGTCACCAATTTTGAAGAAATGGATTGAGAGATCTCCTAGTATAAAGTTATTTTGTATGTTATCAAAGCACCAAGAGGATCTTGATCCATTGATTAAGCCAGTACATCAGATTGTCAAGAAAATGGTACAATATGGCATCATTTTGGATAATTTTATTAGAAGATCAAGTATGTTGAATGCTGAATTAATGCTTTCAAACTATGAGCTGGTGCTGACCATTTTCATAGATAAGGGAAAATTTAAAGAAGCATATCTATGGAGAGAGGAGATGGATGCACTTTTTTTAGAAAGGGTGAATGGTGTCCTAAATGACACTTTTTCTATTAGCAGTGTTATCAAGTTGTTAATAAATGCTAAATCAATGTTTGATAATATTCAGCATAAAGTTACTCAGATTGAAAATGAATGGGAATAGTTATCAAGTAAGAAGACTGAGTTTTCCAATTTTGAGTTCCCAAGTGAAGAGGTGTACAATAAATGCAGGTATCAATACATACCTCATGTTGAAAAAGTTAATACTCTGCCAACCTCCTAGAGCGAGTAAAGGTAGTTACTTTTTGAGTCATAAAGGTTGTTGAGAAATAGAAAGACATTCACTATAGGATGGATAGCAAGATGTTGCAAATCAGATTTGTTAAAGGGAGAAAAGGATAGTATTGAAGACATAAAGCAAGGTTGCTTAGCTACAAATATCTCACCTACTTGACTTGTGTATTTATTATAAACTTTTTGAGGTTGTTGTAAAGGTTTTTTAGGTTAGAAATTTTGCAATCCCTAGAATGATCGATAACTTGTTGCATCTCCTTGTATACAAAGGATTTTCCATGATCATTCTAGGAATTGAGAGTTCCGGAGTTAAAAAGATCAAAATTCTGAAACCCTAGCCCTCGGTCAGGGATTGTAACATATTGTATCAATTTTCATCAAGCAATAGAAATAAGTACAGGTTACTACTACTATTTTTCAACTTTATCATTCAGAATATGATGTATACAATGTTAAAAGGTTATACTTAATACAAACTCCAAATCTTTGTCTCTACTTTGAGTTTATTCTGTAAATCTTTAAGTCTTCCTGAGATTTATATGTATGTATTTAGCTTTGAGTTCTGATCTAGGATTGGAATAAATACTACTCATAGTGGGATACATGTTTACTGAATTCATTTGAGGATTTTCTAAAAAGTAGGAAAGAGTTGGAATGTTTTGTATTTATGTGAAAAGACCAAGTTATTCTCCAAATATCTTTGTATTCATTTTGTCCTATGATCTTTTGCCCAATGGATAGGGCACTGGCTTGTATTTCCCTATTTTGGTTTGTGTAGATTGATTAACATCTTGTGATCCTAAAACATAATCATTACCAGCTATTTTACTTTATTTACATTTATATGTTGTTCTACCCAGTGATGGAGAGTCAATGAGTAATAGGTTGTTATTTAGTACTTTCTCACTATCATCTATATTAAGATCCAATATTAGGTAAAGAACATAGTTATATCTATTGGATCAGGTGCACTCACCTTGGTTTTGGAGAGCCATAAGTGAAGAGGGGAGTCTTGTCCCTATAGTTGGTCCAGTTGCTTATAGATTTCCTACATTTGGAATTAACCAATCCTTAACATCATTCATAAGCATACTGGTATCTCTTGGAGTGTAAAATCTTTTGAAGAACCAACAGAGTCTAAAAGGTCAAGCTATGGAGTGGTTTACCAACATAACCCCTTGTTGGTGTCCAAAATGATGCTTATGCTCTAATAGGCTGCCAGTATACCCTCAAATAGATTTTAGGGGTGGTTAGCTCCAAAATGTAATGAGGTCTTAGGATAACTGGACCAACTCTAGGGACAAGACTGCCCTCTTCTTCTTCTGGCTCTGCAAAACCAAGGTAGGTGCACCTAACCCAGTATAAACTATACTTCACACACTAAAGACTAGGTTTGAATAACAGATAAATGGATAGCAAGAAAGTAATGAATGTTAACCACACACTCATTGACTCTCCATTGCTATGGGGTAGAACCACATACAACCAAATGCTGAAAACTTAAGGAATGGTTCTTAATTTATGTTTTTGAATCATAACAACCAATCAGGATATGTCAGCAAGGAAATACTTATCTAGGCTAGTGCCTCATCCATTGGGCAAGGTTTCTTACATAGAATACACACACACACCAGAAATATACTTGAGATTCAAAGCCATAAACACATTTACAATCTCCTCTACTACTTACAGAATATCCCTACATAGACAAGAGATAAATCTAGGTCCCATCTGAAGCATCATTTAATCTAATCCTGGATTAGAACTCAAGAATGAAGACCTATACATAAATTGTTATGCAATGAACTAGAAAGTTCAAAATTCATCTATGTTGACACAAGGGAGAGATGAGAATCAAGTGCCTACATTAAGTGTGAAGAATCCTCAAGTGCATACAATCCATCCAAAGGAACCCTGCTTGCAAACTACAGCTTAGACCTACAACTTTCTTTCAATTGCCAAAAAATCAAGACCAGTCATTACAATTCAAACTGGGTAGAAGACTCACAACCAAAAAAGCTTGAGAAACTAACTCCTAATGCCCTTGAAAATGATCACAAAAATCCCTTTATACCAGGGTTACAATGCAAGCATAACGATCATTTCCAACTCAAAATTTAAAATCACCTAACCCCACTGAGGAATTAACACAGACATGACAGGGGTCAAGCCGCAGCATTTGAAAATCCACTTTGCCCACTCTGGCCACTCAAAAATTGAATTTTGGTACCTCCTGCAACAAAAAACTCTTAGCAAGTCCAAACGGCCACCATGCATTTCATGGACTTGTGCTTTTAACCATCCAACACCTCAAGTTAACTCTGCAATGGTGACACCAAATAGTTGTCACATGATTGCATAGCCCAGAAATGGGCTATGCGAACATACGACATGCTATTTCCCATTACCATCGATGTTGTCGCTTGCCACAAAAGAGTTTTTTGCATGTTCGCAAGCTAGAAAACTGGCTCACGTGAACATGTGACAAGCCACTACCATGCACCCTGCTAGCTATCATGTCACCACCGAGATACCCCCACCTGGGCCTGCATTCAAACCCTATCATCTTGCCAGCTCAGACCAACCAGAGACTGCCACAACACCACCTACCAACAGGACCACCAAACAACCATAAATGGGTTCCAGCACACATGGCACCCTATCGCATGATCACATAGCCTAGAGATGAGCTATGCAAACATGCAAAAACCTACAAATTGCTACCCTAGCACGACCGCATGAAGTCAATAGAAATGTCAGTCACATGATCACATAGCCTTACAAAAGGCTATGCGAACATGTGACTAACCATCAGCAAACCACCATCGCTACCTACCACCTCAGAATCTAGAAGATGCCCCATCACCTGCTACCAGACCCCAAGGACATGTGGCAAGTGGTCACATGATCACATAGCCAAAAATTGGGCTATGCGATCATGTGACAATCAACCCCAAGCTGCCACATAACTACCTTAGACCAACCAAACAGCAACCACCAACTGTGAAGAACCAGGACCTATGCGGATAGATGGCAAGCGGTTGCATGATTGCATGTCAGAAAAGTTTGACATGCAGCCATGTGATAGCCAATAAGAACATGCCCCCTGCCACCCCTCTAACACTAGGCCCACTTCACCGAAGAGATGCTTGGAACAAACAAAATCAATGGCAAGTGCATGATCGCATGGGGAAAGAATATTCCATGCGATCACACACCGACCGTTGATCTCCTCCCTCTGCCACTTTGAATAAATTGGCCCCACATCATTGCACTTGCATAGTTAAGACAGATGAACAAGGAGAGCCAGCAGAAAAGAAGACATGCAAGGTCGAAAACACACAGGGTTTTCAGTGAAAGATTTAAAACACGCAAAATTTTCAACATGACACAAAGGTAAACAAGGAAGCTGAAAACATCGAGGGTTTTTCTCACAGGCCAAAAATGTTGAAAACATCATGGATTTTCTAAAACACTGTGGGTTTTTGACACTATGGTAGAATTTTAAGAATGTTTCCCGCAAACCTCAAAACTTGAAAAAAATCCCTGGGCTTTGCGAATTAGGAGATGCGATCTAGACTGGAGCTAGGTGACATAATAAAGAGCACAAGGCAGGAGCGCACACCATGAAATACTAAGGATTTTCATCACAAGTCAAAACTGTGATTGCAGGCACAGTAGGACAGCAAAACAAAGACTGCAGAGAATAGGCCATTTTCATAAGATTTTGCAATGACTGGAAAATGGACTAATAGTGGCTCTAGTTGGGGACATGTATCTCTTGCAGATACAATGAGAAAATAGAATCTACTAGAAGAGCAGACCACAAAAATTTCAGACCAAAAACAACCCTAAGAGACCTAGGGAAGAATCCTAACTATTGCTCATGGAAAGAGATACTTCAAGAGAAGTAAAACTTTAGGAATTGTCCATGAACAGGCAATTCCAAAGTGCCACCAGTCAGATCTTTTAGAATATATGAATCAACTCCCCACTTACTTTCAATGAGATAAGGACCCAACCAAATATGATCAAACTTACCATGCCATCCCTTATCCTCTAATCTGGCATTCCACATTAGAACAAGATCACCAGCCCCAAAACTCCTTTGAGTGGCTCTTTCATCAAATAAGCTCTAACAGTGTGTCTGAAGTGTTTCATTTCTTTCATGTGCATCTCTTCTTACCTCCTCCAACTGGATTAACTCATCCATCCTTAGTCTCATTTCATCATCTAAGTCTTCATCATATGCCTGGATGAATTTATACATTTGCAATAGATTGTTCTGAGGTAACCTAGCTCCAATCCCATAGACTAGGTCAAATGGGGCACAACCTATGGCCTTCTTGATGGTCACTCTATTAGCCCACAATGCCCACCAAAGTTTTGAGTCCTGCAATTTTTTATTTCTATCCAATACTCTTTTGAGGATCTTTATCAAGCTTTTATTAGTGGATTCAGCCTGTCCATTTCCCTGTGGGTGATATGGGCAAGAGAATGAAATGTGTATCCCATAATTCTTACAAAAATCATCAAACTCCTAAGATTTAAAACACATCGCATTGTCTACCACTATTGTTTTTGGACATCCAAACCTAGTGAGAATATTCTGCATCATGAAATCAATAACAACTTTACTAGTGGCCCTCCTAGTGGGAATAGCTTCAACCCATTTAGTGAAATAGTCTGTTGCCACTAATATGTAGGAATTCCCACCACTAGACTTGTTTGGAATCTCACCTATGAAATCAATACCCCACTACTAGAAAGGGGCCTGAACTGAGACTGGTTTGAGTGGTAAATTTCCACCAAATTTCAGCTTACCTACAAACCTCTGGAATGCATCACACTTCCTTACAAACTGATGTGTATCTTTAAAAAATGTAGGCCACCAAAATCCAGATCTAAGGATCTTGTGGGCTGTGGTCTTTTCCATACAGTGTCCTCCACATACATCTTGATGCATTGATTCTAACAAAGACTTAGACCTTTCCTGGTCTACACATTTTAGCAACACACCTTCATTGCTTTTCCACCATAACTCACCATGTATAATGGCATATCTCATAGATTGTAGCCTGATAGTCCTTTTCTTATTTTCACTCATGTCAGGGGGAAGAAACAATTTTTGCAAGTAATTGATGACATCCCTGTACCAATCACAATAGTCCAAATCACAAACATATGGCCTTTCTTCCTCCTCTAACATGTTCACATGGTTTGCAACCAAATTACTCTGTGCCATCAACTTTGCAAGACCAAGGCCTCTTACCAATTTTGTAATCTGAATATCTATATTGAATTCTTGGATCCTATTGATACATCTACATCTCTTACCTGAGACCTCTTATTGCACTAGAATATCCTTGATAGCAGCATTAGGAACATAAGCAACCACCCTAGCTCCCACAAGATAACACCTAAAAGCCTTGACTACTTTGACTAGGGCATAAGCCTACTTCTCAACTATATCATATTTTAATTCTGATGCATGTAAGGATTTGCTAAAAAAGGATATGGGTTGTTCATACCCTTCTAAATTCTTTTGCAGTAAAACTGCTGCAACCGTATGATAAGAAGCAAAAGAGAAAATTTGCATGGGTTTACCATAATTAGGGGTCCTTAAAATAGGGGCATCCTTGATGGCCTGTTTGATATTCTTGAAAGACTCATTTGCTTCTTCATTCCATTCTACTTTTTCATTTTTCTTCAACATTCCAGAGATGGGAATACAAATTTCTGCAAAGTTAGTAACAAACCTTCTTAGAAAATTCACTTGCCCAAAGAAAGACTATACTCCTTTAACATTCCTTGGTGGTGAAATCTTGTCTATTACCATAACCCTTTCAGGATCAATTCTCACTCCATCCTTGGACACAACATGTCCTAAGAGCTTGCCTTCCACCACACCAAAAAAACATTTCTTTGGATTCAAAGAAATTTCATATTCCAGAGCTCTAATAAAAATCTTTTCAAGATGCTCATAGTGCTGATCCTCCTTCTTTGAATATGCCATGAGATCATCCTGATACACTACTAGGAACTTGTTTATGAAATTAGAAAAAGCCACATCCATAGCTCTCTGGAAAGTAGCTCCTGCATTTGTCAGACCAAATGGCATTCTTACATAAACATATGTCCCCCAAGGAGTTGTGAATGCAGTCTTGAATTGTTCTGACTCCCTGACCATGACCTAATTATAACCAAAGAAACCATCCATCATTGACATCAACTCTGATCCAATGACTCTTTGCAGCATGTTTTCCATATTAGGGAGACCATAATTATCCTTTAAAGAATTGAAATTCAAATTCCTAAAATCAACACATAACCTAATGTCACCATTCTTTTTTCTGATTGGAACCAAATTTGACACCCAAGTAGAATGTTTGATAGACTTGATAATGCCAGCATCCATCATCTTTTTAAGTTCATCTTGCATTTTTGGTGCCAAAGTAGGGTTCACAGGCCTTAATTTCTGCCTAAAAGGTTTAGTTCCTTCCTTTAATGGTATCTCATGTTGAAAGAGATCTTCTCTATATGCCTTCAAATCTTCATAAGACCATGCAAAGACATGTCTGAATTTTTTGAGAAGATCAATCAGATTTCTTCTAGTTCTTTGAGATAAACATTTACTGATGTAAATGTTCTTTGGTTCTTGGCTTGTCCCTAGATTCACCTCCTCCAAATCACTTACCCTGTCAGCAAGTCTAGCTACACAAGCCCTCTCTTTATTATCAAATGCTCTCTCAAGAGAAACCAATCCCCTTGGGATCCTATTTGACTTCAATTGTAGTACTTCCTTCTCAAGGACACTCTCTTTTCCATCTTTGTTGTCTACATAGGTGCTAAAATCCATTTCCTTACCATCAAAGTGAGACTCACACTGCAAAAACCTCAATATATCCTGATCATCAAAAAATACTTGCCAATTCTCAACATTATCTGGGATAGAAGGCCTAGACTTACACTCAATTCTGGATATCCCTGCAAAGGTAACATCCTCTGGCCTTAAGGCTATGTTTTCTAGTAAATCTACCATCATGTTCTGGCTTCTATCCACCCAATCAATTCCAAAAGCACTGAAACATTCAATTTCATCCCATACAGCATTCCTATATTGTTTCAGCCTTTGGTTTTTTGATGCATACTTTGATCTAATCTGAGATATTACTAACTCAAAATCACCAATTACCCTAAGATATTTGATCCCATGTTTTGATGCTTGTTTCAAACCAATCAATAGGGCCTCATATTCAGCAACATTGTTTGTGCAAGAAAATAGGAGAGTGAAAGAAAACTTAAAAGTCTTACCACTTGGGGATATTAATAACACTCCTGCTCCAGCACCTTCCTTAGAATTTTCTCCATCAAAATATAATGTCCACAAGACATAACCCTCTGCCATGTTACTCTCATCATCGGCCAAAAGGATAGGCTTGACCTTCTACTACATCTCATTCCTTTGGACTTGGAATGAGCCAATGTCAGTGTCAACAAAACAATTCATGCTATCCTTTTCATTTTCCTCAATCATATGTAGGGTCCTGGCTTCCCTTGACACCTTCACACTCTCTCCCTCAATGTCAAAAGTGGCAAAGGACAAGTCACATTGAATAGTTCCTCTCATGGAGGCACTCCACTTTCTAGATAACAACATTCCATATTGAGGAGGAATGTCAACTACAAGAACACTCATAGTCAACTATTTGTTAGGAAATGTAGCTAATTTATAAGGCAAAGCCTTGATGGTACCAATAACTGGCACTTCTCTTGAGTCCATAGCTTGGCATCTTCTGTGAGGTGTATCAACCTTTAGTCCTAATGATTTCATGATCTCTATAGGCATGACAGTGTTTGATGCTCCAGAATCAATCATGCAATTCTTCAATATTTTACCATCAATAACAAGAGACAAGAAGGATCAACTATCCTTACTGCATTGTTTACAATATTTGCATCCAAGAAGATTTGAGGGATCTCAGAAACAATTTCTTCACTCTTATTGTTGGGTGTGTTTTCCAAGGAAGCCACATGTTTGTCATTTCTACTCACTTCTTGGATTCTTGTAGAAGAAACACCATTTACCCAATTTAAGGCCTTGACCTTATGTTCTTCTATTCTCATCATTTCCAATAGTGGAACCTTGACAGTGATCTGTGAAAGCAATTTGGACATATCAATTGGAACATACTTTTGGTTATTCATGTCTTCCTCAAAAATAGTGACAACCTTATCCTTTGTCAGATCAGACTTGTTCTTGAGAGAAGATTCTTCTCCATTTTGAGAAATAGGGACCACAACATTTGATGTTTTTGCTTTATTCCCAGGTGCTGCAGCAGGCATAATTTTCCTTTTTACCTTCACTTGGTTAGTATCATCGGCACCCTTGCCTTTTTTGCCATGTTGTTGTGTACCATTTTCTATCCTCTTGATGAACATACTGCTTGGCTTACCAGTTGCATTTCCAACTATCCTATTCCTCAAGTTATAATTGCTTCTAGCTTGAGTAACCATGTCTGCAGTGATCTGAGCAATTTATTCATCTGATGGTCTTCTTAAAGAAACCTACTCCTCACCCCTCACTGTACTACATCCAACATCATCAAACTCTTCTTCTTCATCATCAATAGAGTCATCTTCATCCCACGTATGTGAAGAGGTCATACCACATCCTTCCTTATCATACTGCTCCTCACCTTTTTGATTATCAGGTAAATTCAAAGCAATGACACAATGCTCTAGACTATGAGGAGATTGACAAACAACACACCATGGAACCTAATCAGCTAAATTCACTGAATTTCTCTGTAAAGGATCAGGGATCCTTCCATCAGGTCTTTCTTGCTTGGTTAGGAGAATGGACCTGCTATCTTTCCACTAAGTGTTGTAAGGGTAATTTTGCATTCTTGGCTGTCTACTAAAATTTTTTGGAGCTGACCTCTCCATAGTCACAGCTCTATTTTTTCCCTTTTCTCCAGGCTTTAAACCTTCCAAAGCCTTTAAAATTTTTTTTAGATTGTCATCCTCTTTGGGTTTAGAGTCAGCAGACCTTCCCATTTCTTTCTTACTCTGCATTTGAGGCTTGCAATCATCTCTTCTCTCCCTATCTTTCTTGATATTCTTCTATTGCTCTCTATGTTGATGGCCAATTTGTAAGCTTCCCCAAGATTTCTAGGGTTCTTGTCCCTCAAGAGGTAACCCATTTTTGCATCAAAGGCATTCAAGTATGTCACAAGACATACCCTATCATCTAGTCTAATAACCTGCAAGAGCCTATGCATAGCCTTTTGGAATCTTATATTAAAATCCAGGACCTCTTCATTCTGATTCTTCTTTATGTTATTGAATTCATTTAAGATAAAACCCTCCTTTGTTTTATCTCCATAGTGTTCCTTGAAACAATTTTTAAATTCATTCCATGACCCTATACTAGCATGGGGTAACCCTCTAAACCAATCCCTAGCATCCTCAATCAGGGATTGTACAAATAGCTTCATTATAACATCATCAGGTTCTATATTATAATCCTCTATTACATCTATGAAATTTTTTAGATGTTCTTCACATGTGATGACATTATTTCTAGTAAATTTAGGAAGCTTCTTTCTAATTTCATCAGGGATTACATTAGGATAACTAGGAATACCAAAGAAGACAAGTTGTTTGTACCTTTCATGAATAGGAGCTCCATGCAGTGGATCTATTCCTTGAGATGTAAATGTCCTCATGTTTGAACCATCAGGAACTCTAGCGGCACCTGGCACACCATTTGCTTGAGTTGCATTGTTACCATGAGTTCCACCTTGTCCTAAAAAAGAAGCAGCAACATTTGAAGGTCCTAAAGCATGCTTGAGAAAATCTATCTTCTTTCTGATTTCTACAGCAGAAACCTCCAACTCTGCTTTCTCTAGTTCTTTATCCAATATTTCTTTCTTCCTTCTAGCTATCTCCAAATCTGAATCTAATCTCAGTCCTGGATCTGATGTCCCATCCACAATAACTTGTTCACTAATTTGAATCCCAATAGCCTTTTGTTTGCCTTTATCTCTTGGTCTAGTTTCTTCACATATTTTTTGAACAATAGGTTGTTCGGTTACTCTTTCAAGCTCTGGGACAAAATTAATTGCCTCCAAATCCAGTAACTACCTCTTTAGCTGATCAGCCCTTATCATGGCTTGTCTTACTTTATCTTCTTTATCATTTTCTCTTTGCTGCCTAATGGCAAGCTATTCTTGAACTCTTCTTTCTAGTTCATAGACCTCCTCAAAGATCTCTTCTGATTTAGGGAGTGTGGTCTCTGACTCATCATCTCCCACTTGAAACTCTTCCTCATACTGGTTCAATCCCAAGTCAACAGCCTCTTCATACTCTGAATTATTTTCTTTCTGACTAGGCCTGGCTTGGATTTCTTGTCTAGTATCTTTCTTATTTCTCCAAGTATGAGAAACACCTCTTCTCTTCTTTCCTCCCCTTGTCTAACTAGGCCCAGAAGTGCCTGGAATCCCTTCTTCCATTATATCTTCAATATGCTTCTTTCTCTGAGACCTGGTACCTCTATAACTCATCCTGCAAAATAAATACTGACTAGCACTACTTCAGAGATGTTTGAGCTGCCACCCAAGTGTATTGGGAATATCATAATATAATTTCTTCACTCTAGAAATATTCAAATGAGTTAGAGAGACAAGGGACAAGAACAACCCTGTTTCTTCCAATGATGACCTACTAGTTAAGATGAACATGTATAACACTTCCCCAGTAGAGTCACCATCTTGTTGGTGTCCAAAATGATGCTTATGCTCTAATAGGCTGCCAGTATACCCTCAGATAGATTTTAGGGGTGGTTAGCTCCAAAATGTAATGAGGTCTTAGGATAACTGGACCAACTCTAGGGACAAGACTGCCCTCTTCTGCTTCTGGCTCTACAAAACCAAGGCAGGTGCACCTAACCCAGTATAAACTATACTTCACACACTAAAGACTAGGTTTGAATAACAGATAAATGGATAGCAAGAAAGTACTGAATGTTAACCACACACTCATTGACTCTCCATTGCTATGGGGTAGAACCACATACAACCAAATGCTGAAAACTTAAGGAATGGTTCTTAATTTATGTTTTTGAATCATAACAACCAATCAAGCTATGTCATCAAGGAAATACTTATCTAGGCCAGTGCCTCATCCATTGGGCAAGGTTTCTTAGACAGACTACACACACACACCAAAAATATACCTGAGATTCAAAGCCATAAACACATTTACAATCTCCTCTACTACTTACAGAATATCCCTACATAGACAAGAGATAAATCTAGGTCCCATCTGAAAGCATCATTTAATCTAATCTTGGATTAGAACTCAAGAATGAAGACCTATACATAAATTGTTATGCAGTGAGCTAGAAAGTTCAAAATTCATCTACATTGACACAAGGGAGAGATGAGAATCAAGTGCCTACATTAAGTGTGAAGAATCCTCAAGTGCATACAATCCATCCAAAGGAACCCTGCTTGCAAACTACAGCTTAGACCTACAACTTTCTTTCAATTGCCAAAAAATCAAGACCAGTCATTACAATTCAAACTGGGCAGAAGACTCACAACCAAAAAAGCTTGAGAAACTAACTCCCAATGCCCTCGAAAATGATCACAAAAATCCCTTTATACTAGGGTTACAATGCAAGCATAATGATCATTTCCAACTCAAAATTCAAAATCACCTAACCCCACTGAGGAATTAACACAGACATGATAGGGGTCAAGCCGTAGCATTTGACAATCCACTATACCCACTCTGGCCACTCAAAAATTGAATTTTGGTACCTCTTGCCACAAAAAACTCTTAGCAAGTCCAAACGGTCACCATGCATTTTGGGGGCTTGTGCTTTTAACCATCCAACACCTTGGGTTAACTCTGCAATGGCGATGCCAAACAGTTGTCGCATGATCGCATAGCCCAGAAATGGGCTATGTGAACATGTGACATGCCATTTCCCATTACTGCTGACACTGCCACTTGCCACAAAAGAGTTTGTCACATGTTCACAAGCTGAAAAAATGGTTCATGCGAACATGCAACAAGCCGCTACCATGCACCCTACCAGCTATCATGTCACCACCGAGATACCCCCACCTAGGCCCATGTTCAAACCCTATCATCTTGCCAGCTCAGACCAACCAGAGACCACCACAACACCACCTACCAATAGGACCACCAAACAACCATAAATGGGCCCCAACACACGTGGCACCCTATCACATAATCACATAGCCCAGAGATGGGCTATGCGAACATGCGACAACCTGCAAACTGCTACCCTGCCACGACCGCATGAAGTCAATAGAAAATGTCAATCAAATGATTGCATAGCCTTGCAAAAGGCTATGTGAACATGCGACTAACCACCAGAAAACCACCATCGCTACCTACCACCTCAGCATCTGGAAGATGCCCCATCACCTGCTACCAGACCCCAGGGACACGTGGCAAGTGGTTGCATGATCGCATAGCCAAAAACTCGGCTATGCGATCATGTGACAGCCAACCCCAACCTGCCACATAACCGCCTTTGACCAACCAAATAGCAACCACCAACTACGAAGAATCGGGACCCATGTGGACAGATGGCAAGCAGTCACATGATTGCATGTCAAAAAATTTTGACATGCGGCCATGCGACAGCCAATAAGAACATGCCCCCTGCCACCCCTCTGACACCGGGCCCACTTCACCAAAGAGACGCTTGGAATAAACAAAATTAATGGCAGGTGCATGATCGCATGGGGAAAGAATATTCCATGTGATCACATGCTAATTGTTGATCTCCTCCCTCTACCACTTTGAAGAAACTAGCCCCACATCATCGCACTTGCGCAGTTAAGACAGATGAACAAGGAGAGCCAGCAGAAAAGAAGACATGCAAGGTCGAAAACACACAGGGTTTTCGGTGAAAGATCAAAAACACACAGAATTTTCAACATGACACAAATGTAAACAAGGAAGCCAAAAACATTGAGGGTTTTCATGCAGGCCAAAAAGGTTGAAAACATCATAGATTTTCTAAAACACTGTGGGTTTTCGACACTGTGGTAGAATTTTAAAAATCTTTCCCGCAGAC
The DNA here is from genome assembly GCA_027943335.1 of Chamaecyparis obtusa. Classification (NCBI taxonomy): domain Eukaryota; kingdom Viridiplantae; phylum Streptophyta; class Pinopsida; order Cupressales; family Cupressaceae; genus Chamaecyparis; species Chamaecyparis obtusa. The sequence goes on along the minus strand of BSBK01000554.1, from coordinate 303,044 downwards.
CTCAAAACTTGAAAAAAATCCCTGGGCTTTGCGAATTAGGAGATGCGATCTGGACTGGAGCTAGGTGACACAATAAAGAGCACAAGGCAGGATCGCACACCATGAAACACTAAGGATTTTCATCGCAAGTCAAAACTATGATTGTAGGCACGGCAGGATAGCAAAACAAAGACTGTGGAGAATAGGCCATTTTCATAAGATTTTGCAATGACTGGAAAACGGACTAACACCCCTCTTGTCAAAACTTTTAAAGAATTGGTCCATAGATTTGTGCAAAATTTTGCCTACAATTTATCAAGATCAGTCACCATGCTTGATTTGTGTAATTTGAAACAGAATCAAGGGGAATCTTTCGTTACATTTTTACAAAGGTGGAGATGATTATGCTCCTGGTATTCTAGGATGATTCCTGAACAGGAGAGAATTGATATCATTGTGAGAAATTTAGTACCTGAGATGTGGTATGAGGTTTGGAAGATGGTCTTTGATTCATTTGAAACCATGGTCAAAACCACATGTAGAATAGAGGATGTCTTAAAAGAGCAAGGTATTTTGACTAAACAACATAATAACAACAATAGTCAAAATAATAACAACAATCATAAGGACAAAGGAAAGAACCCACACTGGAATAAAAATAAGCAAGTAGTCAATGACAGAGTCATTGACTCTGCCCAACCAAAGGATCAAGGTGTCCTTCATTTGTCCAGTGCGGTTCAAGCTATGAAGCTTAACACATCCTCTAACCAACAAGAGAATAAACAAAGATATCAAGACAAATCCAAAAAGGAAAAGTGGTAGTTCTCTAAGCTCGGGGACTCTTATGAGGATGTTTTCAAAATGCTTAATGATAAAAATTTTGCACAACTACAAGATCCAAAAAAATTTTGCATACCTGACATTAAGCCATATTGGTGGAATGAAAAAGCTTACTGCATATTTCATAATGGCATTGGACATGACATAGAACACTGCTGGAAACTTAAACATCTCATTCAAGATCTTATTGAAAATTGCATGCTTGAGATTGATGGATTGAAAACCAATGCAGATCACAAAGACTTTAAGGAACCTTTGCCTAAATATGATAAGGGGGAAACCTCTAAACCCAAAGATGGAAAAGTTGCAATCAACTACACCTATACATCTATAGAAAATGTTATCAATATGCTTGAAGTTGTGGATGAAAATGTCAACATGATGTGAAACAAAGATTCTTATAGTCATGATGTGGACTCTCCTATATTTGATAAAGAACCCGTGGTGGTGCTTACAGGTCCTCACTCTCAAAGGTCATCCCAAGCTCTTAATGATGTCACCAAAAGCCAAGGTCAAGGTCATGTGGTCATTAGAGGTCCTAATTCTAACCAGTCTAGAAAACCAAAGCAAGTGACATCTAAGAATGTCACCACCAAGTTAGCAGGTAATCCAGAAATGAGCTACAATCTTGTTGATCAATTACAAAGAACACCAACTCAAATCTCAATTTTTGAGCTCCTAGAGTTGTCTCCAAGACATAAGCATGTCCTTGAAGATGCTTTGCGTACAACCAATGTCCCTAATAACATAGATATTGGTCAATTCCAAAACATGGTAAATCACCTTGCCAGCCCACATTACCTCACATTCTCAGAAGAAGATGACAAAGCCTTGAGCCATCTGCATAATCTTGCCCTTCACATTGAGGTCATGATTCACAAGACCCATGTCAGGAGTGTGTTGATTGATGGGGGTGTTGGGGTCAATATTTGTTCCTTGAGTTTGTTGAAAATATTGGGTTACTCAGAGCAAGTTATTGATACTCACAAGAAAATAACCATCAAAGCCTATGATGAGGTAGAGAGAAGCTCCAAAGGCTTGGCCATCCTTCCTGTCAAGATCGGCCCCATTGAAAAGGACATCATGTTCCAAATTGTTGATTCTGGTCCTTTAGCCTATAATATTCTACTTGCTAGACCGTGGATTCATGACATGCAAGTGGTGCCATCCACCTACCATGAATGTGTCAAGTTCCCCTATAATGGAGTAGAAGTTTGTATACCCGAGGATAGCACATTATTTGTTAATGCAATTTTAGCAAGGACCCATGTTCCTCTTAATCAAGAAGCAGAAAATTTTGATGCAACTTTGGCACAATGTCAGAATAAGTTCAAAACCATAGACCTTGGTATGGGTGGTTACCATATTGACTCCTTCACAAAGCTGCTAGTCTCACCTAGGTCCTATGGTAAACCTTCACAGGAGATGTGTCCCTCGTCCTCAGCAATGACTTTGTTTGATACATTTGTAGAGTCTTCAATACCCATTCAGGATGAAAAAGAGGAAGTAGTTGTTAGAGACTAGATTTACAAAGAGGAAAAATACAAGCACAATGAAAATTTCTCTCCATCTCCTAAGGCTTATGGGAGAGGATATACTTTGGTCAAAAATATGGGTTACCCAGGTCATGGTCCTCTCAGTAATAGACTAGATGCTAAAGCTGAACCACTCAATCATGCTCTTTTTGGACACAGATCTAAGAAAACAATTGGCCTGGGTTTTGAAAGTCAGAACAAGAAAGTTACCCCTATCCTAGCTATGACGGATAGTGATGATGAATACATACCCAATTTGCAAAATCAATAGAATAGGTGTGAAGTTGGGTCCCTTCCACCAATCTCCTTTGGGGAGATTTAGATACTATAGTTGATGATCCAATAGTTTTAGAGTTAGAACAAGAAAAATCCACTATTGAAGATCATGTTGAGGATCCTATTCAATACACAAATGGCATTCAAGAGGGTGTTACCCTCAGTGACATCAACGCTTCCATGTCAAGGCCTAAAAAACATGGTTGGTGTAAACATCCCAGCTGGGATTTTGATACGGACTCACATGAGTATGAGTGGAAGACTCTTTCTGAGTGTTCTACAGTTGATATGGACATTGCTGCTGTCCATACATATAGTTTGCAAACCGAGGTAGCTAACGAGTCTAGTGTAGTATTAGAAGATTGGAATCCATGAGTCACTTTAGTGGACGATGCTTCGCTTACTAGGATAAGTCCCTATTTCGATACCTTAGAGGGATACTTGATGGATCCCAAATCTGCAATCACTAGAGATGATACCATTCACATACACAATATTGAACTAGTCATTGACCTACCCCTTGCCAATCCTAACTTAATTAATTGGCCTTAGCGCTATCAAGAGCCTCAGCTCCTAACTTTTCAAAATGATTATGAAATAGCATGCTACCTAAATGCCCTTGAACTTGTAGTCTCTTCCACTAGCGAACCAACTACAAGTATGACAGAGCTAGATATCAAGTACCTTAGTTGCAAAATGAAAAGAAAAGAAAAAAAGAATAAGATTTCTGATGGCAAAAACCACTATGTGGTGGTATCAAAACCTAAAAAAGTAAAAATAAAGGACGTATCCAAGGGTGAAAACCTCTCTTAGGCACTTAAGGATGAGGTACTTGATCATCTTCCAAGCTATTTTCAAGACAAGTCTTCAATACTTGTTGAGCCTACATAGCTAGTTAATTTGAATACACCAGAGGCTCCAAAAATTGTGCATTTAGCTCAGTCTCTATCAACACAAGAAAAATAGGCATATACCAAGTTCCTACAAAGAAAGATGATTAATTTTTCTTGGACTTACTTAGACATGCCAAGATTGGACACTAGTCTCATTATGCATCATTTGTCCATAGCTCCAGGAATCAAACTAGTAAAATAGAAATTGAGGAAAATGCATCCTCACATAGCTCTTCTCGTCAAAGCTGAACTAGAAAAACTCCTCAGTGCAGGATTTATAAGATCCATTGACTATGCCGAATGGATATCCAATATTGTACCAGTTTCAAAACATGACAAGTCCATTCGTGTTTGCATAGAGTTTAGAGATCTTAATAAAGCATGCCCAAAGGATGATTTTCCACTTCCAAACATAGACATAATAGTGGACATGACCATGGGCTATGAGATCTATTCTTTGATGGATGGCTTTTCTGGGTATAATCAAATCAAAATAGCTCCTAAAGATCAGGAAAAGAGAGCATTCACTTGTGCATGGGGAACCTATTGTTGGAATGTCATGCCATTTGGATTAAAAAATGTAGGAGCTACTTACCAAAGAGCTATGACAACTATATTCCATGACATGATGCATTAGAATATGGAAGACTATGTGGATGACACCTTGGAAAAATCAAAGAAAAGGGATACACACCTTGCCAATTTGGAAGTAATTCTAGATCATATGGAACAGTTTCAACTCAGATTAAATCCCAAAAAGTGTGCATTTGGAGTCACCTCTAGAAAACTCTTAGGATTCATCATTTTAGTTAAAGGAATAGAGGTGGACCCAAAAAAAGTTCAAGCAATAATGGATATGCCACCTCCTAAAAACATCAGTCAAATGAGGAGTCTTCAAGGATGCCTTCAGTCTATAAGGAGGTTTATTTCACAACTGACTGATAGAGCTCAACCCTTTAATAAGACTTTGTATAAAGGGGTTAAATGTGTCTAGAATGAGGAATGTCAGCAAAGAATGGACCAAATCAAATAGTACTTGGCTAATCCTCCAATCTTAATGCCTCCTATCCCAGGAAAACCACTTATATTATATGTCTCAGCAACAAAATCTTCCTTGGGGGCATTATTGGCTCAACTTGATGATACTGGAAAAGAAAGAGCCATATATTACATTAGCCAAACACTTGTTTCATATGAGGTCAACTACACTAGCATTGAAAAATCTTGCCTTGCAGTGGTGTTTGCTTCCCAAAAGCTACAACATTACATGCTAGCACATACAATACACCTAATAGCCAAGATTGATCCTCTAAAATACTTGCTTGGTAAGGCTGCTCTCATGGGTAGACTTGCTAAATGGATGATGATTCTTTCAAAATTTGACATAGAGTATGTTGAGCGTAAGGCTATAAAAGGACAAGCCATTGTAAACCAATTGGCTGATTTTCCAATTCAAGACAAAGTACCAATTCAAGTTGAATTCCTAGATGAGCACATAATGTACATGAGTGCAAGAACATGGAAGATTTTCTTTGATGGTTCTTTTATGCAAAATGGTTCAGGCGCAGGAGTGTTGCTTGTTTCACCTCATGGGTACACAATTCCTAAGTCCTACAAACTATTTTTCCCATGCACAAATAACATTGTTGAATATGAGGCCTTGACAAATACATTGAAAATGGCTATAGAATGGGGAATTACAAAGCTGCACATTTATGGGAATTCACAATTGATTATCAACCAGGTTAATGAAGAATATCAAACAAAGGATGAAAAACTAGTACCATATAAGAAAATGGTTGATTCATTGCGATGATACTTCACCGTTGTTACATTTTAGCAAATCCCTAGAGTAGAGAATAAAATAGCTGATGCTATGGCTACATTAGCTTCACTTCTTCAGCTAGAACAACATGAATCTTGATATGAATTCCTGGTGGAAGAGCTACGTTACCCTATTTTTGACTCCTCAAAAAACCATGTCATTTGTAGCTTGGTTAACCATGAGTCATCCTTCTACGGTGCCATTTATTCATATCTTAGTGATGGCATTATTCCTAAAACCTTCAATCATTCTGAAAGAAGAAACCTTGTTCGTAATGCCTCTCACCATACCCTTATCTCTAGTGATCTATATAGGAGGGGTTTAGATGGGACACTTCTTAGGTGTTTAGAAAAGGATGAGTCCAACCGAGTGTTAGCTGACATTCACGAGGGAATTTGTGGAGGACATTCCAATGGTCTTTCCATGGCCCGAAGGTTGCTTAGGGTGGGGTACTATTGGCCCACAATGGAGATGGATGCCATAGCTTTTGCCAAATCATGTGAAAAATGTCAGAAACATGGAAACCTGATTCATGCTCTAGGTAGGGAGCTTATTCCTTCTATTTCTCATTGGCCATTTCAGCGCTGGGCCTTTGACCTTATTGGGCAGATTCATCCCAACTCATCAAGTGGACATAAATTCATTATTACTGCTACTGATTACTTTACCAAATAGGTAGAAGTTGTCCCACTTTCTGTTGCCTTAGGCAAGATAGTTTATTCATTTATTTTGAACCATATCATCTGTCAGTATGGAGTGCCTTCTGAGATAATCACTGACAATGGGGGTCATTTTAAAAAAAGGACCTTAAACATCTCTGTAAGAAATTCAAGATAAAATAGCATTGGTCCTCCATTTACTTCCCACAAGGAAATGGACAAGAAGCTTCAAATAAGACCATTCTCAAAATCCTCCATAGAACAGTTCACAAGAATGGTAGAGATTGGCACCTACAAATAAATCCAGCCTTGTGGGCCTACAGAACGAGTATTCATACTCCAATAGGGGCTACACCTTTTGCCCTCACTTATGGTGCTGAAGTAGTGTTACCTTTAGAGGTAGAGATCCCTTCACTTAGAGTCTCTCTCAAAGGTTTAGTGACAGATGAAGACTACCATATCATGAGGTTACAAGAACTAGAACTTCTAGATGAAAAGTGAAAAGCATCTTTTGATCACATGAGAGTTTACCAAAAGCGTATGTCCAAAGCATTCAACAAGAAGGTTCATCCTAGAGAATTTCAAGTGGGGGATCTTCTTTTGCGAGAAAACCCTAAGAACCAACAAAATAGAGAACAAAAAGGGAAGTTTGAACCTAATTGTCTTGGACCATACATTATCACTACTGCTTTTGGTACAGGTGCTTACTTACTATCCAATGAAAAGGGAGAACAGCTCCCTGATACTATCAATGTGTTGCACCTCAAGAAGTTCTATCCATGATGCCCATTCTATCTGGGGGCATCCTTTGTACATATTTATTGATCCTAAAAAAATTCCAAAAAAAAAAATTTATATATGATGCTGAAATAATCCTAAATTGCATAAAAAAGTACTGAAAAAATGAGCATCCTAGTGAAAACCTAGCAATAGGCGCTTTGATGTCTCACCAAAAAAATCAAAAAAATTCAAAATTCAAAAAAATAGAAAGAGTTCCTTGGTGAAAACCTGGAAACAGGTGCCTTGGTAGCAAAAATACAAAAAAATTGAAAAAATAAAAAAATCTCCAAGTGGTGAAAACTTGGAAACAGACACTACTTGAGGCCTTTGCACCCTTGTCTTTTAGCATGTGTCCTCGACACTTAGCCTTTCTCCATCATGCCTTGACCTTGTTGCCTTGGTTTAGAATTAGTCTTTGTCTTTGTCTAGGGGGCATAACTGTGTTAGCATTGGTCTCTATGATGCGTTGGTCTTTAGGACATCTTGCAAACAGTGTTTCTCAACACTCCCCAAACTATGTTTTTCAACACTACCCTAGCATCAAGTGTTTCTCAACACTTATCAGATATCTTACCCATAGTCTAGAATGATATGATATTCCCACTGGCAAATGTGATACTCAAATATTGATTCCTATAACCTACACATACGCACTTAAAACACTTGACTCGCTAAGACTTGTTTGACTTTGTTTTCCTTGAGTGTTGTCTATGATGATTTCTTTGATGAATGTTCTCTCCCTATGATAGTTTTTGATGATGCATAGGTAGAAGACTGAGGGCATGAGGACATGTTTTATTGATTTTCTGATTGAGGGTATATTTTGTTGGTCCTAATCATCATTAACATTTATGGTTGATCCACTTGACACCTAGGATCTACAAGGTATTATCCTTGACTATCTACGCAAGTGCATACTTATAGTCATCCTGACTTTCCTTGTGTCTCGATGTGAGTATAATCTTGCCATATTAAATTTAGAAAATCTCACTGCACTAGTCATCTTGACCTACATGTCTTTGATACCTAGGTGGGATTTCCACATTCTATCTGATATAGATCATATTCATATACCCATAGTCATACTAGTGTGTATTGTATGATCTTACGATGCTACCAATAAAGCTTGATGATGATTATTAGATGTCTATTGGTGTTATGACCTTGCAAGTCAACCACTTTCATAGTAGCTTGCATTTGTAGGTTCATGATAGATTAGTTTTTGCACCTTGCATGTAGAGAGAGCTCTCCTTTTAATATCTTTCATGGACTAGTCAGTCAACTGCGCTCACCTTTCCTTTTCTTGATCATGTCTTTCGCTCCTTATCTTTCACATCGCATCTTATTCCTATCATCACAAGGGGTTAATCTTATCATCATATCTATATCCTCAGAGATCATTTTCAGAAACATGAGTCTATATCATACACATGAGAATTAAACATACATCTATGAGAGGGATTATACATGAGCATTTATAACATACATTTTGAGCAATATGACAAGACAATATAAAAACTAATACATCTATCACAAGTGAGACAAATAACACAGATACATCGCAAATCTAGTAATCTCATAGTACAATATACAATATGGGATCCCAAAATCTGGATCAAAGTCTGATGATATGTCTACAACATTGAAACACCTAAGCCCTAAACCTAGGACTCGCTAGCCCCATCATGTGGAGCTAGTGGAGGAGGAGGAGGTGTCGCTGCCCTATCTGGTACCATATCTGACTTCCCTACCCTTTGAGAGTGTGTCAGTGCTCTCTGACCCTTTGGAATAGCCTGAAGATATAGCCCATGATAGTACGTAGCTCTCACTGCCTCCTGTCAGATCTCTAGTGCATCCACCTATGCTACCCTCTCCTAGTGTGCTATCTCTATCCTAAGATCAGATAGTTGCTGATCTCTCTCTACCCTTAGATCCATCAACTGCTGCTCTCTAACAGCTATAGTGATCCTAAGCTACTGCATCTTTGTCTCTAGAGCCTGTATCCTAGCTCTCAAGTCCTCTCCTCCTATAGGTTGATCCTCCCTAGCCTCTACCTATTGGAAAATTGATCTCTCTGCATCCTCACTCTCATCAACAAAGCTCTATCCCCATGACCATTTCCGGCCACCTGATCAAGAGCCCTCCCTTGTCTACCTCACCTTTCCTTTTCAAAACACCTTGGAATTTTGCAAGAATTGCACCCCTAGCTAATTTCGATGTCCTGGATCCATTTTCAGACTCAAAATAGAAATTTGAGTTAATCTTGATAGTCAAAATTGCATTTCAAATTTTCACCCTCTTCTGTGTAGTTGGCTGACCTTTTAAGGCCTAATCTTTTGATCTTTATTGTGGCATCTTTATTTCTTCACCCCCATCTCTTCCAAGCTTCTAGTCTTTCATCCATTTTCATTCACTTCATCTCTCTCTCAAGGTTTGACTTCATTTTATTCTATATCCTTTTCAGTCAAACCTAGTCAAACTGGGGTATTTTCTTAAATGGTTATCCTATCATGTTTCATCTTCGATTATGATTTCTAGTGATTTGATCAAGTTCATCAGTTTTCTACTTCTCTACCTGATTTTGATTCAGATTCTGAGGGGGCAGTACCTATCAGCTTTAATCTTTGATTCAGCTTATCATTATTTTGAGACTTGATTATCACTTAACAGCAACAATGTTGATCTTGTCTTTTGATTCTTATCTCTTATTTTTAGACTTGACTATCACTCAACAGCAATAGTGTTGGTCTTGTCTTTCAGTCAGTTTATTTTTGTCCTGGTGTGTTCCCAGAATGATCACACGTCTGGATTGTTTTATGATTCCAAATCGATCTCACATTTCAATTCTTATTCGACCACATGTGTTCCCAGAATGATCACATATTAGTCAAAGAGGGGAAAATGTATGCACCCTAAAATGGTCACCTAGACTTTGGGCCCCCATTCATCAATTTATCAAATCTCTGAATCAATATTTTCAAAAATCAGCATTTTATCAATTATATCAATTTCCTTGATCAAGTCCTATTTTATCATTTTCAATTATTTTCCTTGGGCTAACCATTTTATCCTACAGTCTTTATTTATTTAAAAGGAATTTCCTCCCCTTTTAATAAATAAAAAGCCCCCACTTTTCCTCTTATCCTAAGTTGCACAAATACAGTATTATTCTCATTTTTTAAAAGAAGAAAAGCACTTTTTTATCTCGTATGGGCACAAAAGTCAACTCTTATTTTCTCATTGGAGGATATTTGTGCACATGGATTGCTCCTCTTTGATGCTCCAGCCTTGATTAAATATTTTGCCTCTTAATCTCCATGGTCCATTCTTTCTCATTTCCTATAAAAGAAGAGCTATCTTCCTCATTTTCATATGCATTTTTTAATACTAATGTTATGCTACAGGTTTTCTAGGTCACTTTGGAACTTTTGAAGATTTGGAGCATTCTTGGATTACATTTTACATGCTTTCATAGTTTCATTTCTTGCATTCTAGTTCCATTATCATGGCATTCATAGTATAGATTTACTTTATGCTTTAGATTACTTCATCTAGCTTAATTAGGAGGTCTTCTAATACTTGCATCTTTCCTTTCATAGTTTAGTTTGTACTTTCATTTCCATAGCTTAGCTTGCACCTCTCATTTCTAGCTTGCATATTCATCTGAATCTAGTTTTCATTTACATTTCATAGTGGTTCTTGGAGATATTGGCATTCTTGCCCTTGTCTTCATTTGAATCTCTCATTGTGTGGTTGACTAACAAGGTCATTAGCTTAATAGCTCTAGCTGACAGTAAATTTTAAATAATCTTGCAACTCCATACATAGAGAGCTCTAGGTTGCTTTATAAGGTTTCTTATTCATGGATTCCCTTGGATATAATGACTTAGAGAAGTGCACCATTTGAGTGTGTACAACCATGCATTAAAGTCCACCAGAAAAAATTTATTTTCAGTGTGAGCTGGGGAATCCACACCTTCTTCTAGTCCCCCAGGTTACTCTCCTCCTTCAGAAGTAGATTGTAAGAAGAATTAACAAAGAAGCTACCAACCTAGGTGGGGGCCCAGATAATAGAGTCCTCAAGCCCATAGATTCTAACATTAGCCGTAATTTCCATGAGATCCTTGACTAATTGTTATAGGTCCAGTCTATTTCTTACCCAATTAGGTATATCCTCCGAATCCCTATCAATGATATAGTTAGAGACCCAGTTACACAAGATAGGTCTGAGGTAGTCCATAAGAGGTTTGAAACTGCAGCCCAGATTAGATTGGTTTAGAAAATAGTTGTCATTCCAAAATTTGGTAGATCTCCCATTTCCAATTTGCCAGAAAGCACCTCTCAACAGGAGGGTCTTACATTTACATATGTTCATCCAAAGTTTGGATCCACTTGGGAGGTCTCCATCATGGTATGTCTGCCTATAGGGGTGTCCTTGGAGATACTTGGCTTCCATAAGTCTGCACCAATCCACCTTGGCTTTTATAAGCTTCAAAGCCACTTTCGTGGTAAGGGCTTTATTCATCAGCCCAATTTTTCTTAGCCCCAAGCCACCCATTCTTTTCGGGAGGCAGACAGTATCCCAGTTCACAAGAGACATCCTCTTCTTTTCTTCAACTCTAGCCCACAGAAAGGTTCTCTGGATCCTTTCAAGTTTGTCTGCCATGTAGCCTCTGATTTTAAAGAGGGATAGGAAGTAAATAGGAATCCCTTGGAGTGTGAAGTCCACCAGCTGAAGTTTTCTAGCATTGCTTAAAAACTTCCCCTTCCAGCCAACAAGTTTCCTCTGGGTTCTTTCAAGGATGGAGTTCCAGAAATGTTGGGACACCTCTTTAACTGTAAGGGGGAGGCCTAGGTAGGTAGAAGGGAGTGAGGCCACCAGACAACCCAGGATTCTGAGCACCTTATTTTGTAGCTCCATGGGGGTATTGAAGAAGAACAACCTACTCTTCTGATAGTTGATACACTGTCCAGATGCTCGAGCATAACTTTCCAATATTTGTTTCCACTGCCTGGCCTCAATCACAAAAGAGTACCCAAAAAGAAAGGTGTCATCCACAAATTGTTCCAACACCACCTGAGGAAGAGTAGAAGCAGGTTTGAAGCCTTTTATTCTTCCCATGGCAGACAGCATACAAAGATTCATGCTAAGCACATCAGCCACCATAATAAAGAGGTAGGGGGAGAGGGGTTCTTCATGTCTAAGACCCTTCTTAGGTTTAAAGTAAGCCCTAGGGGAGCCATTAACCAGAACAAAAAGGCTAACAGTTTGAGTACATTCTTGTATAATCTGGATAACCTTCTCATTAAACCCCATTTTAGCAATAATTTTAATCAGGAATGACCAATTAACTTTGTCATAAGCTTTGGAGATATCCAGCTTAAAAGCCATACCTAGAGCCTTGCTTCTATCCATAGAATGGATGATTTCATGGGTGGCAATGGCTGCATCAAGGATCTGCCTACCCAGCACAAAACCTTTCTTAAGTAGTGTTGATAATCTTGTCTAGCAAAGGTTTGATTCTACCCACCAGGATCTTGGTAAGGATATTGTAAAAGGTATTGCACAGGCTGATGGGCCTGAAATCCATCATAGTGGTAGGAATGTCATGCTTTGGAACCAGCATAATGTAGGTTTGATTATGCTATTTGAGGATACGCCCAGTCCTAAAGAAGTCTCTAGTAGCCTGGGTAACATCAGTCCCCACGATGTCCCAGTACTCCTAAAAGAACGCTGGAGGAAAACCATCTAGTTTGGGGGCTTTGTAAGCTCCCATAGCAAAGACTGCATTCTTTACCTCTTCATTAGAGACCCACTCCATAAGCATGTTAATGTCACTAAGCATTATAGAACTTTGGATTTGGTCCAGAAGTTGGTTTTGGATGCTGTCCGGGCATATTAGACCCTCACTAGAGTATAGTCTCCTAAAGTAGTTGACCACCACCTAGTTGATCTTATCCTTCTCCTAGACTTCATTCCCTCCTTTGTCCTTAATAATATCAATAGTGTTTCTTCTTTTATGGATGCTGGCAGACCTATGGAAGAAGGTTGTGTTCCTGTCCCCTTTAGCAAGCCACTGGACTCTGTATCTCTGCTTCCAGTAGATTTCTTCTTTTTTTAGAGTTTCCTGCCACTTATGTCTAGTCACCTCCTCCTCAACCTGAACCTGGGGTGGGTAGTTTCCAGCAGCCAACTGGGCCTAGAGGGAGTCTAAAACTCCACACAGCTCCATCTTCTCATTGTGAAAGTCACCAAAATTATGTTTTCTCCAGCCTTTAACCTCTCTTTGGATAATTTTGAGCTTTTGGGATATTCTGAACATGGGCATAGTACCCCTGATGTTAGTCATCCACCATAATTTCACTTGGTCCCTAAAGGATGGGTGAGAGCACCACATAATTTCAAATCTAAAGGGTGTCAGGCTGACCAAGGGGGTTTCGAGCCAGCTGAGAAGGAGGGGGTTATGATTACACATGGTACGAGGGAGGGAAGATAGTGAGGAGTTCAAGAAAAGGTTCCAAGAAGAGGTGGCTAGGGCCCGGTCCAGTCTCACTTGGATGAGGTGGGAACCTTTCCTATTATTAGACCAAGTGAAGGGGTTCCCTTTTAGGGTGAGGTCAGTAAAGCTTGTGGAGGAGATAAAATGAGACAGCTACCCCATACTATCCGTGTAATCCACAAGACCACCACACTTTTCCAAGGGGTAAAGAGGGCTATTAAAGTTGCCTGCCAGCAGGAAATTCATAGAACAGTCCAGGTCCAGTCTATTCAGTACCATTCTTCCTGAAGGTGACTGCAAGGAAGTTGGGAGAAGAAGCAAAAAGCTGACCAGTTATCCTATTGGGGTTCCAAAGTGTAGCAATACAACTAGACGCCCCCACATCTTCAGAATAAAGGAAGGCAGCACCCGGCCAAAGATTAGGTGCCAGGGTAGAAAAATTACTACCAGACATTTTAACCTCTTGGAGGAGTAGAACATCAAGCTTGAGATCAAAAATGTAGTGTTTGACAACACTTTTCTTGAGGGAGCTGTTCAATCCCCTCACATTCCAAGAAAGGCAATTCATTTCTTACTTTTGAAACTAGATTCCAGGGTTTGCTTCTTACCTACTGCAACATCCTTTATGGTCCCCTGCGATCTTCGTGACCTATCTGAAGGCCTTCCCCTGGGTGTTTCCATTCCCACATCAGCCTTTTTAGGCTTATTTTTCTTTCTTTGCATTTTCCATTTCCCTTCATCATCCTCCAAGCCATCAAGGGAGCTGGATGGGCTCTTCTTCATAGGGCTTAGGGGGGTTTAGCATCCAGCTTTGGGGAAAGCACCTCCAGAGCCACCATAATGGCTGGCTGCTCTATCTCATTACCGCTAGTGTTCATCTCCTTTGGGGGGCGCACCGAGGGGGTTTTCTCCGCCACCTGCTTGAGAACTTTTTCCTTTGTGGACTTGGGAGGACCCAAATCAGGGCACCCAACATTCATCTCTCAAGGGGGAACAATCTCACCTTCTTCCAGGGCTAGATCTTCAATAGCTAGAATTTTTGTTTCCTTAGTCACCAAGGGTGGCCTAGTTTCCACCTTCTCTTTTTCACCTACCGAGGGAGGACCCTCAGCCACACCTTTGTCCTTGTTCCCTTTTTGTTGTCCCAGCTTGGAGGACTTGCAAGTATCACTAGCATGGCCCCTACAATCACAGTTCTTGCAAAATAGGGTAGCATTCTCATACACCAGAGCTTGGGTCCATCTACCCAGCTTATATTTCAAAATGATAAAGTTGGGCAGGGTTTTGTTCAGAGTAACATTCACACAAAATCTAGCAAAAACAAACCTGGACTTTGAACAAGTCACCTAGTCCGTTGTGATGAAAGAGCCAAAGGAATCACCTATCCATCTAAAGACTTGTTCATCCCAGTACTCAAGAGGGAGGCAATTCCTTTCATGACAAAATTTGCATGACATCATTAAGAGAGGTATTGTAGCTATTTAATCATGTGGAGAAGAACTAATCAGTCTTATGGTTGTTAAAGTTGTAACTATAGTTGAACCAACATGGTTAAAATCCCCATATTTATTATAATTTATTTTGGGTTTAAATGGTCAATGACTTATATAAATATTATCATTAGATTTTGGTGTTTTGGTAGTCCAATAAAAAAATCAAAAATAATATTAATTTTTAATTGAAAATGTCACACCATCTAGTATATATGTGCTCCAACATGGATAAATATATATAACATATAAAATTGATATAGAAGAACCCTTCCCTCTTTTGATTCAATCGGTGTCATGGATGTGGAAGGATAATTCACAATAAACAAAGATGTCTTATTTCATCACCTAGAGAACCAAGAAGGTAGGGTCATGTTGGTGATCCTTCCATCAGTTAGCTTAGTTTGGTAATGTGTGATTTAATTCCAACAATGTTTTCACTTCATGTGGATTTACTGTTATCATTTGTGACTTGATTTGGTGTTGGTTCTCATTAGATAAAATAATTACTTCTATTATTTTTATTTCGCTAATGTTAACCTTCTTACATAGATTAAGATATAGATAGGATTCTATAAATAGATGGAAAACTATTACTTTTATTCTGCAATCTATGTTCCTATCACTATTTTTCATGTTACACTTCCTAGCATGATTCTTGTCACTTATTATCACAAAATAAAAATAGAATAGAAATAGAAGGATTGAATTAGATTTGAAATTCAGGGTAATATTGTGTGTATAGCTACATATTATATCCACTTATCTTATTACTTTCAGCACTTTAGAAAATAGCTCCAATTTCTTTCATCAATTCTACATCTCAAATTGACAAGCTAATATAGTGAACTATAAATTAATTTTTCAGTGGTAAAGGGCAAAGTCAAGCATACTCAACTTTGTCCAAACATATGGTTATGCAATATTAATGCATATTTCATTAATTCTTATTCTCATGTTTATTAAGATAAATTTTTAAGTCAAGCTAGGCTAGTAATCTTGATATGATTGTACTCTTGTAGTATTGTGGCATTTTTAATTTAATTTTATCTATTTTAATTAAGATAAATATTTGGATCAAGATAGATTAGTGACGTAGACTTCTATGATTTCATTTTAATCAAGAAAAATATTTGGGTCAAGCTAGGTTAGTGACTTAGATATGATTGTATTCTCTATAATTTAATTTTATTCAAATAACTGTTTGGATCAAGCTAGGTTAGTGAGGTAGATATGATTGCATTCTATATGGTATTGTAGTGTTAATGTTTATTTTATTTATTTTTATTTTTAATTTATCATTGATTAAAAATTTTGTCAAGAAGGATCATTAACATGCTCCAAAATTGAATAGACTATTGATATTTATTTTGATAATTTTTTATTTTTACTTTTGCTAAAATAAATGTTTAGGTCAAACTTGATTAGTAGCTAAGATTTTAGTGTATTCTCTAGGGTATTACATTTTCAATGTTTATTTTATTAATTTTCATTTTTATTTATTTAAGATAAATATTTGGGTCAGGCTTGATTATGACCTAGATGTGATTGTATTGTCTAGGTATTGTAGCCTCAATGATTATTTTGTTAATTTTAATTAATATAAAAGTTTGGATCAAGCTAAATTAGTGACCTAAATTTTTATTTTATCATTTTTTAATTAACATTAATATTTTGGTCAAGCTATATTAGCCACTTGGATTTGATTCTATTATCTATCGTGCCTAATAATTTTTATTTTATTTTCATTTTATTTAAGATAAATGTTTGGGTTTACTTTCATTTTAATTGAGACGAATGATTGATTCAAGGTAGATGAGTGTGTTGGATTTGTCTATATTCTCTAGGGTATTGTAGCTCAAGTTAATTTTATCAATTCTTATTTTCATTTTATTGGTAATAGGAAAAATATTTGGAAACTTTAAATTCACCAATACAATAGATAACAAGGTATAATGTTGGTGATCACAATGACTTATTGGAGATTACAATATGGATGGCTATAACAACAAGGTCGTGATTAAACCATTATACTATGCCATGAATGACAAAATTTGAGGTAAATGTATTTTAACATAAAAAGAAAACAACTCTAGAATTGATAGATCTACACACAACCAAACCCCATCTTTAGACCACTGGATCTCCCTCAATCTTTGTTTTATATTGTATGATTAAGAAACATTTTATTTACTTTTAGAATTTAATTTGAGAAGTAATCACTCTATAATTATGGCCCTTAACCTAAAGAATTATTATAATTATTTTTAAGTATGTCTATTGTGTTTTTCAAAATCTATTTAAGTGTATTTTAGGTAATCCATTTAAGTATATGTTAGATTTTAATTTAAATACCTTCAACATAGTTGTTCCTAAACAACACACTAAGAGACAATTACGGATGAAAAAAGTTAGTCAACTTTGACTATTTAACATTTTTACCTAAAAATCAGTTGTCAATATGTACCATTTAAACTATTTGCCCTCTACACTAGCTTCATTTCACAAGCTTATTTCACAGCCAGAGCAAGGGCAAAGAGCCAGACAGAAAGATGGAGAGCAAGGGCAAAGAGATCATGGATGGCAGGGATGAGATGAAAAAGGGATCAAGAAAACCCTACCAACGTTTGAGCTTTGAACAAACTCAGTATTTGGAAAGGTTATATACTTCATCTGCCCCTTTCACTAGTTTCCTATTCTACAATTTTTGAAGTTAGAAACAGGCTTTTTAGGATATTGTACATTGTCATTTTCATGGGTTCTCTCTCGCTCTGTCTATGTACAGATATTTCAATGCGTGCGCACATCCTGATGATAAACAGAGGGCCGAACTGGGCAATCAACTGGATCTTACCCCACATCAAATCAAATACTGGTTTCAGAATAGGAGAACTATGAAAAAGGTTATCAGTTATTATTTTTTTACCGTATGAATTCATTATCATTGAAATCCCCAATTTTAGATCTTAGACTAATTGTATCATTGTTGTTTGGACTTTGGAGCAGGCTCAGGAAGGTCGTAGTGACACCTGCTTTCTTCGCCAGAAAAACCAAATGCTCCGCGATGAAAACATGTTGCTTCGACATACACTTAACAATGCTACATGCCAAACATGTCTAGGACATCACGGTGTGGAACAGATGATTTCCAACATACACCATTATCAGCAGGAGAATCAGATCTTGAGACAGGAGGTATGGTGCAATTAGACTTTTGGGTATTATGATCTGGAACATTGAATAATTTTTAGTTTTCATGATCGATTATAGGGTACTATATGACGTATTTACATACCAAAATATTTTTGCTGATAGATCATATATAATGTGATTTGAACCATCCATTTTCACTATTCTAGATCTAGCAATGTTTTAATAAGTAGTAAATAAAAGAGTAGTAGATTTCTACAATCTATAAATAATCTTCTGCATTCGATTGTGTAAATGATTTTGCATTAATGTTTCAGATCACACTTTATAATCCATCATCAGGACAAATAATAAAGATCATAAGAAGAATATCGTTACTGCTCATGTAAAACCCAAATGATAATATAATAAGATTATACTTTTGTTTTGTAGAGTAAAAACGTTACTGCTATATATTGCCTGTGGTTATCTAGAATAATGTCCAATTAGATTTTTGGGAAGTAGAATTTGATAAGAATAATTTTCATGATAGATCATATAGTGTGATGGATAATATAGTGAGATTTGAAACATAGGTTTCTTTCGATGAAAAATAATTTTCTCTGTCCATCAAATCTTGGCCAACTCCCAAGCAGTTTAATCCAAATAAGTTGTTTTGTAATTTGATCTCTGTTGTTGACATGTTCTTTCAAAACCCAAATTGTTGTATGATAAGATTTTGATTTCTGTTTTGTAGATTGAAAACGTTACTGCTATTGCCCGTGGCTGTCTAGGGAGATCCACCCAGCAGGTAGCAGCCATTGAAGGACAGCCACAGTCAACAGTTGCTCCAGATCTTTGAAATAAAAGGGCTTCAGATTTTAATGAACCAACACTAATTGAAGCATCTCTCCATAATCTTTTGTAACTGCATTTGCAAGCAGTCACTAGCATTGTTATTTTAGTTGTCCTTCCATAAGGAACTCTAATTTGGCATATTGAGATCAGCCAGGCTATATAGATTTTTGGTTTTCTCGTTTTACTTCTGTATAGTAGGCTGAATTCTAATTTTGCCGCATACAAATTCGTTGGATTCTACATATTTTTGTTTCACTCCCAATTAACTTTCAGCTTTTGCAGTGGATGGATTATATCATTCATCTTAAATAAATAAACTTTGGTAAATTTCTGTTTTAAGATTTGTTTTATTATTTTTTATTATTTTAAACTATGATTTTTTTTTGTTAATGTCTTAATTTATTAGTGAATTTGAAAAGTTCTGAATGAATCTATCAGAAATTAAGTCTTGTTAGGGGTAACAATCTAACATCTAAAAGGGACGAGGCTGGGATCTTGCCTCACACAAATTTGACCTAATGGATATCCCTTAGTCCATGGCTCTTAGCTAAAGAGGCTCAGCCTAAAGAGTGACCTCCAAAAAAAAACATGATTCTTTCAGATTATTTTATAATAAAATAAGAAATTTCAGAATTATTTTATGATAGCAATAGTGAGAGAAATGTAATGATGAAAGAGTTTTAACAAAAGCTCTTAATTTTTATCCTAAATTTCACAGATAAATTTCAGAGTTATTTTATGATAACAATAATGAGAGAAATGTAATGATGAAAGAGTTTTAACAAAACCTCTTAATTTTTGCCTTGGCTTGGACCCCTATTTTTTTGATGGGGTCAATGTTAATTTTTACCGCTTTCTGTTCAGCCATGTGTGGCTTTAACTGATACTTTACTTGCTACTGCTTGGTCTAGATACTCTATTTTTGTGGTTTAGGTTTTCGATAGGGACAGATTTAGACTAGTGATTATATTGTTAAACTGTTTATCTGCTGTGACTGGTTACATTAATGTGTTGTTAATGCGCTACTAGTCTTTTTGTTCGGGCTAGCACCCTCTTGCTGCTTTTTCTATTAAAAACAAAAGCTCTTAATTTTTATTCTAAATTTCACAACTATTTGGATATCCAAATAATATTTATTAATAAACATAATTGTTCTATGAAAAATAGAAATTAAATTTCATGTCTCCATCTATATAACAAATAAATAATAGAATTCCACTATCAAAAAAATATGTTAAACAAAAGCCTTAAGAAAAATATAAAAGGTTATCAACACAACCATAGCTATCAAAGCAAGACAAATAAAATAACTTTTATATAAATACATGTGTTATTATTAAAATTTGAAAGTATTTCTCATAAATCATTTTTGTTTTATAAAATTTAGTTGCAAATTTTTTTCTTAGTTCTAATATAAAATTTCAAGATGATACTAAACATGTAATTTTACAATTTTGTTTGACTAGTTTTATGCCTCCCACTTGTGTAAACTTAAGGTAATTTCAAAAAATATTTTGGCTAGAAATAACTACTAGCACTTGCACCTAGAGGAGGTGCAAGGGTTGCGCCGATAGAAATTTATACATAAGTTACATACTATCATTTCTCTCTATGACTTGTCTTAACTCTTAAATTATGTATGTATAGATTTTTTTACCTTTATGCTTAGTAATCTTAAAATTAAAGTCATATAATGACTTCTAAAAAAGAATGGGATACAAAATCTAACGTTTATAAAATAATTTTATAAACGCAATTTTTTGTAAGGTCACTTGAAAACTCTTCTCTCATTATTATATCAATCTTGATCTTTCACATGTGTATCTTTCAAACCTTAAATTCATATAAGATTATTGTGATTACGTGGTGATCTATTCTACTTAGAATTTTGTATACTTTCCGCCAATTCCTTGTATCCTTAAATGTAATCAATTGTACCAAGCATATAGTATAATGATTTTTAATGATTAAATTCACAATGCAAAATTACAAAGCTTTACAAATTCATATTCTTTATGACTCCATTCCCATCATGGATGCATGCATTTTATAGCTTTATGTTTCTTGTGAATAGATCATTGCATCTAATGAGATCACTATTTGTGCAGGTTCTATCAAAGCCACATGTCATTATTTTCTATCTCATTTGTAGCTTGCTCTTTCTTTTCCATTCATTACATGTTTATTGGCATTGATAAGTAGTTGTTCATAATTCCTAATTTTAAATCTTTGAAAATGAAACATTTCACTACAGTAGAAAATACATTTTTACTTCCTATCAGCTAACCCTTGCATAATAACTTATGTATAAATAGAAGTATATGGTATTTTCATAACTAAAGTAGAAGTAATAGAGTAGGAGAGTAAATTTGTAAAAAATGAAGTTGATTGTATTGAATTGTGACCTTCACTATTCTAGAAGTTCAATATTTGAAGCATCCAAATTAAATATTGTTTGAATAATGAAAATAAGTATGTATTACATATTTGATCATATTGTATTGAAATTCCTTTTTTATTTTCAAGATTTTGGTTTGTCTTTGTTTTCATACCTATATGTTGAAACAAGAAATTAGTGGATTTTTTAGTGAATATATGAATGGTTGCATGTAAGTCAAATAGATATTGTTTATTTTTCTCAACTTTCACTTTATTACTAAATTTAGAAAGAAAAGTTTACCTTAGCAGTTAATAATATATAAAAATTAAATAGAAACAAAAATGATTTATCTGCATATAGATTTCAAAATATAAAACTCATTGGAAAAGTGACAAGTGACCCACCTCAAGATTCTGCACAAATTGTCCCTAATGATGTGAGTAAGAAAATAAACAGAATTTGCTGGAAAATTTTAAGAAACCCTATCACAACAATTTTTTTAAAAGAAGATGAACTAAAACCCTAAAAATATTGCTTCAACCTATTTAAAAAATATTGATGCCAAATTACCAATGGTGACATAAGATTATTCCTTGTGAAAAGTTTCTCCCATTTTTCTGTTGACATGAACGAAGCACTATGAAACCAAAAGCAATCTCCCTACATCAGTTATTTCAATCTATTCATTGTAACTGAAAAATGAGATCTAAAAATATTGGCGTTTCTGAGCTATTATATTTGTAAGTCCCATCATTGAATCAAACCTAAAAATATTGTTTTAAAAATCTCCAGTCCCTGAAATTCAATTATTTCAAACCAATCGTTGTCTTCGATAGTTGTAATCAACTTCAAAGAATCAGAAGTTAATTCTACTTATAAAATCAGAACAAGACAATTGATAAATAACAAAGCCTATACCGTAAATAGCAATACACGTTCACCAATCATTTATAGTGAATCGCAGGTAAATTATTTTGCTGGTAAATTTGGTGGCGCACGTGTCTTGTTTTCCATTCAACAAAGGCTTTATAAGAAACTCCCAAATGGGTTCTTCCTCCATCACAAAGTTCAAAAGAGATCGGCCATGGGAACTAAAGCAACACAGGTACACGAATAAAGGGCAACACTATTGGACGTCCAGAGATGGCGAATCGAGTGGGGCAAGGGCCGCCTTCAGATATTTGGTCCCTTGGCTGCACTATGGTGGAAATGGCCACTGGAAGGCTTCGAATCCCTTTGCAACCGGCCTTGTATCAGACTGGTTGCACAGAGCAACAGCCGGAGTTTCTCTCCTGTCTGTGGCCTCAAGGTCAGGATTTTCAAGACAAGTGCTTCCATCGAGATCTGAAACAACGGCGGGCCACTACAGAACTGTTGCAGCAACATCCTTTTCACCCGCCAAGAGAGAGTATCTTTCTTTGTGTATCAGACAAGCTAGTTTTCCAAAAATGTCATTCATGATGGAGATTGCCTTGCTGGAGATATTAATCTCAGGAAGAACCTGCTTGATCACCTTAAAGATGTAACTCACCACGCACATGTTCTTTTCACCAGCTGCCTCGGGAGATAATGAGAACCTTCGGTCACACTTTTATTAACTTTCTTGCTCAGTACTTTCCAAAAAACAATGCACCTGCAAAGCCCATTTTCTTACCTCCTGGTTTTTAACGCCCGATAAAAAACCATCCATCTCTATCAAAAATTCCGGTGGAGAATGAATACCCAGATCATTTCCTATTTTTTAAAACTGTTGAATACCAGACATTTCGATTGTCTCCATTACAGAAAATCGTTTCAACAACATAAGAGAACACAATTGTTCAAAATGATGAAATGAAATGAAATGGCGTGAGTGGAGTAAAACAGAGCCGACTCTGCAACTAACTTTAGCTCGACGCATCCGACATGATGTTTTGCCGGTCGAGGATCGCCTGAAGAAATAGCCTTATCGGCTCAATTAAATCATATACATACGTTTTGTACTTCCGCCCACCAGGACCCGTCCATCCGGAAGAACATTTGCAGTAGAGTGGTACATTCGAGGGATTTCTGTAGGAGCCAGGACCCGGAACCGGTTTCCTAGGGCTTCCGCGGGTCTGTAGAGAAACGGGTTCATAGAAGGCTCTCTCGCAGACTGCCAGCCGGCGGTTCCTTGCTTTGCACCATTGATTATGAGGACTTCGCCGGTGGGGAGAATGAGCATGTCGTTCATCACACTCGGGCCGGGCATGTCCTCCATTTGCCACTCTGGATTTGACGATGTGATCTCCATTCTGCGGCAACTCTTGAGCGCCTCTGGATTTGACGATGTGATCTCCATTCTGCGGCAACTCTTGAGCGCCTCTGGATTTGACGATGTGATCTCCATTCTCCCGCAATTCTTGAGCGCCTCCATGAAAGTCTGGTTTAATGGTTACATGCACCGCTAAGAATTTACTCCCCCACTCTTCACGTTGGCATTAAATGAGGGAGAGTGGTTTGTTAAGCCTCCACAGGTTCTTGCTAACTCATATAAAATGTAATGACTGATAGGAATTTGTTTTACCCATCAGAATTTGTGTTCTGTATCAGACAATTCCGTCTGGGGCGATGCCCACATAAAAAAGCCTATCCGCTTAAATATATGTATTTTTAAAATAATGTTGAACATTGAAATATAATAATATATGTTGACAAAATGAAAATTAAATTGTGCCATTAAATTAGACAACTGCTATTATTAAACTATTAAATGAAAAACATATGGACTAGACACAATTTATCACTAATACATTCTAAATATCTATTGCAATATAAATGCATCTTTTGCATCAATCTATTTTTTCGAAAGAATGAACCAATCATTACAATTCATAGGCTCTTCCAGATAATTATTTTGTTACGGTAGAATTTGTACATATTCAATAGCAATTGCTTACGCCTCCTTGTAGTGAAACAAGTTCTTTTAGTAGATGTCATCAATAACATTTAAAATGAAGAGGGGCTCACCTTTTTGTCATCCTCGTGCTATTTGATAAATTAATAGATATTATACAAAACTATGTTGAATTTTACTATAAATCAAATGTAGCTTTTCTTGCATCTCATTTACTTCTTTCATGAAATAGAAGATTTTTTATGAAAGTAATGGATGAAATACTATGATATTGCTGTCAAAATTTAACTAGCTAGCTTGATTCAAACTCATGGGCTCCATGTTCTATGAGTAGTGGTTCACAAGAACCCATCTCTCATTAGAATGAATAGATCACTTAGCACTCATGACATCTAGGTGATGCTCACAGAGATGAAGCACCAAAATTTCCCTACATGCAATAGGTGCTAAGTGTTCCATTCATTCTCATGAGAGATATGTTCTTGTGAACCACAACTCATGAAACATGGGGTTAATGAGTTTGAATAAAAAACTACACAATTGAATCTTGAGAGCAATATCACAATTTAACTTGGTGTAAAGATATCTCTTACTTATCAGATAAAATATTATCAAAAAATTATTGTTCCATCTATTTTTTCTTCATTTAAATCTGCTAAAATCCTCCTTAGCCAAATAGCTTTACATTATGTTGTATTTTGTACTATATACTCAACCTCTATTGTAGATAGATAAATTATGGGTTATTTCTCATAAACCCATGAGGTAACTTATGAACCCAAATGAAACACATAACCTAATGTTCTCTTTTGATAATCCACGCTTCTAGCCCAATCACTATATGTGTAACCACCTAGCTTAAACTCATTTTCTACAATATACAAAATACCATAACCTTTAAATTCATTCACATACACCAAGATTCTCTTACCCACTTTCCAATATGACTCTTTAAGAGTCTTCATGAATCTATAAATTATAGTTGTTGCATGCATAATATCAAGCCTAATTGTTATTAATTAAAGTTACAACATGCTATAGGAAGCTCTCTTGAGCTAATTCTCTAGTTATTTGCGGTTTCTTTCATTTCTACCTAATTGCATTAGAAGTTTTCTAGAGTTTTTGTTTGGCAAATTATCTAAATTCAAAGCTCTCAAGAGTTTTCTATCCAATTCCATATGTTTTGCATCATCTTATTGATGATTTTCATACTTTCCATGTCTATCATCAATGGGCACTCTATTTCAAAAGCATGAAGAGGTGTCCATCAGACCATCCCATGACACATTATCTATCAATTTAACATCTCTACTAATGGCATGATCTTTTCAGTGACCGTGTTGTACAAATTATATACCTTGGATTTGAGATTATATATCATGAATATAAAATTCTCACTCTTGTCATCCAACTTTATCTTCTTCTCATTTGACACATGAGCATATGTCACACTACCAAACACTCTCAAGTTTTTACTATCCACTTACATTTTTCGCATGTGTCATATGAAATCTAGTGAAGGACCATTGTTGTTTCACTTCTATTGATCAATAAATAGTTATTGTTATAGCCTCTCCCCAATATTCATTTGGGAGTAATTTTTCCTTAAGCATTCTCTTGTCCATCTCCACAATGGTCCTATTCTTCTTCTCATCCACTCTACTTTGATGTGGAGTATAACTAACTATTAACTCCTTCTTGATAACATTTTACCCAATAAAGTTAAAAAAATAATTAGAGGTATACTCTCCCCCTCTATATTATCGTTGGATATTGATACAGTGTTCACTTTTTTTATCATTGGTCTTAAACACTAAAAACTTATCAAATGCTTCAAATTTATGCTTGAAAAAAATCATTTCTTACAACTAAAATCATTAATGAAGGTCATAAAATATTGACCTCAGCCCCAATAGTAATGGTCTACATAGGGCCAACCAAATTTATATGCATAATCTTCAATGGTGCTATTTCCATTCTAGAGTTCCCCTTTTAAAAGGGATGTCTATCTTTCTTACCCAAAATGCAAGCCTCACACTTTCTACTAAGTTCTACATTTTTTGGCAAACCATATATCATTATTTTATTTGACAATAAACTCAAAGTAGCATAGCCAAGATGTCCGTGCCTAAGATGTAATAGCTTGGAAGGGTCTTGAATCATTCTCTTAAATGTTTACTATTCATTTTCACTTGCCCTCTTTGACTTTTCCCTCTGCTACTTTTTGCATATTCAATAATGGTTGTCCCAATTTGCGAGCATATGTTCGAGCGAGGTCATCAATATCAATGTCCACGTGGTTACAGACCTCCGGTGAGTATCCCGATCCACTTGTTTTGTCAATTTGATCATTTTATTGCAAAAAAATTAGGATTTTTAGGCATCAATAGCTTTTGTTTTTGCCAATAAAATTAAATAGCACATACAATAGGTTTAATAGCATGTACAAGATTCTTGTAACATGTCCACATCACTAAATAGTGCATTTGATTGATCAAATGATGCCCTAGGCCAATTTGGCGCATATGATAGATTAGGTAGCGCTTATAATTAGGTCAACGCAATTTAAATTTTTAATAGCTTGTACACCAACTTAAAATAGAGCTTTCCAATTGGAATGATGCTTACAATTTATTTTAGCGGATTCGATTAATCTTTCAATGTGTGTGATCAAAATAGTAGGGCGTAATAGTTTTAGCTCGTACAACCTATTAAATGATGCGTAGAGGCCTTTTTGCAAATTTTACCTGATTGATAGACTTATCCAATTTGAATAATTTCTGTGATCGATCGATGAATGAAAGTGATTGATCTTGTGATGAAAACAAGTGGTTTCATGTTAGTTTCGATCAAGTTTGATGAATGTTGATTGTCAATCTTGGTTGATTGGTTTGATTTGATTTGATGCTTTCTGTCTTCCCTGATTAGAAAATTAGGAAAATGATGATGATGTTGATAAAATAGGATTCTGATTTGATTGACTTATGATAATTCATTTTAGATGATTGATTACTAATAGAATGGCACTTGATTCCATAGGTTCACCTCTAGAAGCTATATGTCTGAGGTTTACACCCATGGCTATTAGACATGGTTGATTATTTGACTTCCCATGAGAAATGATTGATTGGTCATTCCAGTCTATCTTTCTTACTGGGTATGCCTTGATTCCAAGTGAATCAAGGTCTTCTAACTACTATGATGGAGCGTTGGCACTCTAACCATAACACCTTCCATTTGTCGATGGGTGAGGTGATGATCAATCACTAGAAAAATTTTATTTTAGTTGTCTTTCCATATGGAAATCTAATTTGGCATATTGAGATTAGCCAAGCTTTCAAAGTTTTTAGTTTTGTATCATAGGCTGAATACTAATTTTACTGCATAGAAATTAGTTGTACTCTACATATTTTGGTTTCACTCCCAATTAACTTTTAGCTTTTGCAGTGGATGGATTATATCATTCATCTTAAATAAATAAATTTTGGTAAATTTATGTTTTAATATTTGTAAATAATTGTTTTTTATTATTTTAAAATGTCATTTTTATGTTAATATGTCTTAATTTACTAGTGAATTTGAACTTTTCATAATGAATCCACCAAAAATTAAGTCTTGTTAGGGGCAACACTCTAACATCTAAAAGGGATGAGGCTGGGATCTTGCCTCAGACAAATTTGGCCGAATGGATATGCCTTAGTTTGTGACTCTTAGCTTAAGAGGCTCAGCCTAAAGAGTGACCTCAAAAAAATAATATGATTCTTTTAAATTATTTTTTAATAAAAAGTAAATTTCAGAGTTATTTAATGGTAGCAATAATGAGAGAAATGTAATAATGAAATAGTTTTAACAAAAGTTCTTAATTTTTTTCCTAAATTTCACAGCTATTTGCATATCCAAATAGTATTTATTAATAAACCTAATAGTTCTATGAAAAAGAAAAATTAAATTTAATGTCTACATGTATATATAACAGATAAATAATAAAATTCCATTATCATTAACTAATTTCTTTTCTTTTCTTTAAAGAATTAAAATATGTTAAACAAAAGCCTTAAGAAAAGTATAAAAGGTTATCAAGACAACCATAACTATCAAAGAAAGAAAAATAAAATAACTTTTAAATAAATACATATATTATTATTAGAATTTTGAAAGTAATTCCTATAAATCTGTTTTGTTTTATAAAATTTAGTTACAAAATTTTTCCTTAGCTCTAATATAAAATTTCAAGATGATACAAAACATGTAATTTTACAATTTTGTTTGACTAGTTTTAGGCCTCCCACTTGTGTAAACTTAAGGTAATTTCAAAAAATATTTTGAGAGTAATAAAAAAATTTTACTAAAAATAACTAATATATGTATTTTTAAAAGAATGGTGAACATGGAAACATAGTAATATATGTTGATAAAACAAAAATTAAATTGTGCCAATAAAATTAGACAGCTGCTATTATTAAACTATTAAATGAAAAACATATAGAATAGACACAATGTATCACTTACACAATCTCAATATCAATTGCAATATAAATGCATCTTTTGCATCAATTTGTCTTGTACAAAGAATGAACCAATCATTACAATGCATATGCTTTTTTAGATAATTATTTCATTGCAGTGGAATTTGTACATCTCCAATAGTAATTTCTTATGCCTCCTTTTTGTGAAACAAGTTCTTTTAGTAGATGTCATCAATAACATTTAAAATGAAGAGAGGATCACCTTTTTGTTATCCTCATTCTATTTGATAAATTAATAGATATTATACAAAACTATGTCAACTTTTACTCTAAATCAAAGCTATCTTTTCTTGCATCTCATGTATATCTCATTTGACAGAGAATTCTTTTTCCCTTGCTTTCCTCACATGTTAGAGGAAAATATTCTGGTGAAAATATTTTCTATTTGTTTCTCAAACTGACAAAACTTCATTTTGACTTAACCATTCTCAAATCAATTTCTAATAAAAAGATACATGATTTTAATGTACATACTTTTTTCTTGAAATAGAAGATTTTTTATGAAAGTAATAGAAAGCCTTTGTGCTTTGTTCATTGGTCCTTGTTCTTGTATGAATGTACTGATTGTGGGAAGTAAGCTACCCCATAGGTGCATCTCTACATTTCCAAGGTTGTTAAAATCGTGTTAAATCAAGAGCCAACAAAATGGTGAATCCACTGGGGAATAGAGATGATACAGTCATGATAAATCCAGTTTGATATCTTTGGTGTTATAAATAAGCTATAAATAATGTGGGTACGAGTAGAGCTAGACTCCTAGCTGGCTTATTTATCTTATCCATTGGTTACCATTGAAAGTATAGAGTCAAATTCAAAGCTTTTAAATCTTCTCACCAAGTGTGGGTGGCGACTCTAAGTTATCTGTTTGATCAGTGTATGAAAGATGTATTTGTAGTCCTAATAAATAGTTTTTAAGATCATGGTGAAGTTTTGGTTGGCTAGAAAGATATACGAAAATAAGTAAAACATTTTCCTCTTCAAGGAGGTGGTGACTATACAAGAAAAGAACCTGATGGAGCTACAAAGAAGGCTCTATATCTTTCATGCTTCCCAGTCAACAAGTTAAGTTTCAACTATAGTACTACCAGGTATTTTCCATTTAATGTTTTACATTTGCATGGTCTTTATTGGGTGAAGAAATCGCCATAGGAGGTACTTTTGAATTTTGGGTCTACATATCTCTCCAAATTTGTTGAAAAATCTAGTTTTCTTTCATTGGAGACATATGTGTGCTTTAGGTGTACTTATGGCTGCATAAGTTATTCACGATAAAACCTAAGAATTCCATTAAGTAAGGGTGTAGTCCATAATGGATTCGTGTAGAAGTTTTTCTATACAAAGGTATGAGCCATTATTTTTTGATGGTATTCATGGTTTCCCAAATGAGATTCCTAGCGAAGTTAAGAAGCATTTAAAAGAGTTTAAGGGGAAACAATCAGATTCAGCATATAAGCATTTTCGGGATTTTGCTAATCTAATGGCAGACTTAGATATTTTTCATGAAGATATCTTCATGAAGTTTCAGGTCCAGACTTTGAAAGATGATGCCAGAGTTTGGTTTTATTCTTTACTAGAAAATTATATTTCTTCATGGGAAGAATTGAGTTCATCTTTCATGGAGCAGTTTGCTGAAAGGATGAATGCAAGCAGTGTGTTGAACAAAATGATGGACATTGAAATTAAAGAAGATGAGTTAGTCCCATCATTCAACATTAGATATGTAAAAGCATTGCATGATATTCCAAAAGGCCATAGGCCCGATGATTAGATTTGTTTGGTAATCTATTTGGGTGCTTTTGGTAGAAAGATGAGCTTCTTGTTGAGAGATAAAGAGCCATAGACTTTACATCAGGCTTTTACTACAACGATGGATATTGAAAATAACCTAAAATATGGGATTACCAAATATTTTTGTCTTCTGGAGTTCATTGTCATAGTGTATAAGATAAAACAAAAAGGTGTGTATCAAGAAGTGAGAGTCAATGTCAAAGTGTTTCTATCCTTGCCGATTTACTAACCATAATTTATATTATGTTTCTAAACACAATCTAAATGAAGATTGTTTTCAGAAATAAATGGTTGCCCCTTGTATAGGAGTTAACATGGTTAGTAAAGAATTGCAAAGTGTCTTTGATGCAAAGATAGATATATATAGGGGTACACACTAAGTAATTTTGTAACTAGTCTTTCTAGTTGTGAGGCTATAGAAACAAATTGTTTGCAGTCAAGTATTAAAAATGAAGAGGGGGAAGATCTTTCATCAGATGATGATAAAGCCCCAAATGATGAGATTCTATCAAACTTAAGTAGTGTTGGTAGTGAGGAAGAGGTTTCTTGGAGCCAAAATGACCCTGATCTTCTTGAAGATAAGGAAATGGTTTATAGGCAGCTTTGTGAGAAATCTGATTCAGGTTCTTAGGTTTCAACTAGCAATGAGGGAAAAGTTAATTTTTCAATTTGTATTCTCTCATCCTTTAATTCATCATATGAATTTATTGATCCTAGGGTACATCAAAGTTCATATGATCCTGAATATGAAACCATGGTAGCTCATTTTTCTCTTGAACCAGAAATGGAGATCAGCTTGTTTGATCTAGACATTGGTGATTTTAATATTGTTAATCATGTGAGATCAATGTCTTATCAAGCAGAAGTTGATAGTGTTGATATTGTGCCCTGCAATAGTGATTCGTGTCAAGGAAACATATGCCAAAATGGTGGCATGTGTAATGGACTACTTACTGATTTGTCCATACCACAATTTGAAACATTTTATGAAGATCTAAGAGAGGATTCAAATTCTGCATCAAATTATTGGCTTCAGCCAGAGGTATGTTCATTTCTCCAGGAATGGGATATAGAGAGTGTTGATGCCTTGTTTTCAAGAGATTTTGAAATTAATCAGCTAGGATAAATCAGTTATCAGGTAGAACATGAGTTTTTTACATTTCCAATCCAACATGATGATGTTTCCAAGGATAAGTTGAATCTAAAGCCACAAGTCACAATTCAAAGCAATCTTCTTGAGCACTTGTGTGATATACAGAGGCTTGAATTTCAAATTTTCTTTTTTGATATTCAAGTATGTTTTGAAAGAGGCCAACATATTTCCATCTATGATGTGGAGTCGGGATTTTTTTCTCCTTGGTTGGATAAATTCTTTAAAGAGTGTGATAGTTTTATGTCACACAATGATCAGTACCTTCAGTACTTCAATGCTAATTTTCTTGTTTGAAACTATTCCAAAAATAATTTTTGAAAAGTGGATAATCTATGGAGATAGTTCATGGGTAGGTAAAAATGTTATATTAACTTCCTACATACTAGAAGGATGTAGCTAAGTTCATTATTTATTATACAAATTCTGAAGGAAATTATGTATGCTTGTTTTCTCATCACTTTTAGCTAGTAGTTCATTTGAGAAGGGACTGTTTATTAATATTCTCTATTATCTCCATTATTCTTTATAAAAAAAATGTACAAAGGGGTTCTAAAGGTCCATTTTCATATCTTAGCTTTCCATGCACTAATTAGACTATTAGTAAGTAGAGAAATCAAAGTTTCTCTCTCTATCCCTCATGATTAGGACTCATTTTTTCACAGAAAATAAGATACCAATTCTAGATCTTCTCATGAGGAACATAATGAGGATGGGGGGAACCCTTCAAATCAAAAAGCCAATGAAAACCTTTTGGATGATAAAAAAATTAGGATGCAGGAAACCGTAAACTAAATCAAGACCTAATAATAACCCTAAATTTTGAGAAGAAGTTCCTATCCTTGACTCAAGTTCTAAACAAACACCTAGTTTAATGAAAAGAGAATTGTACTTTGCTTCACCCTTTTTTGAGACACTAAATGCCATATGATATTCTAATAGGAAAGATAATAAAAAAAACTAATAACACCAACCAATTCTATAAAAAGATTGAAAATTTTGGCCAATTTAGCTAGTCATATTATTAGCTTAGAGGAAAAAGACTCTCATTCATAAATAAATGTTTTCTCTATGGTCTTAAAAAAAGGTGAACGTTAATAGAGATCAAAGAAGGGATAAGCCATTGAAAAAAAATGAACCCTTTATCATTGAAAATGTAACTACTAAATTTTTCAAAACTAACTTTTCTATTTCTCCTAGATCTAATCCAAATAAGGAAGATGAAGTCCATATTCTTGATCAACCCATTGAGAAGGAAACCTTGAATGAACAAGAAACATGTGTTTTCTATGAACATGAAGGAGGCCTTGTACTTGATAAAATTTGACCCTCTCCATCTATGGGTGAAACTAAGGGTATTGAAAAGCCCATAGAAGAAGTTAATGTAGAAATTTAGAATCAAAAAATAAAAATAGAAAAGTTAGATAGAGTAAATATCTATGAGGATGATGATAGGAAAGACAAACATAAGGAGAAGGTAAACTAGTCATATAAAACTCATGTTACTACTTAAGTTGAAGATGAATAACTAAAATCTTTAATTAAAAATATTGGGGTTGAGCATTGTGATAATGAATTCCTTGACCAAGAAGACCAAGAAGTAAAAGAGGAGTTTGAGGCAAATGAATTCATTTAAAACAACAAGAGGAAATTTGGGCTCCAAAAGATATAGTTTCTAAGATAAAAGATGAAAATTAGAATCTGCAAACTTATTCACAATAAAAATCTGTAAATTAGTCATAGGAAGTTGAAATTGCAAAAATTAGGAAAAATCTTAAATAAGTATCACGTAAAAAGAGCTCCACGTGCCTATCTAGGAGTAAAAACAAGAAGTGCGGGAGTTAAGCAAGCTATGGTCCAAAGAAATTACAATCACATTAAAGAGATTGACCTCCCAATCCAATTTTTAGTGTTTCATTTTTGCATGATGACATATGAAGTCCTCATCTCAAGAGAATGAGAGGATAAAAAAGTCCCATTATTTTTATTATTTAATTCCCTTTTACCTATAATTTATCCTATCTTCCTTATTCTTCTTGTCATTATTTATTTTCAAAGATAAAGATATTTGATAAATTTCTAAGAGAGGTATTGTAGCTATTTAATCATGTGGAGAAGAACTAATTAGTCTTATGGTTGTTAAAGTTGTAACTATAGTTGAATCAACATAGTTAAAATCTCCTTATTTATTATAATTTATTTTGGGTTTAAATGGTCAATGACTTATATAAATATTATCATTAGATTTTAGTGTTTTGCTAGTACAATAAAAAAATAAAAAATAATATTAATTTTTAATTGAAAATGTCACACCATCTAGTATATATGTGTGCCAACATGGATAAATATATATAACATATAAAATTGATATAGAAGAACCCTTCTCTCTTTTGATTCAATCGGTGTCATGGATGTGGAAGGATAATTCACAATAAACAAAGATGTCTTATTTCATCACCAAGAGAACCAAGAAGGTAGGGTCATGTTGGTGATCCTTCCATCAGTTAGCTTAATTTGGTAATGTGTGATTTAATTCCAACAATGTTTTCACTTCATGTGGATTTGATGTTATCATTTGTGACTTGATTTGATGTTGGTTCTCATTAGATAAAATAATTACTTGTATTGTTTTTGTTTTGCTAATGTTAACCTTCTTGCGTAGATTAAGATATAGATAGGATTCTATAAATAGATGGAAAACTATTACTTTTATTCTGCAATCTATGTTCCTATCACTGTTTTTCATGTTACACTTCCTAGCATGATTCTTGTCACTTATTATCACAAAATAAAAATAGAATAGAAATAGAAGGATTGAATTAGATTTGCAATTCAGGTTAATATTGTGTGTATAGCTACATATTATATCCACTTATCTTATTACTTTCAACACTTTAGAAAATAGCTCCAATGTCTTTCATCAATTCTACATCT
The DNA here is from genome assembly GCA_027943335.1 of Chamaecyparis obtusa. Lineage (NCBI taxonomy): Eukaryota > Viridiplantae > Streptophyta > Pinopsida > Cupressales > Cupressaceae > Chamaecyparis > Chamaecyparis obtusa. Next base: position 268,627 of record BSBK01000554.1, on the reverse strand, counting down.
CAAATTGACAAGGTAATATAGTGAACTATAAATTAATTTTTTAGTGCTAAAGGGCAAAGTCAAGCATACTCAACTTTTTCCAAACATATGGTTATGCAATATTAATGCATATTTCATTAATTCTTATTCCCATGTTTATTAAGATAAATTTTTAAGTCAACCTAGGCTAGTAATCTTGATATGACTGTACTCTTGTAGTATTGTTGTATTTTTAATTTAATTTTATCTATTTTAATTAAGAATAAATATTTGGATCAAGATTGATTAGTGACCAGACTTCTATGATTTCATTTTAATCAAGAAAAATATTTGGGTCAAGCTAGGTTAGTGACCTAGATATGATTGTATTCTCTATAATTTAATTTTATTCAAATAAATGTTTGGATCAAGCTAGGTTAGTGAGGTAGATATGATTGCATTCCATATGGTATTGTAGCGTTAATGTTTATTTTATTTATTTTTATTTTTAATTTATCATTGATTAAAAATTTTGTCAAGAAGGATCATTAACATGCTCCAAAATTGAATAGACTATTGATATTTATTTTGATAATTTTTTATTTTTACTTTTGCTAAAATAAATGTTTAGGTCAAACTTGATTAGTAGCTAAGATTTTAGTATATTCTCTAGGGTATTACATTTTCAATGTTTATTTTATTAATTTTTATTTTTATTTATTTAAGATAAATATTTGGGTCAGGCTTGATTATGACCTATATGTGATTGTACTCTCTAGGTACTGTAGCCTCAATGATTATTTTGTTAATTTTAATTAATATAAAAGTTTGGATCAAGCTAAATTAGTGACCCAGATTTTTATTTTATCATTTTTTAATTAACATTAATATTTTGTTCAAGCTATATTAGCCACTTGGATTTGATTCTATTATCTATTGTGCCTGATAATTTTTATTATTTTTTATTTTCATTTTATTTAAGATAAATGTTTGAGTTTACTTTCATTTTAATTGAGATGAATGATTGATTCAAGTTAGATGAGTGAGCTGGATTTGTCTATATTCTCTAGGGTATTGTAGCTCAAGTTAATTTTATCAATTCTTATTTTCATTTTATTGGTAATAGGAAAAATATTTGGAAATTTTAAATTCACCAGTACAACTAGTACAATAGATAACAAGGTACAATGTTGGTGATCACAATGACTTCTTGGAGATTACAATATGGATGGCTATAACAACAAGGTCGCGATTAAACCATTATACTATGCCATGAATGACAAAATTTGAAGTAAATGTATTTTAGCATAAAAAGAAAACAACTCTAGAATTGATAGATCTACACACAAACAAACCCCATCTTTAGGCCACAAGATCTCCCTCAATCTTTGTTTTATATTGTATGATTAAGAAAAAATTTATTTACTTTTAGAATTTAATTTGAGAAGTAATCACTCTATAATTATGGCCCTTAACCTAAAGAATTATTATAATTATTTTTTAGTATGTCTATTGTGTTTTTCAAAATCTATTTAAGTGTATTTTAGGTAATCCATTTAAGTATATGTTAGGTTTTAATTTAAATACCTTCAACATGGTTGTCCCTAAACAACACACTAAGAGCCAATTACGAATGAAAAAAATTAGTCAACTTTGACTATGTAACATTTTTACCTAAAAATTAGTTATCAATATGTACCATTTAAACTATTTGCCCTCTACAATAGCTTCATTTCACAAGCTTATTTCACAGCCAGAGCAAGGGCAAAGAGCCAGACAGGAAGATGGAGAGCAAGGGCAAAGAGATCATGGATGGCAAGGATGAGATGAAAAAGGGATCAAGAAAACCCTACCAACGTTTGAGCTTTGAACAAACTCAGTATTTGGAAAGGTTATATACTTCATCTGCCCCTTTCACTAGTTTCCTATCAGACAATTTTTGAAGTTAGAAACAGGCTTTTTAGGATGTTGTAAATTGTCATTTTCATGGGTTCTCTCTCCCTCTGTCTATGTACAGATATTTTAATGCGTGCGCACATCCTGATGATAAACAGAGGGCCGAACTGGGCAATCAACTGGATCTCACCCCACATCAAATCAAATACTGGTTTCAGAATAGAAGAACTATGATAAAGGTTATCAGTTATTATTTTTTTACTGTATGAATTCATTATCATTGAAATCCCCAATTTTAGATCTTAGACTAACTGTATCATTGTTGTTTGGACTTTGGAGCAGGCTCAGGAAGGTCGTAGTGACACCTGCTTTCTTCGCCAGAAAAACCAAATGCTCCGTGATGAAAACATGTTGCTTTGACATACACTTAGCAATGCTACATGCCAAACATGTCTAGGACATCACGGTGTGGAACAGATGATTTCCAACATACACCATTATCAGCAGGAGAATCAGATCTTGAGACAGGAGGTATGGTGCAATTAGACTTTTGGGTATTATGATCTAGAACATTGAATAATTTTTAGTTTTCATGATCAATTATAGGATACTATATGACGTATTTACATATCAAAATATTTTGATGATAGATCATATTTTGAACCATCCATTTTCACTATTCTAGATCTAGCAATTTTTTAATAAGTAGTAAATAAAAGAATAGTAGATTTCTATAATCTATAAATAATATTTTGGATTTGATTGTGTAAATGTTTTTGCATTAATATTTCAGATCACACTTTGTAATCTATCATCAGAACGAATAATAAAGAACATAAGAAAAAAATCGTTACTGCTCATGTAAAACCCAAATGATAATATAATAAGATTATGCTTTTGTTTTGTAGATTAAAAACGTTACTGCTATATATTGCGGGTGGCTATCTAGAATAATGTCCAATTAGATTTTTAGGAAGTAGAATTTGATGCCGAAATATTTTATAAGAATAATTTTCATGATAGATCATATAGTGTGATGGATAATATAGTGAGATTTGAAAGATCGGTTTCTTTCGATGAAAAATAATTTTCACTGTCCATCAAATCTTGGCTAACTCCAAAGCAGTTTAATCCAAATAAGGTGTTTTGTAATTTGATCTCTGTTGTTGACATGTTCTTTCAAAACGCAAATTGTTGTATGATAAGATTTTGATTTCTATTTTGTAGATTGAAAACGTTACTGCTATTGCCCGTGGCTATCTAGGGAGCTCCACCCAGCAGGTAGCAGCCATTGAAGGACAGCCACTGTCAACAGTTGCTCCAGATCTTTGAAATAAAAGGGCTTCAGATTTTAATGAACCAACACTAATTGAAGCATCTCTCCATAATCTTTTGTAACTGCATTTGCAAGTAGTCATTAGCATTGTTATTTTAGTTGTCCTTCCATAAGGAACTCTAATTTGGCATATTGAGATCAGCCAGGCTATATAGATTTTTGGTTTTCTCGTTTTACTTTTGTATCGTAGGCTGAGTTCTAATTTTGCCGCATAGAAATTAGTTGGATTCTACATATTTTTGTTTCACTCCCAATTAACTTTCTGATGGAGGCAGAGGAACAGTAAAAATAATAAAAATCACACACAGCTGCAAATATGAAACCTAATAGAGATCCTTTTCACATTAAAATAAAACTTTATATTAATGCTCAGTTTTTTTATTTATAGAGGCAGCGAAAAAAGCTTTTTTACAAAGACTGAGAATATTTTCTACATTCACTACTGAGAAAAACATTCCCGCTAATATCCAGAAACTTCTAGAAGATGCCTGAATTAAATCCGAACAAAAGAAACCTTAGAAAAAAATTAATTAAATAAAACTATATTTAATGCGATGCGGCTGAAAAAGGTACTGGTCGCATGATCTCATGAATGAGAGAAGAGCCTTGAGATCATGCGACAAAGGCAAAAAGAAGGGAAGGAGAGAGGTCGCATGATCGCAAGAGAGGAAAGAAAGCCTTGAGATCATGCGACAATGCATAAAAAGAGCACAGTCAAAAAATAATTAATACTGATTTAACAGCCTGCAGAAGTAAGGAACTTTTGAAAAGATTTTAACTTAAAATATTAAAAGTTGTCCTGCTGCGTGAGGGAATAATACGGAAGTATTAATTGAGGCTGTTGGGATTAATTTCTAACACTCCCCCTTAATCACAATTGCTACTGTCTTTGATGCCCAATTGATCTCTTTGATAAACAAAACTCTCTTTTCCCAGTGCCTTGGTGAAGATGTCCACTAATTGATCTTCAGATCTGCAATGTTCCAAGTAGATTTCTCCATTGTTGGTCAGCTCTCTGATGAAATGATACCTCATGTCTATATGTTTACTTCTTTTGTGAAAAACTGAATTTTTTGATAATGCTATGGCTGAATTATTGTCACAATAAATCTTTGTTGGTTCTTCTTGTTCTTGTCTGAGATCTTTCAAAATTCTTCTCATCCAAACTGCTTGACATGATGCACTTGTGGCTGCTACATACTCTGCTTCAGTAGATGAAAGAGTAACAATCGTTTGTTTCTTTGATGCCCATGATACTACACCTGATCCAAAATGAAAAACATAACCTGAAGTGCTTTTTCTATCATCAATACTTCCAGCACAGTCACTGTCTGTATATCCTATGAGTTTGAATTCATTTGAGCTTGAGTATTGAATCCCATAGTTCTTTGTTCCACTCACATATCTTAAAATTCTTTTTCCAGCATTCCAATGTGTAACTTTTGGAGTCTCCATGAACCTTGAAATCAAGCTTACAGAAAACATTAAGTCTAGCCTTGTGGCTGTTATATACATAAGGCTGCCAACAAGTCTTTTATACAATGTTGGATTTACATCATCTCCTTTGTCATCTTTACTCAATTTCAAACCTGTAACCATAGGTGTTGGAGCTGATTTGCAGTTCATCATATTAAACCTTTTCAAGATGTCATTTACATATTTAGATTGAGAGATGAAAATACCCTTTTCATTCTGATTTACTTCAATGCCAAGAAAATACTTCATTAATCCTAAATCAATCATCTCAAATTATTTCTTCATTGCTGATTTGAACATGTCAATTGATAAATCACCGGTGAAGATCAAGTCATCAACATATAAGCAAACAATTAAGATTTCACCATTTTCATTTATCTTGGTATACAATGTAGGCTCACTGCTGCACCTATTGAATCCATTTTGTAAAAAATAAGAGTCAATTCTACTGTACCACACTCTTGGGGCTTGTTTGAGTCCATAGAGAGCCTTCTTGAGCTTGCAAACTTTGTTTTCATGACCCAAAAACTCATACCCAGGTGGCTACTCCACATAGACTTCTTCTTCTAAAATGCCATTGAGAAAAGTTGATTTCACATCCATTTGATATACTGCCCACTTGTTTTGAGCTGCTATGGCTAATATTGTTCTCACAGTGTCCAAACGAGCCACTGGTGCAAAAGTCTCATTGTAATCAACCGCAGGCTATTGTGAGTAACCTTTTGCTACGAGTCTTTCCTTGTGTCTTTGCACATCACCATTTGCATTTAATTTAGTTTTGTAAACCCACTTTACTCTTATGACTTCTTTTCCTTTTGGAAGACTAACCAACTCCCATGTTAAATTCTTTTCAATTGCATCAATTTCTTCATCCATTGCATTTATCTATTTTTCTTCTTTAACTGCTTCTTCAAAATGAATTGGATCATCAGCATGTGAATATAATGCAAAAAGAGAATTTTGATCTGTGTTATCCTCACCATCATTTTGCTCATAAATCTCTCTTAAATTTTTGATTTTATGTCTTCTCATGCTTGCCAATGTGGGATTGGACATGTCACTTGAATTTGTTAAATGTGGACTTGATGGACCTGCACTATGTGTTCCTCATGATATTGGTGTTTGTTGTCCACTTGAAGGTGTAATTGCTTGAATATGTGAGGTTGTTCTCATACTTAATGATAGTGTCCTTTGAGCACTTTGTTGTCCTTGTATAGGAGTGGGAGGAGTCACATTTTGAGGGATATTTGCTGGTATAATTTCTTCATTTTCTTCTTGTGGTAAATTGGTTACAATATTGACTGTTTTATCCAAAGTTCCATCCCATGTTTCATCTTCTACAAATTGCACATCTCTACTAATTATAACCTTCTTGCTGATTGAATTGTATAATTTGTATGCCTTTGATTCATCACTGTATCCCACAAAAATACATTTTTCTCCTTTGTTGTCCAATTTTCTTCTCAACTCATCCGGCACATGTGCATATGCCATACATCCAAATACTCTGATATGAGAAACACTATGTTTTCTTCCACTCCATGCTTCTTCAGGAATCATATTTTTGACACTTTTTGTTGGACATCTATTCATAATGTATGCTGCACATGATATGGCTTCAGCCCAATACTCATTTGGCAAATGTTTGGCTTTCAACATGCTTCTAGCCATTTCCATTATTGTCCTATTCTTCCTTTTAGCTACACCATTTTGTTGAGGGGTATATCTTGTGGTAAATTGCTTATGAATTCCATGCTCTTTGCAAAATCTCATGAAGTCATTTGAAATATACTCACCACCTCTATCTGTTCTCAATACTTTGATGTAATAACCACTATGTTTTTTAGCAAGTGCTTTGAATTGACAAAAGTATTCAAACACTTCACTCTTATGCTTTAGAAAATAAACCCATGTTTTCTTTGTATAGTCATCAATGAATGTCAAAAAATAGAATCTTCCACCTATTGAAGGTGTTTGCATTGGCCCACACAAATCTGAATGAATTATCTCCAAAGGTGCCTTAGCTCTCATTGACATACCGACTAGAAATGATTCTCTATGTTGCTTTCTTAAGATGCACCCTTCACATACTCTTTCTGATTTTTCAATTAGGGGTAATCCCTTCACCATGATTTTCTTATAAAGTAGATTTAGAGCTGCAAAATTTAAATGTCCAAATCTTAAATGCCAAAGCCAGTTTTCATCTTTAATCTCTGCTTGGAAGATCACTTGAGTGACTGTTGCAACTTTTCTTTCATTCATTTGTGAGTTCATTGAGTTGTCTACTTGAGAGAACTCTGCATTCAAATCTAGTCTTATCCTTAAGGGAAACATCCTATTGTTTGTCATTTGAACCTTTGCTATGAGCTGATTGCTTGGGTATTTGTCTAAAATTGTGCACTCTTTATTTTTTAAAGATACTCTATAACCATTTTGAACAAGCTGCCCAATGCTCATTAGATTATATTTTAAATTGGGAACAAAATAGACATCAGTCATATGTTTCTTCTCCCCCATTTTGGTTAGAATGTTGATGTTCCCTTTTCCTTTGACTTCTACTTTGTTGTCATTACCCAAAGTTACATCAGATTTTACACTCTCATCCAAACTAGAAAACATTTCTAAATTCCCTGTCATATGATTACTGCAACCCGAATCTAAAAACCATAAATCTTTTTCACTTGCTTGTGCAACATTGCATGCCAAAAACATAGTACCCTGTTCTAATTTTTGATTTTGGGTTTCTTTCATGAAATTCACATTTTGTTGTCTAAAATCATATTGTTTCTTTCTACATTCATTCATATAATACCAAAATTTCTTGCAATAATGACATTGGACTGAGGATTTGTCATACTTTTGGCTTTGAGGTTGATTTTGTGATGAGTATTGACTTGGGTTTTGGCTGTTACCTCTTCCACTTGAGCTTGATAGACTGCTGCCCCTTCCACTTGTTTTTCTTCCACCTCTATAAAAAATTTCTTCCTCTACCTTTGAAATTTGTTCTTCCTCTACCTCTACCAGTGTTGATTGAGACTTGTATCTTGAATGCATGCTCCAAATTTGAAGTTGTTGACCTACTCAATCTATGCTCATGAGAAATGAGTGATGCATGAAGTTCATCAACTGAAAACTATGAGAGATCTTTTGTCTCTTCTATGGCTACCACAATAGATTCAAACCTTGTAGGCAAACTTCTTAGAATCTTTTCAACAACTCTCCTTTCTTCAAGAATGTCACCATGTGATCTAATTTGATTTACCAAACCAATGATTTGAGTGAAGAATGTGTCTATTCTATCTGATTCTTTCATATACATTGTTTCAAAATCTCTTCTTAACATTTGCAGCTTAGCTATTTTTACCTTTTCCATTCCTTGATAAGCTATTTGAAGAATGTCCCATGCTTGCTTGGACTTTGTTGCTGCTTGAATTCTTGGGAAAATACTTTCATTCACTCCTTGAAAGATGAAGAAGAGGGCTTTTGAATCTTTCTTTTTATTTTCCTTTAATAAATCTTTCTCTGCTTGAGTCAATGCATTATATGCTGTTGCATCTGCTGGTTCTGGGTAACCATTTTCAACAAGCTCCCATAAATCTTGAGCACAAAATAATGCCCTCATTGTGATTGCCCAATAATCATAATTTTTCCCATTGAACTGTGGGATCTGTGGATTTGTCAAGCTTGTGCTTGCCATTGTTGGCTATAAATACCTTTGCTCTTTGATTCACCTTCAGCTTTCATAAACAACCTTCAGCTCTGCTAAACAACCTTCAGCTCTAATACCAATTTGATGGAGGCAGAGGAATAGTAAAAATAATAAAAATCACACACAGCTGCAAATATGAAACCCAATAGAGATCCTTTTCACATTAAAATAAAACTTTATATTAATGCCCAATTTTTTGATTTACAAAGGTAGTGAAAAAAGCTTTTTTACAGAGACTGAGAATATTTTCTACATTCACTACTGAGAAAAACATTCCCGCTAATATTCAGAAACCTCTAGAAGATGCCTGAATTAAATCCAAACAAAAGAAACCTCAAAGAAAAATTAATTAAATAAAACTATATTTAATGCCATGCGGCTAAAAAAGGTACTAGTCGCATGATCTCATGAATGAGAGAAGAGCCTTGAGATCATGCGACAAAGGCAAAAAGAAGGGAAAAATTAAATGCTGATATTTGGTAGTTGAGCGGACATAGCGGAAGGAGAGAGGTCGCATGATCGCAAGAGAGGAAAGAAAGCCTTGAGATCATGCAACAATGCATAAAGAGAGCGCAGTCAAAAAATAATTAATGTTGATTTAACAGCCTGCAGAAGTAAGGAACTTTTGAAAATATTTTAACTTAAAATATTAATAATCTTTGGTAAATTTTTGTTTTAAGATTTGTTTTATTATTTTTTATTATTTAAAGCTATGATTTTTTTTTTGTTAATATGTCTTAATTTATTAGTGAATTTGAAAAGTTCTTAATGAATCTATCAGAAATTAAGTTTTGTTTGGGGCAACACTCTAACATCCAAAAGGGATGAGTCTGGGATCTTGCCTCACACAAATTTGGCCTAATGGATATCCCTTAGTCCGTGGCTCTTACCTAAAGAGGCTCAGCCTAAAGAGTGACCTCCAAAAAAAATATGATTCTTTTAGATTATTTTTTAATAAAAAAAGAAATTTCAAAATTATTTTATTATAGCAATAGTGAGAGAAATGTAATGATGAAAGAGTTTAACAAAAGCTCTTAATTTTTATCCTAAATTTCACAGCTAAATTTTAGAGTTATTTTATGATAGCAATAATGAGAGAAATGTAATGACGAAAGAGATTTAACAAAAACTCTTAATTTTTATTCTAAATTTCACAACTATTTGGATATCCAAATAATATTTATTAATAAACATAATAGTTCTATGAAAAATAGAAATTAAATTTCATGTTTGCATCTATATAACAAATAAATAATAGAATTCCACTATCAACTAATTTCTTTTCTTTTCTTTAACGAATTAAAATATGTTAAACAAAAGCCTTAAGAAAAATATAAAAGGTTATCAAGACAACCATAGCTATCAAAGCAAGACAAATAAAATAAATTTTAAATAAATACATATATTATTATTAAAATTTGAAAGTATTTCCTACAAATCATTTTTGTTTTATAAAATTTAGTTGCAAATTTTTTTTCTTAGTTCTAATATAAAATTTCAAGATGATACTAAACATGTAATTTTACAATTTTGTTTGACTAGTTTTAGGCCTCCCACTTGTGTAAACTTAAGGTAATTTCAAAAAATATTTTGGCTAGAAATAACTAATATATGTATTTTTAAAAGAATGTTGAACATTGAAACATAGTAATATATGTTGATAAAACAAAAATTAAATTGTGCCATTAAATTAGAAAACTTCTATTATTAAACTATTAAATGAAAAAACATATAGAATAGACACAATTTATCACTAACACATTCTCAATACCTATTGCAATATAAATGCTTCTTTTGCATCAATCTATCTTCTCGAAAGAATGAACCAATCATTACAATTCATAGGCTCTTCTGGATAATTATTTTGTTTCGGTAGAATTTTTACATCTTCAATAGAATTTGCTTACGCCTCCTTGTAGTGAAACAAGTTCTTTTAGTAGATGTCATCAATAACATTTAAAATGAAGAGGGGCTCACCATTTTGTTATCCTCGTACTATTTGATAAATTAATAGATATTATGCAAAACTATGTTGAATTTTACTATAAATCAAAGCTAGCTTTTCTTGCATCTCATATATATCTCATTTGGCAATGCATGCTTTTTCCCTTGCTTTCCTCACATGTTAGAGGAAAATGTTCTATTGAAAATGCTTGTTATCTATTTCTCAATCCTGCAAAACTTCATTTTGATTTAATCATTCTCAACTAAATTTTTGATAAAATGATACTTGATTTTAATGTACATACTTCTTTCATGAAATAGAAGATTTTTTATTAAAGTAATGGATGAAATACTATGATATTGCTGTCAAAATTTAACTAGCTAGCTTGATTCAAACTCATGGGCCCCATGTTTTATGAGTAGTGGTTCACAAGAACCCATCTCTCATTAGAATGAATAGAACACTTAGCACTCATTACATCTAGGTGATGCTCACAGAGATGAAGCACCAAGATTTCGCTACATGAAATAGGTGCTAAGTGTTCCATTCATTCTCATGAGAGATAGGTTCTTGTGAACCACAACTCATGAAACATGGGGTTAATGAGTTTGAATAAAAAACTACACAATTGAATCTTAAGAGCAATATCACAATTTAACTTGGTGTAAATAACATCTCTGACTTATCAGATGAAATATTGTCGAAAAAATATTTTTCCATCTATATTTTCTTCATTTAAATTTGCTAAGATCCTCCTAGCCAAATAGCTTTATATAATGTTGTATTTTGTACTATATACTCAACCTTTATTGTAGATAGATAAATTATGGGTTATTTCTCATAAACCCATGAGATCACTCATGAACCCAAATGAAACACATAACCTAATGTTCTCTTTTTATAATCCACACTTCTAGCCCAATCACTATCTATGTAACCAACTAGCTTAAACTCATTTTCTACAATATACAAAATACCATATCCTTTAGATTCATTCACATTCATCAAGATTCTCCTACCCACTTGCCAATATGACTCTTTTAGAGTCTTCATGAATCTATAAATTATAGTTGTTGCATGCATAATATCAAGCCTAATTTTTATTAATTAAATTTACAACATGCTATAGGAAGCTCTCTTGAGCTAATTCTCTAGTTATTTTTTGTTTCTTTTATTTCTATCTAATTTCATTAGAAGTTTTCTAGAGTTTTTATTTGGCTAATTATCTAAATTCAAAGCTCTCAAGAGTTTTCTATCCAATTCCATATCTTTTGCATCATCTTATTGATGATTTTCATACTTTCCATGTCTATCATCAATGGGCACTCTATTTCAAAAGCATGAAGAGGTGTCCATCGAACAATCCCATGACACATTATCTATCAAATTAACATCTCTACTAATGACATGATCTTTTTGGTGACCGTGTTTTACAAATTATATACCTTGGATTTGAGATAATATATCATGAATATAAAATTCTCACTCTTGTCATCCAACTTTATCGTCTTCTCATTTGGCACATGAGCATATGTCACACTACCAAACACTCTCAAGTTTTTACTATCCACTTACATTTTTCCCATGTGTCATATGGAATCTAGTGAAGGACCATTATTGTTTCACTTCTATTTATCAATAAATGGTTATTGTTATATCCTCTCCCCAATATTCATTTGGGAGTAATTTTTCCTTAAGCATTCTCTTGTCCATCTCCACAATGGTCCTATTCTTCTTCTCATCCACTCTACTTTTTTGTGGAGTATAACTAACTATTAAATCCTTCTTGATAAAATTTTACCCAATAAAGTTAAGAAACTAATTATAGGTATACTCTCCCCCTCTATATTATCGTTGGATATTGATACAGTGTTCACTTTTTTTAGCATTGGTCTTAAACACTAAAAAGTTATCAAATGCTTCAAATTTATGCTTGTAAAAAATCATGTCTTACAACTAAAAGCATTAATGAAGGTCATAAAATATTGACCTCAGCCCCAATAGAAATGGTCTACATAAGGCCAACCAAATTTATATACATAATCTTCAATGGTGCTATTTCCATTCTAGAGTTCCCCTTTTAAAAGGGTTTCCTATCTTTCTTACCCAAAATGCAAGCCTCCACTTGCTACTAAGTTCTACATTTTTTGGCAAACCATCTATCATTATTTTATTTGACAATAAACTCAAAGTAGCATAGCCAAGATGTCCATGCCTAAGATGTAATAGCTTAGAAGGGTCTTGAATCATTCTCCTAAATGTTTACTATTCATTTTTTTTGCACTTTTTGACTTTTCCCTCTTCTACTTTCTGCATATTCAACAATGGTGGTCCCGATTCGTGATCATATGTTTGAGAGGGGTCATCAATATCAATTTCCACATGATTACAGACCTCCAGTGAGTATCCCAATCTACTTGTTTTGTCAATTTGATCATTTTATTGCAAAAAAATTAGGATTTTTAGGCATCAATAGCTTTTGTTTTTGCCAATAAAATTAAATAGTGAATACAATAGTTTTAATAGTGTGTACAAGCTTCTTGTAGTGTGTCCACATCACTAAATAGCGCATTTTATTGATCAAATGATGCCCTAGGCCAGTTTAGCACATATGATAGATTAGGTAGCACTTATAATTAGGTCAACGCAATTTAAATTTTTAATAGCGTGTACACAAACTTAAAATAGAGCTTTCCTATTGGAATGATGCTTACAATTTGTTTTAGCGCATTTGATTAATCTTTCAATGAGTGTGATCATAATAGTAGCACGTAATAGTTTTAGCGTGTACAACCTATTAAATGATCCGTAGAGGCATTTTTGCAAATTTTACCTGATTGATAGACTTATCCAATCTGAATGATTTCTGCAATCGATCGATGAATGAAAGTGATTGATCCTGTGATGAAAACAAGTGGTTTGATGTTAGTTTTGATCATGTTTGATGAATGTTGATTGTCAATCCTGGTTGATTGGTTTGATTTGATTTGATGTTTTTTGTCTTCTCTTATTAGAAAATTATGAATATGATGATGATGCTGATAAGATAGGATTCTAATTTGATTTACTTATTATAATTCACTGTAGATGATTGAGTACTGATAGAATGGAACTTGATTCCACAGGTTCACCTCCGGAAGCTTTATGTCTGAGGTTTACATCCATGGCTGTTAGACGTGGTTGATGATTTGACTGTCCATGAGAAATGATTGATTGGTCATTCCAATCTATCTTTCTTACTGGTTATGCCTCGATTCCAAGTGAATCAGGGTCTTCTCACTACTATGATAGAGTGTTGGCACTCTGACCATAACACCTTCCATTTATCGATGGGTGAGATGAAGATCAATCACTAGCACTGTATTTTAGTTATCTTTCCATATGGAATTCTAGTTTGGCATATTGAGATTAGCCAGGCTTTTGGTTTTTCCTTCTGTATCATAGGCTAAATACTAATTTTACCGCATAGAAATTAGTTGTACTCTACATATTTTGGTTTTACTCCCAATTAACTTTTAGCTTTTGCAATGGATGGATTATATCATTCATCTTAAATAAATAAATTTTGGTAAATTTATGTTTTAATATTCGTAAATAATTATTTTTTATTATTTTAAAATGTCATTTTTTGTTAATGTCTTAATTTACTAGTGAATTTGAAATTTTCATAATGAATCCACCAGAAATTAAGTCTTGTTAGGGGCAACATTCTAACATCTTAAACAGATGAGGCTAATATCTTGCCTTAGATAAATTTGGCTGAATGGATGTGCCTTTGTTTGTAGCTCTTAGCTTAAGAGGCTCATCCTAAAGAGTGACCTCCAAAAAAAATATCATTCTTTTAAATTATATTTTAATAAAAAGTAAATTTCAGAGTTATTTTATGGTATCAATAATGAGAGAAATGTAATAATGAAAGAGTTCTAAAAAAGTTCTTAATTTTTATCCTAAATTTCACAGCTATTTGCATATCCAAATAATATTTATTAATAAACATAATAGTTCTATGAAAAAGAAAAATTAAATTTAATGTCTACATGTATATATAACAAATAAATAATATAATTCCATTATCATTAACTAATTTCTTTTCTTTTCTTTAAAGAATTAAAATATGTTAAACAAAAGCCTTAAGAAAAATATAAAAAGTTATCAAGACAACCATAGCTATCAAAGAAAGAAAAATAAAATAACTTTTAAATAAATACATATATTATTATTAGAATTTTGAAAGTAATTCCTATAAATCATTTTTGTTTTATAAAATTTAGTTACAAAATTTTTCCTTAGCTCTAATATAAAATTTCAAGATGATACAAAACATGTAATTTTACAATTTTGTTTGACTAGTTTTAGGCCTCCCACTTGTGTAAACTTAAGGTAATTTCAAAATATATTTTGAGAGAATTATAAAATATTTTGACTATAAATAACTAATATATGCATTTTTAAAAGAATGGTGAACATTGAAACATAGTAATATATGTTGATAAAACACAAATTAAATTGTGACAATAAATTTAGATAACTGCTATTATTAAACTATTAATTGAAAAACATATAGAATAGACACAATTTATCACTTACACATTCTCAATATTAATTGCAATATAAATGCATCTTTTGCATCAATTTGTTTTGTAGAAATAAAGAACCAATCATTACAATCCATATGCTTTTTTAGATAATTATTTTGTTGTAGTGGAATTTATACATCTCCAACAGTAATTGCTTATGCCTCTTTTTTTTGAAACAAGTTCTTTTAGTAGATGTCATAAATAACATTTAAAATGAAGAGAGGATCACCTTTTTGTTATCCTCATGCTATTTGATAAATTAATAGATATTATACAAAACTATGTCAACTTTTACTCTAAATCAAAGCTATCTTTTCTTGCATCTCATGTATATCTCATTTGACAAAGAATTATTTTTCCCTTGCTTTCCTCACATGTTAGAGGAAAAAATTATGGTGAAAATGCTTTCTATTTGTTTCTCAAACTGACAAAACTTCATTTTGACTTAACCATTCTCAACTAAATTTCTAATAAAATGATACATGATTTTAATGTACATACTTTTTTCATGAAATAGAAGATTTTTTATGAGAGTAATAGATGAAATACTATGATATTTATATCAAGGTTCAACTAGCTATCTCAAGTCAAACTCATGGACCCCACATTTAATGAGTAGTGGTTCACAAGAACCCAACTCTCATGAGAATGAAAAGAACACTTAGCACTCATTTCATTTAGGTGACACTTACAGAGGTGAAATACCAAGATTTCCCTACATGAAAATAGGTACTAAGTGTTCCATTCATTCTCATGAGAGATAGGTTCTTCTGAACCACTGCTCATGAAACATTGGGTTAATGAGTTTGACTCAAAAACTACACACTTGAATCTCGGTAGAAGTATCACAATTTAACCTGGTGTAAAGAATGTCTCCTACTTATCAAATGAAATATTGTCAAAAAATTATTGTTCCATTTACTTTTTCTTCCTTTAAATCTTCTAAGATCCTCCTTATCTAAATAGCTTGACATTCTGTTGTATTTTGTACTATATAATCAACCTCTATTATAGATAGAGAAATTATGGGTTATTTCTCATAAACTCTTGAGATCATTCCTTAACCCAAATGAAACACATAACCTAATGTTCTCTTACTATAATCCACACTTCTATCCCAATTACTATATATGTAACCAACTAGCTTAAACTCATTTTCTGCAATATACAAAATACCATATCCTTTAGTTTCATTCACATACATCAAGATTCTCTTATCCACTTATCAATGTGACTCTTTTAGAGTCTCCAATCTATAATTTATAGTTGTTTCATGCATAATATCAAGCCTAATTGTTATAAATTAAAGTTACAATATTTTATAGGAAGCTCTCTAGAGCTAATTCTCTATTTATATGTGGTTGCTTTCATTTCTGCCTAATTGCATTAGAAGTTGTCTACAGTTGTTTATTTGATAGATTGTTTAACTTCAAAGCTCCCAAGAGTTGTCTATCCAATTCCATATCTATTGCATCATCTTCAAGTGATTATTTCCATACACTCCATGTCGATCATCAATGGGAACTCTATTTCAAAAGCATGAAGAGGTGTCGATCAGACTATCCCATGACACATTATCTATCAATTTAACATCTCTTCTAATGATGATCTTTCGGGTGACCATGTTGTACAAATTATATGCCTTGGATTTGAGGTTATATATCATGTATAGAAAATTATCACACTTGTCATCCAGCTTTTTCTTCTTCTCATTTGGCACATGAGCATATGTCACACAACCAAACACTCTCAAGTGCTTACTATCCATCTATACTTTTTCCATGTGTCATGTGGAATATTGTCAAGAACCACCCCTGTTTCACTTCTATTTATCAAATAAGTAGTTATTATAGCCTATCCCCAATATTCATTTGGGAGTAGATTTTCCTTAAGCATTCTCTTGGCCATCTACACAGTGGTCCTATCCTTCTTCCCATCCACTCTATTTTGTTGTGGATTATAACTAACTATTAACTCATTAATAACATTTTACCCAATAAAGTTAATAAACTAATTACAGGTATAATCCCCCCTCTATCTTATGTTTTGATATTGATATAATGTTGTATCATCATAAAAAGGAAGCACTTCCATTTAGGACTGGTTTAGTCCTCTAAGTAAGTGGTATGGTTTCATGTCAAGCACCTTGAGTGGGTCTGTGACTAGATCTAGCTTTTTCCCCCCTATTATGCTTCTCTCCTCACCTTTTTCAAGCCTTTTTTTAGCACCTTATCCTGAGCATCTGAGATTCTTGACCTCATGTTCAAGGTTGACCTTCTAGGTCAAGTTTGACCTCAACCCTGACCTAGGTTAGAGTCGACCTCAACCCTGACCCTGGGTCCAAATTTCAAATCCTAGAAGTTTTCAGATGTTGGGTTTCGGCAAGTTTTATTTCCCGCTTCTAGGTCGGCTATTTTGGATTTACAAATGATAAAATCTTAAATTATATTTAATCTAGGTCCATTTCTAGGGGTTAAGGCTTAATTGGAATTTAATTCTCCTATGCTGGCCTCTCTAGAAGTTTGTGCCCTAGACTAGTATAAAAGGAAGCCTTCCTCTCTCCATCACGAATTCATCTATCATCTACACATACATCCACGATCAAGAAATCATCAAGAAAGCAAGAAGGAGAAGGAAAACATTCAAGAATTCATTCATCCTCAAACACTCAACCATTCAAGCACTCAAGCATTCAAGATCCAATTCATCAAGGAGATCCATTGATAGCCATTGAAGGATTCAATCTCTTTGGAGCCCTCTTGTTGAAGACTTCTCCATCCATTTCCATTCAAACTTCTTCCTATTCCAAGATCCATTCAAGATTGGTGTTGAAGATCTAATACAATTGATTTGAGGCATCTTACATACAACTCTACATTCATTTGGAGCATCCATACTTGTGGATTCAAGGAATCGAATCCTGCACAAGGATTTCAACATAAGCAAGGTGAATAGTTCCATTTGCTTTATTTATTTTCTGCAATTTCAATTATATTTCAAGGTTAATTCCAAAACTAGGTTTTGACCAAGGTAAACCCCTCATCCAACAAAGAAACCATTTTTATTGTAGGTACAGGTGTGGGTTAGTGAACTACAGTTCAGATCTGAATACCCTTTTCGGTGAACTTTCAGGATCCACAAACAGAATTTTCATCGGAGCAGTGCAAGTCAAGGTTGAATTTTTAGGAGTAAGATTGTGCCTTGGGGTAAGATCTTACCCCTATATTGGTTCAAGGTTGACCTTGCTCAAAAAATCAAAAGTTTTTTGGGTTTTCTCTATTTCTGCATTTCCAGAGCAGATTCGGTTGTAAAATTTCTCGAAATTGAACACAAACACCATAAAATAGCATTTTCCAGATCTTTCATATTTTGAGGTTAGTATTTTTCTTCAATTCAATCAAGATTTCAATACATACTTTCTATAACGGAGTATAAGGTTTTCTCCTTTCTTCATATTCTCCATAGATTGATTCATTTGTGCATTAACCATTTTCTTTTGGTTGATCAATTTGGATCTTTCCTTTGAGAATTTGGATTAAGAAGTAGATCTTACATTCCCACATGCATATTCTAACACTCATACATATAAAAATATATCTTAAGATATATTTTTATATCATACATTTTTGTGAACCCGCGATAGAAAACTCTTTCTTTTATGGTGTTAGATTTCTTTTATGTGTTTGCATCTCATATAAAATAAAAATACAAAAACATTCATTTATTCATGCTTTGTGTTTTCCTAGTTTAGTTCATTTGCATTGCATTGGTATATGAGATTTACTACCTCTAGTCCTACTTATAATATTCATGTTAGAAGAAGTCGTAGACTTATGGGTTCTTTTGATCTTGAGTCTTCCTCTCCTTTCCTTAGGATCCCAGATGATAATTTGATTATTCATGATTCCAATCATACTATGGATAAAAACTCTTCTCACTCATCTCATGATGAGGATGATGGTTTAAGAGTTCCTCCTGAACAAGTCCAAAAACTTTCAACTGAACTTGATAAAATGGGTAATTGGCTTATTCAAGAAAACCATAATCGAGATTCTATTCAAGATATAGAGGCTCTTAAGAAAGTCCTTGGTGATAATGATCAAGGTGTTAATCTCCTATGTGCTATCACTCACCTCTTTCATTCAAATGTTAAACCTTTAGCTCAAGAAGCTCAAGATTTAGGATTCACTCCTCTTGTCACTAGTGTGGAACCTTCTTCCATTCCTTTACCTATTATTCCTACTTATACTCCTCCTTTGGTGACTACGATGGTTCCCTCTCTTCCTATGAGTTTTCCTCCTATGTCTCTTCCTACATCACACCCTTCTTACCATAATGTTCCTTTTACTTATTCCAATCCTCTTCCAACTATGGCTCCAAGTGTTCCTCCAGTTGTGTCTTCCATTCCTGCCACTTCATACACTTTACCTAGTTTTTATAATGTTGCTATGCCTCCTATTTCCTCTAACGATTCCACAATCATTAGTTTAGCTCAAATTGTGTCCTCTTTACAATAATAAATTGCATCCTTGACTCAATCCAAGTTTAGCATTCCTACATGTGAAGTCCTTTATCCCTAGACATCATTCGCACTCATGTTCCTCAACAAGATGATATGCCTCATCTTGAGAATTACAATGATAAGGGAGACCCTGTTACTCATGTTAAAATATTTCAAATCCTTTGAAGTGACTATGCTAATGACCATAGGATTTTAGCCAAGTTGTTTACTAGAACTTTTCATGACAAATCCTTACAATGGTATTGTTCCTTGCCTCCTTATTCTATTGATTCCTTTCCAAAACTTGCCAATGCTTTTATTCAACAATTTCAAAATAACATTGGTCTATAAGTGTCCTTAACTGATTTGATGCATTTTCAATAGAATACTAAGGAAAATTTGACTTAATTCATTGGTAGATTTAAGCATTTGCATGCTTAGATTTCTTATCATGTTCCTGATAGGGATATTCAATGTATGTTTATTTCAAATCTGCAAAAGGATATTAGAGATAAGATTCTGCTTACTGAATTTACCTCTTTTCAACAACTTTGTGCAGTGCTTCATCATTATCAATCACAAGTGAGTCAATTTGAGAGAAACACTCCAATGGATCCTATTCCAGTTGATAAGAGTGATGCTACTCATAATCCAAATAAATTTCAAAAACTCAACAACTATGTTAAGATAAATAAACAAGCAAATGCAGTTGTTGATCCAGTTATTGTTGCATCCCACAATGCTACTTCTTCATCCACTGCTTTTCATTTGAATCATATGTTTACTCCTCTCTCTAAATCTTCACATTATATTATGAATAGGTTTTTAACTACTAATATGATTACTTTACCTCCTAATCAACCTCTTTTACCTACTACGATGATATCCAAATCCTTTGATCCTAAAGCCTTTTGTCAATACCATCATCAAAATGACCATGATACTAAGAAGTGTTATTCTTTAAAATATAAGGTTCTAGACTTAATCGATTCTAATGATTTATCTGTAGATAATTTTGATGGTAATGGGAACAAATTTGTCTCTCCTAATCAAAACCTTCAAATCTATACGAATCCTTTTCCTACACATGATACTAATACCATTGCTTTTCCATCTTCTGTGGGTATTGTTTATGACTCAAAGATGGATGATCTTAATCACATTGTTAACCATGTGGAGCATGTTGTTTTGTCTCAATCTGTGTCTCCACCCCAGCCTCAACCTCAAACTCAACCTCAAGCTCCACCTCAACCTAAACTGAAACCTCAACCAAAACCTTGAAAACAACCTAAGAATAAAAGACCTAGGGAAATCTTGATTACCTTTGATGATTCTGAGATTATTAAAGCTCCTGATGGTCCCCTTTATATTTATACTAGGATTTCTCAAATACCTACGTGTGGTTGTCTTGTTGATCCTACATCCTTAGTCAATGTTATTACTGAAGAAAATCTTTTTATAAAGAACTTGCAACATGATTCTTATGATACATCTAATGTGTGAATTCAAACTTGTAATGGTTTTCTTTATCCATCATTTGGTTCTATTAACTTGTCATTTGAACTTAGTGGTAAAATTGTGGACACTACCTTTGTTGTTGTTCCTACTTCTGATTAATTTCAAGTTAATCTTGGTTTTCCTTGGTTGAATTCCATGCATGTTGTTGCTTCTCATATCCATAAGTGTCTTAAATTCATTCATGATGAAGAAGTGAAGATGATGAATCATATTTTATATCAACCTTCTAGGCCCAAGGATTGTGCTACACTTGACTTCTTTTGGCCTTCATTACCTAATTCATGTACTTCTCGACCTGATAAACTCTTTCACCCATATCAAGCCTATAAGAATCATAAGATTATTGAGTTAAGCATGTCTCAAATGGATCTTAACCATGGCCTTTTTCCTACGCCTTCCATACCTCCTTTATCCATGGCTTCTAGTTCTGTTAATCAAGCTCCTAGTGTTTCTTTTTATCCTACTAAAAACTCTACCAATTCACCTATAGAACCTGTGAAGGAACCAACAGTTGTCCCTCCTAGTTCTCAACATATTTCAAATAAGACAAAATGTAACCGATCTGCTAATGAACATCATAAGAATTGTCGAGCTCAAGCTAAGGCCCGTGCCTCTGTTATCCAAAGTTATTTATGTTCTTTTGATCAATCTATGCATGATGTGTTAGAAGAAGTTCATACTAATGATGATGTTAAGATGCATGATTATTATGATTCTATTCATATCTTAGATCCTATTTTGATTAATCTAGATGAAGAAGATACTCTTGATGGTACTAATGATGTTAATGATGAATATGAAACTATCTACATTGACATTGACATTGATTTACCAAATATGCTTTCATCTCAATTGATAATTACACCTAGTATCGAACATTATGATTCTCAAGAGGATCCTTGTTTGGAACTGGCTATCATTCCTATAGTGTTGGATATAGTCCCTCTTGCGAGTTTCCCACCTTCCCAAAATGATATAGAATGAGATGGGGAGACTAGGCAATGCACTTGATTGGTTGGTCCTTCATGGTAGATTTTTGTGTGTTTGTCAGTCGTACTGTGTTTCTCCTGTAATGTGTTTGCTAAATGTTTGTTAGATTCTTTTATATGACCCTGGTTACTTTGTTGGTGCAAGGTGATAAAGGAATCAAATCTATTGTACATCACCTCTATATGTATCTCTATTCTTATGTATTTTTTTTCATGTTATGTTGTACCTGTGCTATTGTTCATAAATGTTTCCTTATATAGTTTTCTTGGATTTTCCACTTGGTAGCACTAAATATTTTTGGTCTCCATGTTGTGGTCTAAAAAGACTCTTCTTCGTAACCCTTATGTGTTCTTTCCTCCATTGTGGTTGTAGTTATACTTGATTTGGGGAATGATGTCAATTCATTTGCAATAATATCATATATATATTATCTTATGATCATATTGACCCCACAGTAGGTAGATCCCTTCTTTGTTCTCTGTATGTTTATGTGGTATTTCCTTTTATTTGTCTTCATTTGGGGGCATCTCGTAGTGGAAACCTAATCAATGGAGTTGTTTATGTTTCTGTTCAATCCATTGCTCCTATTAAAGTGTTAGAAATGACTTTAACATGGTGGCATACACTCTTCTCACCTGTTGAACACACTCACTTTTAATATATATATTTTTCAATGCACTTTTATCCCTTTATGGATTAGTCACTAATCCTTAAAGCATGGATTTTTATCTTATAGGATCTCTTGATCCCTTAAGGTAGGAGGTGTCTTTAAGATTGGATCTCTTTTGCTTCTGGCTTTTCTCTTGTGGAATAGAATATTCCTTAGGGTGAATCCTTGATGGGTTGACTAGTGAGTAGTCACATTCACTAGGCAGTTCAATTCCATCTTTCCAATTGCGATGTTTCCTTGTGTGATTCACAATGGGACATAAGTTCTCATTGGGTGAGATAATCACACCCTCTTCTCTCTCTTTTCTAGAGATGTCTCTCTTATTGTAATCTTGGAGTTGACAAACACTTGAGTCCCTGGGGGCTTGAGGATTCCTTTGTCCCTTTGATTTCAATAAGATTATCTTTTTCATTGTGATCTCCTTTACCATGAGTTTGCATCGAGTCCATACTCTTACTAAAGTGGGGGCTAAATGTATCGTTGGAAAATAGAAGCACTTCCACTTAGGACTGGTTTAGCCCTCCGATTAAGTGGTCTAGGGTCATGTCAAGAACCTTGAGTGGGTCTTTAACTAGATCTATCTTTTTCCCCACTATTCTACTTCTCTCCTCACCTTTTTCCATCCTTTTTCTGGCACCTTATCCTAAGGATTTGAGATTCTTGACCTCAGTGTCAAGGATGACCTTTTGGGTCAAGCTCAACCTTGACCCTAACCTAGGTCAAGGTCAACCTCGACCCTGACCTAGGTCAGAGTTGACCTCGACCCTAACCCTGGGTCCAAATTTCAAATCCTGAAAGTTTCCAGATGTTGAGCTTCGAAAAGTTTTATTTCCCACTTTCAGGTTGGCTATTTTAGATTTAAGAACGGTAAACTCTTAAGTTATATTTAATCTAGGTCCATTTCTAGGGGTTAAGGCTTAATTAGAATTTAATTCTCTTATGTCTACCTCTAGAAGTTTGTGTCCTAAACTAGTATAAAAGGAAGCCTTCCTCTCTCATTTTCTCCATCATGAATCCATTTATCATCTACACATATACATCCACGATCAAGAAATCATCAAGAAAGAAAGAAGGAGAAGGAAATCATTCAAGAATTCATTCATCCTCAAACATTCAAGCATTCAAGCACTCAAGTATTCAAGATCCAATTCATCAAGGAGATCCATTGATAGCCATTGAAGGATTCAATCTCTTTGGATCCCTCTTGTTGAAGATTTCTCCATCCATTTCCATTCAAACTTCTTCCTATTCCAAGATCCATTCAAGGTTGGTGTTGAAGATCCAATACAATTGATTTGAGACATATTACATACAACTCTACATTCATTTGGAGCATCCATACTTGTGGATTCAAGGATTCGAATCGTCCACAAAGATTTCAACATAAGCAAGGTGAATAGTTCCATTTGCTTTGTTTATTTTCTGCAATTTCAATTATATTTCAAGGTTAATTCCAAAACTAGGGTTTGACCAAGGAAAACCCCTCATCTAACAAAAAACCATTTTTTTTGCAGGTATAGGTGCGGGAAAGTGAATCGCAGTTCAGATCTGAATACCCTTTTCGATGAACTTTCAGGATCCATGAACAAAAATTTTGTCAGAGCAGTGCAGGTCAAGGTCGACTTTTTAGGGGTAAGACTATGCCTCGGGGTAAGATCTTACCCCTATATTGGTTCAAGGTTGACCTTGCTCAAAAAAGAAAAAGGTTTCTGGGTTTTCTCTATTTCTGCATTTCTAGACCATATCTAATTGCAGAATTTCCCAAAACTGAACAAAGACACCAGAAAATAGCATTTTCTAGATTTGTCATATTTTGAGGTTATTATTTATCTTCAATTCAATCAAGATTTCAAAACATACTTTCTATAATAGAGTCTAAGGTTTTCTCCTTTCTTCATATTCTCCATAGATTGATTCATTTGTGCATTAACCATTTTCTTTTGGTTGATCAATTTGGATCTTTCCTTTGGGAATTTGGATTAAGAAGTAGATATTACATTCCCACACACATATTCTCACACTCATACATATAAAATATATCTTAAGATATATTTTTATATCATACAAGTGTTCAATTTTTTTGGCATGCATCTTAAACACTAAAAACTTATCAAATGCCTCAAATTTATGCTTGAAAAAAATCATGGCTTAAAACTAAAATCATTAATTAAGGTCATAAAATATTGACCCCAGACCCAACAAAAATATTTTACATAGGGACACCCAAATAAATATAGATCATCTTAAATGGTTCTCTTTCCCTTCTAGAGTTCCCCTTTTAAAAGGGTTACCTATGTTTCTTACCTAAAATGCAAGCCTCACACTTGCCACTAAGCTCTACATTTTTTGGCAAACCATCTATCATTATTTTATTTGACAATAAACTCAATCTAGCACAGTCAAGATGTCCAGGCCTAATATTTCATAGCTTGGAAGGGTCTTGAATCATCATCCTAAAATTTTATTATTTATGTACTATTATACATTCTTGATTGAGAGCTGCATCTATGGATTGGGAAGAGAAGCATATATATATATATATATATATATATATATATATATATATATATATATATCCTCAAAGACAACATCAAGCTCTTTTTCATTTGAGTTGCTACAACTTTTTAAACTCCCAAATTTGGCAAATATGAGACATTCTCCCTTCTCCATAATATCTTTGTAGATCAATTTTGGATTAGTTTCTCAACACTCATAAGATTATACTTAATACTTAGGGAAAAATAAGTATTTTGAGCCTCCTTTTCACCTTGCTTGGTGCATATCAAAATAGATCTTTTTTAGCACAACTATAATAGTACCATTGTTCCTCACTAATTCCATTCTTTACATTTTTATCAATGAAATAAAACAAACTTTCATTACTACTCATGTGGTTAATAAAACCACTATCCAAATACTGAACCTCCTACCTTTTTCACTAATATTGCATATGGGGCCTGGGCTGAGTATTGTGTTTTTTTTCAAAAATCACTTGTTGAATGACCAAACTTAAGTATAGTAATAGAATTTAAAAAATTTATTACCATACCTCTAATTTGAGATATTACTCTTCTTGCCTTTTCTGGAGCTAATTTGAGAGTTTATTGCTCCCTCATGGTTGCATATGCATCCTAATCTTTCTCCTCCAATACTTCCTTGTGTGGAGTTGCAATGAGCACTACTACTTCAACTCCCTACATCATTATTTCTTCATCCCCTACTTCTTGTATTTTCTTGAGTTTTGAAAGATCGCACGTAGGAAGAATTTGTGGACCTATTTAGGCATTGATCATGGGTTTGCAAAGAAACCATTAAATCATCCACTCTTAATGTGGAGAGGCCATTTTAATATTTAATGGAAATTACTATTGCATCAATCTTAGATAATAATAAGAAAATGGAGTATTTTCTCGAGCATCCTCCTCTCCTTGATGGTTTCACCGTTATTCTTAACTAGCTCAAAAGATTAGAAATTGTGGCATGAAAATCTTAAATGGCTTCATGTCCTTCATTTAAAGATTCTCAAAATTTATTCAAAGCATCTATATCTTCACCAATATCACTTTATTAATTTCTTTGTATCTTGTTTGAAGTATTTACCAAGCTTCTTTGGCATAGTTAGATGCTACCATTATGAGAAAAATTTCCATTACTAGGGATTATTTTATCAAGCTTAACACTTTTGCATCTTTCCTCCTTTGATCCTTAAAATGTGTCTTCTAATTGCTTGAGAAGGATACAAATTGAGTATCCAAAAACCAACTAACCATGAGCTCCCACAAATCATTTTAAATTTGATAATGGTCTTCATCTTATTTTCCAAAACATAATAGTTTTATCTATTAAAGGATATTAGATGTTGCTAGATATTTCCTTCATCTCCAGCCACACTTCCTACACAAGAAAATCCAACACCTTAAAAATTGTCCAAGCTCACATGAATCTACGGCCATAATAGATCTAACACCATGTATAGAATCTAAAATTCTTAAATAACAGACAAACACATAAAGAGACTACAACTCTATTTTCCAATCACTAACAATGCACAATAGAATAGAAAACAAAATAAATATAAAAACATGAAACTTGAATCATGTAACATTATCTGTTACTTTCTATTAAATCTAAAACTAACTATTATAAATTGATTAAACTAAAAAAAATTTAAAATATAACTACAAATTATAAATGTTGACTATAATCTAAGTTGCAATGATCTAGAGCTAAACTCAAATGTCTACAACTTCACAAAGCTGTATTACAAATTTCTCACTTAGAGCTTCATTAAATGATAGGAGCAATCATTGTTCACTACACTTTCCCTTCACAAACTATAGTTGTTACTAAATCATTCATAACACATGAAACATTCTCTATTGCTACACAAAAAAACTAACTTCAAAATGATTATGTCCATTGACATTCTACATGTCTAGGCTACCCAAAATGCCTTCTCAATTTTAAAATTCAAAATCACCTACCAGCATTAACTTTAGTGACAAAAAACTATTACATGTCAAGAGTCAGTTGGTGGATTGAATCCCAATGAAAATTTATCATAGGTTGTCTATTTGCAGGTACTATCTAGTGTATATAATGTTGGCTACTCTTTAAAAGTAGGTGAATCTTTTGGAATGCAAGTAGAGGCTCAAGAAAAAAAATTATAATTCAAATTTCAACACTTCCTCTTTGTTTTAAGCTGACAAAAAATATTTTTCTTGATCTAGATCAACTATGCATAGATTTCTCCTTATATGCTCAAAACTATCTATGCTCAATGGTTTAACAAAAATGTCTACTAACTACTACTCAAAATCGTAAAACTCCATTTTGATTTCACCATTCTCAACTAAATTTATAATAAAATGATACTTGATTTCAATTTTCTTACTCCTATGAAACACAAGATTGTTCATTAAAGAAATTGATAAAACATTATCACCAAAAAATATTGTTCCATCTACTTTTTCATCTTTTAAATCTATTAAGGTCCTCTTTAGAAAAATAGCTTGACATGTTACATTTGATGCTATATGCTCATCCTCAGTTATAGATAGAGAAATTATGGGTTAGTTTTTAGAAACCAATTAGATTTCTCCCAAGTGCAAATGGAGAACATAACTTGATGTTCTCTTCTTATCATTCACACTTCTTTCCCAGTCACTATTTGTGTAACCAATTAGCTCTTGAAATTATCTATTGCAAAATACAATACCATGTCCTTTATTTCCATTCACATACCTCACTATTCTCTTACCTTCTTTCTAATGTCACTCTTTTGCAATCTTTGTGAATTTGGAAATTAAACTTACTACATGCATAATATCAAGCCTAATTGTTATTAATTATATCGGGCTTCCAACCTAACTCATATACATTGTCATATTTCCATTTCTATTGAAATATTCTTCACTTAAATTAAGTCGTATGGTTGTTGTTGTTGGTGCAGGATTTTTCTTTTGTATTCTAAATCTCTTCAAAATCTCATCAGCATACTGATGAAGCCAAAATTCCTTTAATAATTAACAGAAACATAAGATAGAAAAATAACACTGAATATTTTTTAGAATCTCAATCTTTCTTTATTATTCTTCCAACTAATCTGCTCCTACAATAAGAGAAAACACTAATTTAAGTACAAATCCAAAATTACCTTTTTGGGCAATTTTTTTACAAAAATAATTTTTTTGCCATTTTTGGTAATTTTTAAAATAAATCAAAAAAAATGAAATTTTTTGTAAAGCTTGCTAAAACTAAGATAAGATGAAATTTCAACTAACCTTCAAAATTGGAAATAATATTTTTAAGTTATTAAAAAAAACTTTTCTAAAAAACTAAAATACACTAAAATCTTTAAAAACCATTAACCTGCATCATTCTCCTCTAGTTGAAAAGAACACAACTCCTATAAGTTATTTTTGAATGCATGTTTCTTTTTTAGATCTAATCCTTCCTATTATACCAAATATCTATCCTATTGACCCGAAGAAGAGAAAATCGAAGCCCTCTTGAATGCAAGTCTGCTCCTTTTTCCTGGTCTTCCAATTCTTTGGAAAATTGTTCATCTTTGCAACTATCCCTAGATCCTTCTTCCCCTTCATTTTATTAACCTATCTCCTATTTAGCGCCAAGTCAACTTTTAGATTCCAAAATTCTATTTCTTGTGCATATACTTCAATAGCACCATTATGTATGTCTTCATCATATAATATAATATCATATTCTCCGTTACCACAATTTTCATAATACTTTTGCAAATCTGCGTATGTCTCAATAACAAACAAATCAGCAACATCTTCACTATCAACCTTATTATCAATAGGAATTTCCACTTGTTTAGTTTGAACATCATATTCAAATAATTGAAAATGACAGGAAGACTCATCTACAACTATGTCATATGCGGGACTGAATGGATAAATTGGAGAACACTCTTAAGAGGCATATGCTAGATAATAACCTTTTTATGGGTTCTATGATGGAGTGCTTCAATACCATCAAGTCTAAGCTGGATGTTGGGTCTCTAGCTGTGAAGCTTGAAGATGACAAAGATGATGTGGGTGATGCAGGTCTAGGAAAGCGTATTCGGTATACAAAAAAGAAGAAGATCCATGACAAGATCCTGGAACTCTCAGATTTTAATGCTACCATCAAGAAGGCGTATGAGGCTAAGAAAGAGGTAGAGGGAACTCTTCTGAAGTTTTTCTAGGTCTTGTTATTCTCCTATTTTTGTGTTGGTTTGGTTTTAGGTTTTTTGATGATGGGCATTGTTGCTGGTTTCTAGTTTTTTGATTTTGTGTGCTGGTTCTGGGTTTAGAAAGCTAGTTTCTAGTCATGTTTTAGTTTAGTGGGCTTAATTTCTATTCTTGTTTTGTAAGGATTGTAAGGGGTTTTGGGTCCCCCTAAAACCTATTTTTACTAGCAATCAAAACTATGTTTACCTTGTCTTCTTCAATTCTTGATGTCGAAATAGTCATAGGTATACTCACCATTTCATTTTCTACCTCTTCTTCTATTTTTTTTACCTTTATTTCATTTCCCTCTTTTGAATAATCTTTCTAATGGGCCATGTGATGTTCTTCTTAACTAGTAGGTGTCATTTTTGCATTTCTACTTCTAATAGGTTCTCTATTCATTCCAATGTTTTTTGTATTTCTAGATAATTTCTCTCTCAATATCTACTTGCCTCATCTTTTCCTCTTTCATCTTTCCTCTCTTTATCTTCTCTTTTATTTTCTTGTTTCTTCTTTGATGAATACTCACCTTGCAAATACCTCTTCAGCAAATCCATCTCTTCAAGCAAGTCCCTCTAACCTTGCTTCCACTTTGTCTTTGCTTCACCTAGGTCTGTTCTCTTCTCTACTAGTATTTTGGCAACTAGGTTCTCTTTTCAACCTTCACAAATATGAAAACACAAACACCAAACCCTCTTGTCCAAACCTTCTGAGCTCTGATACCAGCTGATGTAGCCAAAATTCCTTTAACAATTAATAGAAACATAAAAGAGAAAAATAACATAGAAGATCTTTTAGAATTTCAATCTTTCTTTATTATTCTTCTAACTATTATTCTCCTATAATGAGAGAAAACACTAAGTTAAGTACAAATACAAAATTACCTTTTTTGGCATTTTTTTTCACAAAATTAGTTTTTTGCCATTTTTGGTGATTTTTAAACAACTCGAAAAAAGTTGAATTTTTTTTTTAAGCTTTCTAAAACTAAGATAAGATGAACTGCCAACTAACCTTCAAAATTGGAAAAAAATATTTCTAAATTATTAAAAAAATAACTTTTCGGAAAAACTTAAAAAATACTAAAATCTTAAGAAACCACTAAAAGCTCCAACATCACATAATTTTCTTGAGAGATAAATATATAGCCATGCATTGATTTTACTTATATGCCTATAAAAGTCAAGAGACCTAAATTTATCATCTCAAACTCTCTTTTCATGGCCTCTTTAAAATCACCAACGAGGAAATCATCATACCCATTTAAAAATATATTTTTTACATACAAGCCAACAATAAAAATGTTATGATTGGCTGCTACCTTGATGTAAAGAGTGAGCTCAACATTACTTGTTCTAAAGGAATTTCTCAATAAATATGATTTGATTCTATTGTACTATGCTTGCAGAGCTTTATTCAACCTATAAATAAATTTCTTTGACCTATACACCTTAACCTAGAACTTCATAACTAGGTGGTTGATCCACATACACTTTCTCTTTCAACACTCTATTAAAGAAGGTTGACTTCACATCCATTTGAAATACACTCCACTTTTTTTGTGCTACAATCGTTATGACAAATTGTACACTTTCCATTCTTGTAACAAGGGCATTTATCTCATCACAGTCTCTCCCAAACTTCTTTTTATATCCTTTGACAAAAAAATAAGCATTATCCTATCTACTCTTCCTTTGAAATTTCTCTATAGTTTTTAGACACATTTAACCCCAATAATTTTTTTATCAAGAGGAAAATTAGTTTGCTTCCCTATTCTATACTTCTCTATTGCATCTATTATCTATTCCATAGCCTCACACCTTTTTCTATTTTAATAACATAATCAAAATAAATTTGATCATCGGGAGAAAATAATACAAATTTATATTTTCATCAAAACCTATAAATTATTTTATCATCTTCCCTTAACATTACGGCTAAGATTACAAAAACATAACTTCAATTAATTGAACATGGCCACTTTGATCAATGTATACCGATAACTCATTAAGCACATAATTAAAGATCATCCTAAGTAATCATTAAGCTCAAACAAACAAACAAACACACTGCATCTTCGGATCTTCCAGCATCATATAATAAACTTTCAAGAGCACTGTCAACCCCACTAAAATATGTGTAACTACCTTTCAGATCATTAGAATCACAAACCTTTTGAATGGTAGACACATTTATATGTTCTTAACACATTCCCATCTGTGCAACCAAATTTCTCATCTACAACATGTGCACAAAAAAAATCTTAGCAACATTGTAACACTGGAAAATAGCAAACTAACCAGTCTTTATCTATGACACCATAACTTGATCAAATCATCATGTCAACAAATCTAACTTGGCATGAAGAATATAGACAAAATATAAAACATTCCATGAGGTGTGTGACTCCTCATCTTTGGTAACCTTCTACCACCATTCATATGAGCATACTGTGTTACTGGAAAAACTACATATATGTCAACCATCCTTAACAATAGATATCAAAACCTTCTGATCTTCACACTAGACATTCAAACAACATAGTAGACATCAAAAACATCATAGTAGACATGTTGACATCAATGAAAACATATCCAACTTTCCAACACTCCCCCTGTCTAAATATATTAGGGTGCACAAAGATATTCACATTAACCTGCTTCAAAAAACAACATCATGTTACATAATTGTCTACAAATAAAATAATTTGCACTTATTATCAAAAATATTTGCACTACTATAAACTTATTTCCATATGATGTGTATTTCTCTATATTACAAATAATTTCATGCTTTCTATAGAAATCATGATTCATCAACTAAACAACATTCAGTAATATTGATTCATCAATGTTGAACTTATTGTAGTAACCTTCCTTCGTCAATTGTCTATTTTGAAAATACTTGTTTTATTTATCATCAACTATAATATTTTCTTTTCAACAACATTCCATGCGCTATTATTTGACCTTTATACTACACAAAAATGTTGATACTATGTCTTTCATTGAAATTTTTGCACTCATTCTCAAACAACAACTTTGAAACAACACAAATCCTACTTGTGATGTCACATGTCATCTTGAATTGATTGTCTTTCTCTATGATGAGAAAAAATATTTTCTAGAAGCTCCTACCATTTAAAATCTTTCAAAACTTTGACATCATTCTTTGTTTAATGACTATGATTATTCATTATTCTACTACCAATAAATCATGGTATATCACTACTCAAAACTTTTGTAACTTTTGTGACTTCCAAACTTTGATGATGACTATCACATGCATCCATCATATTTGAAGATCATTGTCATGAATATCCCTTTTCTTATTTTAATTGATCTACTCTATGTGAATAGCTCATTTTCATTACATCTTATGACATATGGCTCTACTCTTTAGACATGAACTGTGTTGGTGTTTCCATTTGTATTTCTATACTTCCTAAGAGTTTTCCTTATTCTATCAATATAAGTTTAAGACAAATGGCCAAATACTCTGAGAGTTCCTTAGGAATAAGGAATTGCTCCTTCTCTTTGGGATCTACCAAACTCGGGTGGGTGAACCCTTTCCAATATTGAAAAATGTTTAGATTGATTACAAATATCATTTCCTACAAGTAGATGACTCTCAGAAAGATGAATAAAAACTTGCACATATCATCTTCAAAATTGGCTCTATTATAGCTTGTTATGCAGTTAGAATTTATTGAGTAAAACTCACTACAAAACCTACTCCTAAAACATAAAAGGAAAGATAGCTTTAAAATTATAAAATGGTTACTGAATGCCTAAACGATAACAACCAGTTCTCATATCTATGGCATCAGAGTCACACACCCAATGAATTGAACATTAATTATGCAATCTGATCTAGAAATTAATGCATTACATTAGTATCAAAATATATCCCACCAAAAATCATACTTGAGAAATCATTTTTATTCTCCCCAAGTTAATGTAATACATAAATTGGAGTTTAACCCTTTCCATTAAAGAACCTAATCTATGAATCTCATAATTATGAAAACTTCACAATGAAAATATTAATCTACACTTAACATATCATACCATATAACACAAGGAGAATATCATAGGAGATTAATCATAGTGATATTTTCATTAATTAAGCTTAACACGCAATATGCCAATCCATAAAGAATATGCTATGTTTTAAACCATTTAACAAAGAAAACTAAATAAGTCTAAGTAATCTATTCCCACCCAAAATAGTAATGATCTCAAAATATTCAAAATGTTCAAAACCCCCTATTAACTAGCCTTGAATTTCCTTTATAGAAATAAGGAGAAAAATAAGCTTCAAGTAGTTTCATTGTTTCAAAATTTGATTATATTATAGAGAATATGCCAAAGGAACCTTTAAAACCAAAATGCAAAAATTTCCCTCCTTTAACTGCAAAATAAGATTTTGCATAAATAACTAAAATGAACCACAACTAGAGGACACATGCACATCTAGAAAGGAAATAAAATTGCAAAAGAATAACCTAGACCATCATCAATACAACAAACAATGAAGAAGTTAGAACTATTACCAAGATGGATAAACAACCATATGAGACGGCATCAAAGTAACAACCAATAATCACAAATGACCTGTGATATCTAACATGTAAAAACTTTGTCAATTTCATCTGAATCATTCTCCCTCATTTTTCTTAGGCTCCACCTCATCAACATTGCAATTCTTATCATGATAACTATGTAAAGGGAAACCCGTGGGCCAATTAAAATATTTAATAACACTCACCCTATTTGGAGACTATTTTCATTTATTATTAACAATTGACCTAAAATATGGAGTAAACTTTGAATAAGCTATAGTTGTAGACATTAAATTATCTATGGCATTATAATACATGGACTCAATGAGATAGTCTCTATTTCCCACTTTCTGGACAATAATATCCATAACTCCTCCATATTCTCCTTTCCATTCATTAAAATTGCCTTTCAATTCAAGATATTCTTCTTTTGTAAAGTGGGAATCATCCAATTTTTAATCTTATTAAATATTCTCATCTTTTCCTTCATGATTCCAACTTTTCCTTCCAAACAATGCATTACATTCACAAGAAAATTATACATTTTGTATAAGTTATTTATTTTTTTGAGGCATAGTGGGTGTGTATTTAGCAGAAATCTTGAACTATTCAATTTCTCCCCCAACTTCCAATTTTCATTGAGTCCTTTCAATTCATTAAAGAATCTTTCACACTAATTCTAGCAACCTCAAAAATAGTAAAAAAATAATTGTAAAATTATTCTAATTTATCCTAAATAACTTTCAAAAGGTGGGAGAGTGTGACTTTTACCATTGTCTTCACCTTTTCTCAAGGCATTGGCTTCTTTTACTTTATTATTTTCTTCCTACAACTCATTCCTAAAATCATTCAATTCTTCTGACAAAAAAGATGACTCACCTTTCTCCATTGTAATCACTTGAGGTGTATATGTTTTCACTTACAAGGCTTTAATTAGATACGCATTTAGTACTAGAGTCTTTATATATGCAACATGGATATTTGTCCTTTCTTTAAGAAGTGTATTAAGTTGTCTTTCTTGCAACTTAGTAGCATCTATGGTAATCATGGTTACATGCATTATGTGAGTAGCTACCTCCAATATAGTGGTTTCCTTTATTAAAGTCCTTATAACTATATCATTCCCACCTCTCACTTCAACATCAATAAGTAACTAAGGCCTATTTGTGTTAGGATCCTTGACTATTGTACCAATGTCTTCAAATTTGGGTGATATCCACTCTTGTTAAGTCCTCCATCTTTCTCAAATTTGTATACAAAGAGTGGATATTATTGTTGTCTTATTTGATCTAGTAAAAATACTTCCTCAAGATTTCATCCTAAGATCAATAACATTCCACTATCCTTTGAAATTTTCCTAGCCTCATTTAGGTTGATGTAGCTCAATTCAATCATGTTTGTGGTTGCATTTTCATGGATCCCCTATGTTGGACCCCTCACTTTCAACCATAATGCTTTGAACTATGGCCTCTTGATGAAATTATCATCTCAAATAAATACCTAGGTAGTAAGAGCTCTATCATCCTCATAGTCCTCCAAAGGGACTTTCTGATCTAAATATATTCATTCTTGAGGCTCCTCATCTAGAATTTCTTGTCTTGGAGGTGATGCAAGTGGCTACTCAACCTCTTCCTCATTTATGTTCATTCTCCTCAAAATATTTTTTTATTGGGTAGTTTCTCCTCCCACATGAAATATCTCATATGAAACAAGAGGTGTTCCATGAACTTCACCCTCAACATGCTCGAGTGGAAGAAATTTTTCTCCAAAATCCTCAACCAAATGGGGAGACACATGTTCATCCTTTTTTTTCCTTCTTCCACCTCAAATTCATACTTTCCTTCACTTATGGTTTCAAAATCACTCAAAATCATCTCAATTCATTCTTTTTGTAGTGATAAAATACTTCGAAGCCTGGGTACATTCTTTGCATCTCATCTTTAGTTCTTACAAGAATGGCTCATTTCTTTCTTCTCTAGATAACTGAAGTAGAATTCGTAAATTTTTCTATCACATCATCATTATAGTTCACTTAAAATGTAACTTTTTCTTTTCAAAACCCGAGCACGTTATGATGGAAAAAGGGTTGGTAAATGACCGTAAGGCTTGAAAGCCCATTTTCCCTCCATTTTAGTCTCTTTACATGTTTTTTCATCTTCCAACATGAATTCTTGATTTCATCCTCATCAGATTTACAAATGATCAAGTGGATATCTCTAAAATTACCACCATAATCTCACACATCTTCTCATCTTTCTAACCATATAAGTTTTTCAATTTTTGGACAACATCAAAATAGTGAAATTTAATTTTCCTTACCAATGTCTTGACAGGCCTCGCAAACATATGTCTACCATTTTATGAATAAATTTTGATCTGCTTGACCAATTGTAAAAAAAATTACATATTATTGTTCTACACTTGAATCTATACACAAGTTTAAAAAAAGAAGATTATATTTTCAATTATTTTGATGCAAGTTATGCCCAACGCATGAACATGTACTAGCTTTTCAGGATGCGATCACTTCAAAAAATCATAAAATTAAAAAAAAAAGTACTCAACACAAAATTACAAAAAAATACACAACTTTTATATCTCACTTTTACGTACCATCCTAGACCAAATGATTTTTCAAAATACCAAATCTAACTATATCTTAAATGTTGAGCTCACAAAAATAACTATGTTATATTTTTCTGAAAGAATCGGGAATAGTTTTTCATGTGTGGAGGGTTTGACCCTCTTAATCTTATTCATTTTTTTAAAACTTTAATAGTTTAGAAACTAGATTCAAAGTACTACAATTCTTATTCTTTATACATCTTCTAATTTTGAGTGCAAGACCCTCCAATTTCTCTTTGAAGTTTAGATTTACCCGATTTCAGGAAAAAAAAAGTCACCACTTATTCTCCATTTTTGCACACCATCTTGGTGCACTTACCCTGGCATGCTTTTTTTGCATTTTTATAGCATTGTGGTGGATTGTGAGGATCAGCCCAGTGAAAATATGTCGCAATATGCAAATTTTGGGTTTTGTATGGATCTGTATGAACATGTTATTTTGTGTAGAGAATAGTCGCATCCTTTTGATGCTTCGGTAGACATTTCCTTGCATACTAGCCGATGACTGACTACCCAATGTTCATTGGTTGAGGTTGGGTCCATTCACAAGTGGAAATTTTTTTTTCAATCTAGTGTATTGAATGTAGGGAAGAGGATCTAATAATTGAACACCCTAACTTCTCACTTCTTAAAATCCTACTCAAAATTTTAAATCACTCCAATTTTTTAATCTCATTTATTAATATTTTATTTGTTAATTCATTTATTTAACATTTTCATATTTCATTTATTAATTTATATAACATGATAAAAGAAAGTAAAGATAACTTTAAAAATCTACCAAATGCTTATTTCAAGGGCCCGTTTGGGTGCTAGAATACCGAATGCCAATTCCAGTCAATTCTGAAAGATGCTGCAATTCTGGAAGATACAAATCCTGAAAATAATTTTTGGAATATGGGCTGACCCGTTTGGTTCACCCAGAAGATGTCTAAGAAGATGCATAAGGAATTTTAATTATTTATTTTAATTTCTTTAAATATGGTATGTATATGTCCGTATATATACACACATGCATGTGTGTATATGCACATATACGCACACATGTATATATACACATACACACATGTGTGTATATGTGTATATACATACATGTATACACATATGCACACATGTGTATATATACACACATAAACATGTGTGTACATGTGGGTATACACACATCTACACATACACATATATACACACATGTATGTTTATATATACATATGTCTGTATATATATACATGTGTGTATATATACACATACATATGTGTATATATATACACATGTGTATATATACACATACATATGTGTATATATATACACATGTGTATATATACACATACATATGTGTATATATACACACATACACATATATATACACATATACACACATGTGTATATATACATAGATACACACATGTGTGTGTATACATATACACATGTGTGTGTGTATATACACACATGTATGCATATACATGCATGTGTATATACACACACATGTATATATATACATCCTTATAGTCACAAATCCCACAAAATATTAAATTTGGTTTTATAAAAATTGGAATTGGAATTCAAAATTCCAATTCCGCCTATTTGAGTGGAAGATGAAATGCCCAATTTGGGGGCAAAATTGGAATTTCAAAATTCCAATTTCAATTTTTTGGATGGACACAAACATAGAATTGGCATTATCCATAAATCTAATTCTAGAATATCCAGTCTAATTCTAGCACCCAAATGGGCCCTTAACTCCATGGACATCATTAAAATCTTCCTTCCATTCATCCATTATAAGTGCACCATCCTCTAATTGAAGACTTCATGACAACTGGCCCACACACCCCTGCAATTACTTTTCCACGAGGATTTTGTGTGGTTGTTGCTCAATGGATGTGGCTATGCTCCCGAAGGAATGCACTGTTGTACAGATTTGAAAAATTTGAAAACACAGTAGATTTTTATGAAAATTTCAAGATCTCTTCTTCATGATCTGCATATTTTGGATCGAAAACAACCAAAAAATTTTAGAAAAAAACTCGGCATTTTCACAGATTTAAAAAAAAAAGTTCATTTGTGGTGCATTCTATCGGGAGGATAGCTGCCGCCATTGCTCAATTATCTCTTCCCCAATGTAGCTATCTGCTACTTGATGTTAAGTACATTCATAAGTGCCAAAATAATGTCTAGTTCAGATTATTCAATATACACCTACCCATTGCAAAGCCTTTCCACAACTACTTACCTATGTTTCCATATTTTCCATTACAAAGCCATGTATAGGTATCATCCTGCGTACTTGCAAGAAAAACAAGCAAAAAATGGGAACCAAGGCGCAATTAGCTATGTTTTCATCTATTTCACCAAGCAAATGGTAGTGGATCAAACGCATAGACGACAAACAGGTACCCATTACTGTCCTGTTGCCTTTTCCTCTAATAGTTAAAGTTCCAAGTTTTAGTACCGTGTAGTCCTATAATTTTTGGTCTATTAAAAGAATTTTTTTCAAACAAATTGCTCTTTTTGAATTAGATTGTGTATGATTTTTTTCATAAAAATTTGAGAACGCACTATCATCTTTCTTTTATTTTTTAAGTATATTTATGGATATTAGATACATGATTTTACTATCCAATGAAAATGGGTACTTGGTTTGTTATTTTACCTTAGATCTTAATGCAAAATGGATGTCAATTATTTATAAAATGGATACTTGTTTAAATGTGTGCTTACTTTTTAAGTCTAGAATTTTATTTTAATGCGGAATTAACTTCTTGTAGAGACCTTAAGGATAGAATCATGGGTGAATTAGAGGGAAGAACTCTTGAGGTAAGAGTGTTGTGGAAGTGATTGCTTATGAGTATATGATAAAAATGGCAATAGGTTTTTATTACATTATGTAATAGTGTATTATAAATCTATCAATTTTGTGTAATGTTATTAATAAACTATTTGTCACCTTATTAAAAAATAATTCATTTATTTTAAACAAACTCTATAAATTGAATAGACAAACTTTATGTCTTCTATTATAATTTTCATCATATTGGAGGAAAATGTATAGATGAATGTGTTTGTGAGAATTTAGAATGACTGTAGATCAAATAGTCAAATAATCATAGGTTGTAATTATTTTATAAATTGTTTAAACATCATTATAGCCCACCTTACCTTAGTTTACAATAGTGAAAGAGAATATTAGGCAAATAGTAAATAATTATATCAATAGTTTCAAATCATTACAACATACGAGAGCATAGTTTATAATGTTGTGATTTCATTAGAAAAATAGTTTAAGGTTATTAGGATTTGACTAAAGTTATTAGGATTTCTTTTGGTAAATTATTTTCAAGTCATTTTGGCTTAAGTGTCATGATTCAATTTTGTCAAGGTTCTTTGATAATCTATCTCAAAGACAGGTGACCCCTTAATAGTGGGTTACACTTTTTTAGACATGCTGATTTTTGTTGAAATAACACATTTTAATAAAATATGATGATTTAATTCTTGAGAGGTTCCATTTGAAGGAATTAATTACAAATGGTTATCTCAAAGCCTCTTAGATAAATTTAAAAAAAAAACATTGATATAACATCTATACTCCTCATTCATACCTACAATGGAGTCTCGTTCACACTTATTAAAATACTGACAAAAAGTCACTTTGACTTTATCTTTTGGTAGATCAAATGAATCCATTTGAAAAACCTATCTATTTAGTAAGGTACTACTAAGAAAAATATTTCCAATGATTATAATGTTAATATAAATCAAGTTTATTATGACTTTGTATGTTTATTTTTACTAAACATAGATATTTCACCGCATGTCTACCTCTATGTTTGACGCTTATAGAAAAATAGTAAATGAGAGAAAAAAAATTCTAAAAAATATCTAGGCCTTAGGTATTGAAGTTATCTTTCTATCAAAAAAGATAAAAATGAAATTGGATAAATACATGACAAGTTATAAGCTATGTAGTCAAGATATGTCAAAATCACAGTTTAGTCAACTTCAAACATTAATAAAATATGCAATAATCATAATAATATCATCAAACCAATTGCATTCCCTCTGTATGGATGTTAAAAAACTAAATTCAAAAGAATCACATGAATATCTATTTTATAAAAAAATTAATGTCTATGAAAATAATGTAACTCTTTGAAAATGACGTTTTCAACAACATACCAATTTTTGTAAGAGAAAGAAAAAACCATTCAAATAAATTCAAAAATAAAAATAAAAAATATATTTAGAATCTCGATAGAAAATCCTAAAAGACTTTAATTTACTTCATCTTTTGATTTCAAATGGTTTAACAATAATATGCATCTGAATCTAAAAGTTTTTTTCAAAATGTAGAGTTCAGTGTCCATTCAAGAAAAAAAGTGTAACCCACTATTGTGGGTTCACCCAGACATTTTGATGTCTTAAGTTATAGACTTATTTGTTGTGATGCATTTTAGTTGGAAGATAGGTACATAAATTATTTCAATTATTGTCTTTTTATATCAAAAAATTAATTAATTCATTATGTAAACCTAATTGGCTAGGAATGTAGTAATTTAAGTTTGTTAACTCTTCTAATAGTTTCATTTGTGATATAGAAAAGCTAGTTTTTAAGTTATAACAATGAATAAAGAAAATATATTATTTATAAATCATGTTATTGTTAGAACCAAGGTGTGGTTTATAGTCATTGTATTTTCATGAATTTTGTGATTAGTGTTATGTCATTTTATTGTTTCCCTTGAATTAGAATCCGTGGTTCACACTTTGTTATAGTTTTATGAAGTTGGAAAACATCAAAGAATTGAAATTTGTAAAAAAATTGCTTGTCTATATTATTGATTACAAGTGATTCTCATGTAAACTTACGGGTTATATAGTTTCTAGTTCTTTTCTTTTGTGTGTGGATATGAGTGAGTATGTGTGTACGTATATCCTAAGGAATAAAAACAATATTTATATGGTAAACCTTCAAATAACCATATAAAAACCAAATAAAATTAATAAATTTATATTTTATTAGAGTTAGAACATTTTGGAAAAAAAGTACTAGTAATATAATTATGCTATGGTATATTTTTATTGAAAAGATAAGAAAATTGATGCTTACTATAATTATATATTCATTATTCATAGTTCACAATTATATGTATAGTATATTTTATTAAAAAATATTGTTGTCATTCTTTAAAAGAAATTTTTATTTAAAGAAGAAAAAAACTTCTTTTGATTCTATTATAAATTTATAAAAGCTTAACACTTGTAAAGTTTGATTTCTATAAAGAATGGTAAACAATTTAACATTAATGTTAGTTTCATTGTTTCATGTATAAAAATATGACAAGTTTTGATTACTCAAGATCTTGTATTTAAATTATGAAATGATTTTTTTTGAGGTTATAAATTGACAACCAGCCAATTGTAATATGTTAAGAGACCTAATTCATTACAAGGTCATTACATCAAGAGGTGTAACCTTACAATGGCAGCAAACCCACACCTATAAGAAGTTAGTGAATGTAACGGTGTAAGAAAAAAGAACCCATTTGCATTCCATTCCACCTATCCAATAAATACACATTGTAGTCTTTTCATCTCCCGTTATGATAAATAAT
Organism: Chamaecyparis obtusa; assembly: GCA_027943335.1. Lineage (NCBI taxonomy): Eukaryota > Viridiplantae > Streptophyta > Pinopsida > Cupressales > Cupressaceae > Chamaecyparis > Chamaecyparis obtusa. The sequence continues at coordinate 226,516 of BSBK01000554.1, read as the reverse complement.
ATGAATGGTCAAATATCGAATATGCATTATCGTTGTCACACTGAGCGTAAAACAGCAGAGTTTCGATTTGTTTGTGAAGAATCGATGGATTACCAAACGTTTAAAGTTGCAGTAGCCCTAGTTTTGCTGATGAATAATGTGTTTGTAAGCCTTACAGGGGAAGGCAATTTGGTCGAGAAAGTGTATGAATCAGCCAAACTATTGAAGGATGATACAGGCAAAATGTTATATTTTGTGACAGGTTTAAGGGGAAACCGGAATGCTAAGCATGAGCCTCAAATTATTGAGAGGTGCATAAGAAGTTACAACTTCTTAGACATCTAGGCGAATACAAGCAACGATGTATCGAAAATGCTAGTTTTTTCATAGTATTTTAAATATTGTCCACCTCTTTGATTTAATGAAGACTGTAAGTAGGGTTTTGATTGTTTCTGTATACATAATATGTGAAATTTGAATCAAATCTTGTAGTTCGGCTACTGCATACTTCAATAGTTTACTTATAAGTCTTTCTAAATATTGTTTATCCTTGCACACATTTATAAATTAGAATTTGTAATGAAACTATTTTCAAAACTCCATAGCCTACCGGATTAGATTCAAGCATCAAATATAGTATTTGAGCTACTTAACAGTGGCCCAAGATTCCAAATTTGTATGAATTTTTAGATGTTGTATACCTTGATAATACCAATTTCTAGATATAATAGGCTTACAAGCCTAGGTATTTGTAGTAGTTGATGGCTATGCAGTACTCTTGATAGAAACTTCTTGTTTGAATGGATTGGATACATTTAATGAGATTTCTTTAACAATCAAAGGGTGTAGGACAAAACTTTCATCTTGAAAAATTTTGCAATTGTCTGTAGTTGGTAATGACAGTCAATGTTTGATTTTGTTTTTATAGTTTAATTTTAATTTGTGCGTGTTGGGTATATGAAGCCCAACGGTCACTTAACCATTCATCTTCCAGACTCTTCACTTATGGCTGAATACATTTGTATAAATGTATGTGTACATATCTTGGACAGATTGAATTGGTTAAAACATTAATGAGAGAATTCCCTGCTTTTAGAGTGGACATAGGCAGATTTGTCGAACCACTATAATTTGATGTGTTATGTGTTTTGTCTTCTTTTTATTGCTGTCTTAAATATGTTTATTAAGTTTATCTACTCGATTAAAACTTACAATTGGTATCATAGCTCACTTCTTGACTTCTAGGCTTCCTCAACTGCGGCTCCTCATCTCCTCTATTTTAATCAAGCAGATAAACTTATAGTGGGGTCACTAATTTTAGAGCATGACAATTTTTATAACGGAAAAGAGAGAGTTGGTTATGTTGAGTGTGGCTCTCCATATATTTAGTTGATTAATTTATGCCAAACTATTGAAAATGGTTAATTTAAGACATTCGTTGTCAGTCTTTTTGTCATGCATAAATATTTTCATTTTAATATATATTTTAATTTGTAAATTTATATAATATTTTAGACTGGGGTTTCAAAATCTATTTTAAAAGTGTAGAAGTCTAATCTAACAAACAAATAATTATTACAAAATAGATTAAAATCTTATTTTTAAAAATGTTTGAGCTTCTACTTTTTAGTTATCAAATTTTAGGTAGTCGCTTTTGAGGAAGGTTGGAGTCTCCCCCACTAGCTACTACTCTAAGAGAATAATAAAACCACTAATTTCTAAAATCATAAAATAATTTTCATTTTTTAAATTGTTAGTATAAAATCCACATAATCACTCAATTATAAAAAGCTCCTAAAAATTCTTTAACACTTGTTGAAATATTTTTGGTATTTCCCCCTTCATCAGACCATACATTTATTTAGGATTATAGTTGAGCAATAAGGGTTATGGTTTAACATTTATGATTGGGGTTAAGATTAGAGTTTAGAATTTATGATTAGGTTTTAGCATTTGGGATTATGGTTAAGAATGTAGGATTTAGGGTTATGGTTAGGATTAGAATTAGGGTATGGGTTTACATAAGGTCAATATTATGATTAGGGTTAGGGTTAGGGTTAGAATTAGGGTTTATGGTACCTATTATGATTAGGGTTAGGGCTAGGGTTAGGGTTTGAATTAAGGTTTAGTATTGAGTATTAGGGTTAGGATAAGGGTCTTTAATTTGTAATTAGTGCTTAACATTTAATATTAGGGTTTAAAATTTATGATTAGGGTTTACTTTTGAGTATTATAGTTTAGTTTAAATGATTTAGGATTTAGTATCTACCATTAGGTCTTTGCATTTACAATTATAGTTAGGAGTAGGAATAAACATTTAGGATTAGGGTTTACCTTTTATTATTATAGTTTATCCTTTACAACTTGGGTCCACCATTTAGGATTATGCTTTAGGTTAGGATTTAGGATTTATAGTTTAGCATATAGGATTATTGTTTAGCATTTAGGAATAGGGTTATGATTTATCAATTGGGGTAGGGATTAAGGTTTATGATTAACGATTAGTGTTCAAAATATAGGATTTAGGTTTATGATTAAGATTAGGGTTAGGGTATGCGTTCACATCATAGTTAGTACTAAGTTAACATTAGGATTTGTGTTTGGCATTTACAATTAGGGTTAAGATCAGTTTTTAGAATTTAGGATGTAGCATTTATGATTAGGGTTTACCATATAATATTAGCGTTTATCATTTAAGAACATGCTTTATCTTAGGATTTTGGATTTAGGGTTTAGGAATAAGGATTACAATGAGGGTTTAACATTTAGGATTAAGGTTACAATTAGGGTTTATCATTTAGGATTATAGTTGGGCAATAAGGATTATGGTTTAACATTTATGATTGGGGTTAAGATTAGAGTTTAGAATTTATGATTAGGTTTTAGCATTTGGGATTATGGTTTAGAATGTAGGATTTAGGGTTATGGTTATGATTAGGATTAGGGTATGGGTTTACATAAGGTCCATATTATGATTAGGGTTAGGGTTAGAATTAGGGTTTATGGTAGCTATTATGATTAGGGTTAGGGTTTGTATTAAGGTTTAGTATTTAGGATTAGAGTTTAGTATTGAATATTAGGGTTAGGATAAGGGTCTATAATTTTTAATTAGTGCTTAATGTTACCATTATTTTACTCATCTTTGGTGACCTAATTACTAGATGAGCTACAACACCCTAGTTTGTGTTATTAAGTGGTCTTGCTTAATATTTGTGTTCATTTTCATTGGAAAGTACATGAAAGGGAAGGAGATAGATTTCTACATCTAAGATTACACATGCATAAATCAATGCTAAGCATGTTGTGTATAAGAGAAAAGAACTGAAAGGAACATCTATCTAAGCTCACACATGCCATGACCATAGCCACTGCTAGAATTGCATAAATGAGTGCAAATATACATAGTAATGAACATGAAGTACAAGGGAACCAAACATTGCCTGGTAATGAGTCTTTCTCCACGGTGTTCCCAGTGTGCTCCTATGATCCTGAACCTGTAGATAAGAGAAGAGAAGTGGGTTAGATCCTTCAAATCTAAATAATGCCTGGTATCACAATATCTATCTACAAGCATACATACGTGCACTCATCTATACACCTCTGACATCGGCTGTGCTCAGGACAGGTGCATGAGGAGGCTCTGGAAATAAAATAAATGCCATTGTTTTCTACTAATATGTTTGTTCCATGTGCAGATGAAAGACCTTGACCTGTGATGCAGTCAATGCTAGGAAAGCCTCATTTCCTTAGTAGTGGCTACATCACAGGACAAGAGCACCCATGATGAATACAGAAAAATTAAGTAGGTGAGACACTCAAGAACCATAGATCCATATCAAGTGAAGCATGGTTGAAGCACTGACAATAGAGTGTTGGCACAGGGGCATTCAATGAGAGAAGCAATATCAGTGGGCATTCAATCAAAGTACAAAAGAGAGATTATCATACTGAGCATGAACATGAGGAGTAGAGATCAATAGGGGCATGGCATGGTAAATCAAATAGTGGCACTAAGTAAGCAATCAAATACATGCCCTGCCTTAAATATTCTGAGCAGATAACATTCATGAATAGGATGTCATGCAAGGAATCAAATGCTAATCTTCTCAAGAGTGGTGAATATCAAATATAAACTTTCAAGACAATAGAGAATCAAATAGTGAGCATCCCCAGAGACATGCATCAACATGTCAAAATAAGGTATTCAATCTGCATGTTTCTATTTCAATATTCTATGGCATGAGTGTGTTTAAATCTGCATCTTAAGGCCAAGAAGATGTAAAATGGTGGAGATAATAGCATAGCAGGGCATCTCAACACAAGGAAGATGGCACCAACATAACAATAGCATTGAGATCCCATAAACATATGTAACAGCCATGCTGAATAGATAGATACACAATGCCAATCAAGGTCATAGACCAGCAAGCTCAGCTCCAATTTGAATAACAGGTGTAATCAAGAAATAGTTTAGCACTTCATGCTCACAGCCTATGCAAGATTAGGCATCCAACATAATAGATAGCCAAGATCAGTAATCCAGAAAAACCAAGTCCCATAATTATAGCTCGAGTATTTCAACAATACTATAAAAAGCTAGTGCATCTCAAATAACAAAATGGATATTACATCAACAACTAATAAGGATGCAAATGGCTCCAGAACAATACAGAGAAAGGGTTGTTAACTAGGGTGACGTGATCATGTAAATCAAACATGCATGTAGCTCTAGTATACTATGAACACAATATAATAAATCATCAGAGATTGAGCCATGAAAGAAAATAGCAAGGATACCACATGAATCTTCACGGGATCCATAAACCATGAACAAAAATAAATTGCAAGGAGTGTCAATAATAGAACATGTATACATGATGTCATTCAATTAATAATGAATGAATATTTCGAAGGCACAATGGCACCGGTAGAAAACACCAATCACAGAGGGATGGAGAAGCTTATGGGTGGCAATGGTTAGCATCAATACCATGCAGCAAGCTTTGACAATTCACGGGCCACATAAAAGATGACATAGGGACATAAATGATGCCCTAGTTTTTGAAAGAGCATGCCCCTCGGCCTTCGAAACCAAATGAAATACATGGTAAGATCTATGAAAATCATCGAGCTCATACAATGAGAAAAGATGTTAACACATACCTTCGATGATGCCATAGCTCAAAAAGTTCAATCAAATATGGAGAACAAATACATCGTGCCCTAGCATTTCATAGGCTTTATCCATGCAAGCCAAGGATTTGATACCCTAACACAGAGGCCTAAAATTGAATGCTAAATAGAGGATAGTTTGTGATGCCAGGGCCACAAACCTTTAGGTCATCAATTCATAAGGGAGGCACCAATACATAATAGTTCACAGCAACAAAAAGGCATGTGCCAAAAGCTCACAATAAAATGGATGCTAGTACGCAATGCCTTATCTTTTCACAGGCCATACAAATAAACAACAGAGAGCAGATACATGGTCGTGCCCTAAAAAATAGAGACATCCATTTGAAATATACAAAGTAATGCATTACCAATGCAATGATCAAACACAAATATGAAGCAATAATAGTGCCCTTAAAGAAAACTTAGGTTAATGTGATGCCATGAAATATAATAACAATGCAAATGACAGTGCCCTCATTGAGATAGTGAATGGATATGCAGTGCCATTAACAAAGAATGTAACCACAATGTGCAGAGGAAATGATCTAAGCAAAGAAAGAGCATATCACTGTGCCCTCCATGAATACATGAAACCCTCGAGTGTAAATGCAAAGGTGCCATCATTATGAAATAAAATGCAATTAGATGGAATGTTGTAAACACCAAATACTCACTCTGAAGAAGGGGGATTGTTGTTTCCATATCCAGCCCAAAAATCAAGTACAGAGTACTAGTGGAGTTAGAAACTTGCCATATGTCAAATGAAGAATTCCACATACCAGCGACAAAAGGGTTTTGAATAGAACGGCTTTTGATATTTTCTTTTTCTCCCCTTTGTTGGGTCGAGATTCATTAATCTTTTATTTTGTTATCGTGGGAATTTTAATGAGTCATTAGGTTGGGATACAATATGCTACGGTATATGATGAATGTAGATGGATTATATGTTTTCCCCATTTTTTTGGGTGAGAATATTTCAAATATGTGATAATCCATGTTGTTAGCATAGGTGGATTTGTAAAAACATAGACACTCTTAAAATGTTTTTTTCCCCTTTTTAATATTGGGTTGAGAAACATTTTTGGAGGCTTATTAAATCCATTTTTGTGTCTCAATAGTGGTCAGTTTTAGAATGATAAGTCATTGCATGCATGTTCTTGTAAGATATCAGCAAGTGGTGTTTTTATAAACCATTGTCAGCATATCATTTATGGTGCATGACTTAGTGGGTGGGGTCTTTCCCTTAATTGACCATCCTTTTTGGGTCCCCACTATCCTCACCCCCCTAGAATCTCAAGAATCTGGCATCCAGATTTATGAAGCATTCATGGGCGTATTTGCAATTATTTTCCATCTTTAGGAGGTGGTGGTCATGAATGCAGATGTAGATAGGATATTCTTCCTATACCTCTCACTTTTTGTGATAGAGGTGATTTCTTCATTCTCTCTTTCTTGGAGATGAATGCTTGTAGCTATGGAGAAGAAAGTTGTATTTTGGCTCCCTTCAATTCAATTCATAGCAATTGTCCTTCTTTTTCCTACAACTTTGTGAGTTATTTTGGTGAATTTTATGTCATTTTTTATGATGAAAATTGGTCCTTTACTTGATATGTTATTCATTTTGATGTTCACAAGTACTTTTATTTCCTAAAGTCTTAGTCTATGTGCATTTGAATGTATTTGGGTTTGTGGAATTCATTTTCCCTCCTCATTTACAACCAGCACCTGTTTATTTCTAAGGGAAAAATCAAATTAGGGAGAAGTTGTAATGCTTAGGTTATGTTCTAAATCATATTGTGAGTTTGTTTTCAGTTTGTCGATCTATCAAATTTTGGTGAATCACCTAGTTTTAGTTTCAGTTTCATGCAGTCTCTCTCCCTTTTCCCTCAAAGTTCAGTCAAGTTTTCAAGTGATTCAAAGGGAAGCCGGCCCTTAATCTAAAGGTCTACCCTCTGATAGGTTACCCACAACCTGAGAGTAGTCTCATGTTTCATAGGATTGCTAGGTTCTACATTTATCCATACTTGAGTGCAATCCTTAGTGACAACAGTTTTTGGCACACCCGGTGGGACAACTTTGTTTCCCATCATTCACAGTTTTTGGCACGCCCAGTGGGACAACTTTGTTTCCCATCATTCACTGATATTTTGGTGTGATCCTCAGTGCAATCAGATTTTAAGAGGTGGTTTGTTTCAAGCACCATGGCAACTCTTAGAAAAATCTACTAGTTTAAGCAGTTCAAGTGCTGATAAGTTTTAGAAGTTATTTTTACCAGCTCATTTGATGACCAAGCATGTTAATACCTAATGCGTACTCTCCCTACCACCCCCCATATCATGAGAAACCTACCCATGTTCCAGCATTCATTCCATATCAATTTGGCCAAGCAGTAGCATATAACCATAATGGCCCACAAACAGCAAGTTACCAACATGCACTAACATACCCTCCCACCCAGCATCAAGCATCTTGGTAGCATTCCTATCAACCACCCTATGAAAATCACCATTGTAATCCTCAAAATCAGCCTAATGCCACTTCAGATTGAAACTCCGTATCCTCTATTTTGACAATTTTTCAGGAGAAGATGAGCTCTTTCATGAAAGACTATGCAGAGATGGTGGCTCAGAAAGAGGAACTCTCAAGGCAGCTACATAACCAGATAGCAATACATGAATAGATCCTTGAAGAGAAGAACAACCTAATCTTGACACAAGAGAAGGTTTATAAGAGGAGTCTTGAAGACCGTCAAGAATTCATAAGGAGCATCTACGAGATAGCTACAAAGAATGAGGAGGATCTCCGAAAAGAGTTAGCAGAAAAGGATGAATTTCATGATCATGAGCAGGAGACACTTGCCAAGTAGATTGTAGAAAAGGATCAATTGATTAAGAATCTATTGGCACAAGCACCAAAGCAAGGAGATCAAGAGGTCACTGCTGCCCCAATGCAGGAGAACTCACCAGATCCACTAAAGGGCAATGGAAACTTAATGCATTCTTGAAGACCCTCATGGACCTTGTATCTAGGTTATGAGATGCCAGCTCTTGTTAAGGAGGAGATCCAAAAGGAGAAGCCTCATGCTTCTAAAGAGAACCTAGAAGCTTTGTAGACTACATAGGAGACTCACAAGGTTCAAATCCCAAGTTTCTTGCCTAGTAAGTCCACTAGCACTCCTATTGAAATTCCAAGCTTTAGGTTTTCTCCTTCAGTTTAGAATCTTAGTCAACAGGAGCCTAATCTCCATGCACTTTTAGAGCCTATTCATGATCTTATCTCAGATCTCTAGCCACCTCATTTTATCCCTATAAAGAAGACACCTAAAAGTTTTGACTTCCTAAGTAATAGTGAGCCCATCCTACAGTAGATAAAGCCCTATAAGCCACTTCCTAAGGAGCCCCCTACACCTCATAGCATTTCAGGCCACTTAGGTGTACTTTTTTATGATGATCATGAGGAGCAAGTAGACTTGTTATATGATGATAAATTAGAGCAGCCAGATAAGGATCATGAAGCAAATGAGGGAGAGACCCTAACTGATTTATTTGAGGAAATGCCTTCTTATATTGAACAAGATGAAGTAGTGCAGGATTTACCAGTTGAGCTCTCTGATTATGATAAGAAAGATGTAGTTTTTGCTAACTTAGAGCAACAAGATGATTTTGATTTAATAATTAATATTTTCTATTCTACTCTTGTTGATGTTCCTAAAAAGGATATTGGCTTGTATGTTCTTGAGGAAAACCTTTCATCTTGAGATGCTAATGTTGTGCCAATTATAGAATCTGGGCCTGTTTGCAATAAAGTGGTGGATGAATCTCAAGAATCTTGTTTCTTGGACCATGAGGAGGGGCTATTTATGGTTAAAGACCTGGGACAGTTGGATAGATTTGATGAGCTATTGGAGGTTCCAACTGATGAAGAGGATAATCCTCTAACTGCAGAAGAAGAAATGATATGGCAGACTATCATGGAGGGGCAGATTTTTTATTAGCATGCTGAAGGTGTTTGTAAGATGCATACCGAGAAGCAGGACAGCCCTAGTTTTATGCTCTCTAGGGGGTGTCCTATCAAATACCTAGCACAAATGGGATCAAATGAGACATGCATACTCAAGGACTCAATGGAGAATGACATCAGAAGTTCACTCCTTGGTGAACAGGAGCTTATTCAGCCTCATCAGACTCCTTGGGATAACAACACCTATGATCTAATTGAGGTTAGTGTATGCACCCAAAAATGGTCACCTAGACTTTGGGCCCCATTTATTCAATTTATTTATCTCTGAATCAGTTTTATCAATAATCAATATTTTTTAATTATATCAATTTCTTTGATCAAATCCTATTTCATCATTTTCAATTATTTTCCTTGGGCTAACCATTTTATCCTAAAGTCTTTATTTATTTAAAAGGAATATTTCCTCCCCTTTTAACAAATAAAAATCCCCCCACTTTTCCTCTTATCCTAAGTTGCACAAATAAAGCATTATTCTTATTTTATAAAAAGGGAAAAAGTACTTTTTGTCTCATATGGACACAAAAGTCAACTCCTATTTTCCTATTGGAGGATACTTGTGCACATGGATTTCTCCTCTTTCAAGCTCCATCGTTGATTAAGTCTTTTGCCTCTTAATCTCAATGGTCCATTTCACCTCATTTCTTATAAAAGGAGAGCTCTCTTCCTCATTTGCATATCCATCTTTTTTATGCTAATGTTATGCTGGAGGTTTTCTAGATCACTTTGGAGCTATCTTTGAAGACATTCTACATCAAGCTTTGAAGACTTGCTTTTCATTGTTGCATCTCATTTAGTTTCATATTTCCTTTGTTTAGTTGCATAATCATGGCATATTAGCTTAGTTTCCTTTTATGCAATAGATTAGCTTCACATAGCTTAATTAGGGGAATTGTAATCCATTGCTATTTCCTTTCATAGTTGCATTGTACTTTCATTTTGATAGATTAATCTTGCATATTCATATTACTTTGCATTGCATTTGCATACTTTGATTCAATTTGGGGATTTTGGCACTCTTTCCCTAGTCTTCAATTTTATGAATCTCTCATTGTGTGGTTGACTAGCAAGGTCACTAGTTTGTAGCTCTAGCTAAGAGCAAATTTATCAAAGTCCCTTGCAACTCCATATATAGAGAGCTATGGATCGCTTTGTGAGGCCTTATTGTTGAGCAACCTTGCATGTAATGATTCATAGAACTATGGTCACATTTTCACCATACATTTTTGGTGCCCACTGTGGGGTAGAGTAGATAGACTTTGTCCTTTTATTTTTGCATTTCCGTCAATTTTTCAAATTAAATTCAGCTCAATTTTTAGTTTCTATTTTTCTGGCTCAGTCTATCATATGATACTTCTCAAGTATATTGGGCAATAGATCTCTGTATGTTCATGCGATACTTCACCTGATTAAAGTATCACCTATCTATTTCAAGAATTGTCCCCTGGTGTCAGATGAAGTATCACCTGGCATAAGGTAGAATATCGCATAGATAGAAGGTATCGCCCCAGTGTATTGTGAAGTATCACGCAATTCTGGTATCTGTACTATCACCTATACCTGATAGTGAGCTATTTTTGAGCTATTTTTTGTATCTTGCAAGTTTCAGGTTCTTTGCTATCTTTTTGAAAATTAAGAGGCAAAAGACTTAAGAGGTGGTAGGAGAGTATGCTCTTCACCCTTGTAGTGAAACAGAAATCTTGACCCATCTTGGGATTTTGAAAGCAAGGGGGTAATTGAATTTTCTTGGTGTGTTTGGGAGAGATTCTTGAGATAAGGGAGTATGCTCTTCACCCTTGTGTTGAACCAAAAACCTTGAACCTCAAGAGTTAATCCACTATTTGTTTAGTATAGGAATCCTTTAGCAGGCCTACTCTTGAGCAATCAAGAGGAACGACCCAAGTGGGGACAAGATTTTTTCCAGCTATTCCAACTCACTATAATCTCAAGGCTACCTCAGACACTAAAAACCTTGGTAGACATAACACTTGTCTTCGCTTGATGTGAGTAGCTCATGGGATTGCGACCATGGGGAAAGCATTGAGCAAGAATGCTTAAGGTACTCTTGAGGCCGTGAGGTCCTAGTCCTTTATGAGGATCAAGAGGGGTGTTATGAATGGAAGCCCTTAGTAATAACCTTAGGTTAGAAGCCACCTTTATTTAGCCACTTATCTTCTTAGTGCAAGGATTGATCCAAGTGGACTAACCCGGATCACCCCAAGATACTCACCATATGTGTCCCTTTGGTTGTGTTATTTGACACTTCCACGACAAAGCCAATATCTCTTGTGGGCAACCACTTGGTGTGAGGCAAGGGGACATCAAGTTGTGGGCTAAGTTGGTAAGTATTGAGCCTTTTCTTGTAGGTAGATATTGCTTGAAGTGTTTTTGATTGTGTGAAACCAGTGTAAGTGTTCTCAACATACAAACAATCGATAGCTTCCATAGGGTGCAATTTTATTTTTGATATCACAAGTGTTTGTCTTGGCAAGGTTGCTTTTGCCCTTGTTTCAAGTGTTTGAAGACATGTTTGATCCCCTACTATTTGAAAACCTATCCAAATGCTATTAAATTTATGATTAAAATCAAACATTTTCACCCTTAGATCCAGACATTTGAAATCAAACCTTAAAAACTCAAAATTTTGCACACATTTGGTCAAAAACTGCATCAGTATCACCTTCTTAAGAGAGAAATATCATACGACAGTTCACACTAGACTATGTCACCTGACAGTTATTAGGTCTGTCGCCTGCTAGTTTTGAGGTTTATCACCTGGCATCGTGCGAAGTATCGCCTAGGTATATTGCCTAGTCTGCCTAGAGTCTGTCACCTAGAAGTTTTCAATAGTATTTTTAGTTTCAGTCATTGAGTTGCTTTTAGTATGACTTGGCCTTTGAGTAGGTTATCTAACCTTGCTGTTAGAGACCTATTTTGACTACAAATTTCTGATTTTAATCTTCTAGGGATCATTTCAATTGATTTATAAGGTTACCTTGAAAATAATTTGTCAAGTTAGAGAGTTATTCCTAGTGAAAATTTTGTCTTTAGAATTGTCGATTAGACCCTTAGGGAATTCTGGTCCTACTATTGTCCAAATCATTTTCATATATCTCAATTTTGATTTGAATTTTGGCTAAGTCCAACCTCTTGATTCAAAAGTGCAAGGGTATTCACCCTTTGATTTGAGGCACCTCTTTGACAGTGTTGGTCATGCCTTTTATTTTCTATCTTTTCATTTTTCTCTTTGGACAATAGAGAATCTTAATTATCCTAGGTTGGCATTGGCACTTTGAAAGATTGACTTATCACCTAGAGTTTCTTTCTTTCATGTCAGTTACAACAAGATACCAAGTTAGTCAAAGGAAACAACCTCCAATTGTCAGATCCTAGGTGCTATCATGTTGCTCAACATCTCAATGAATGTTATGGTATCAATTGCATAAGATGACTCTTAGTCTTCTTCTTCCTTCTCCATTTCCCATATTCTTCTAAAGTCTTCTATTCCCATGGGAAATTCTTCTTCTTCTTTTTTATTCTTTTCCTCTTATTTTCTAGTCTACCTTCTTCTATTCATCTATTCATTTCTTCTACACTTGATTCCTCCTCTTCTAGAACCATGAATTTCAACTATCTTGTTAAGGAACCTCTCTTGAGAATAGATGATCTTGAACTCATTGCTCAATTTGAAGAGTATCTTTATTCCTCCAATAGTCCTTCCAAATATCTCATGGGTGATAAACTTATGGCAAAAATAAAGGAAAAGATGATTAAATCAGATGCCTTTGCTAGGATCATAGACATGATCATATCACAACCTCCTTCTTCTAAATTTTCTTCATCATCTAAGTTTTCTCATTCTTCCTCATCTTCCAAATCTTACCATGACTCTTCTAAACATTATTCGCATTCTTCATTATCCAAGTCTTCTTCTTCCACTAAGTCTTCAATTTCCTCTTCTTCACGATCTCATTCTTCTTCTACTTCTCCCAAGAGTCTTACTTCTTTTCAGAAGACATACCATAAAGAGCAACGTGATAGTCCTTGTGATGTCTCTTCCACAAAGAGTGATACACCCAGCTATGATGACTATGATGACTATGATGATGGACAATGTAGTGATGCCCATGAAACTTCTATTCCTAAGCATCATCCTCGTGGTACACTTGTGATTTATAAGGGGGAGTCGTATTGGGTAGACTGTGATGGTGATCCATATGACTCTAACTTTTAAGAATTCTTTGATGATTTTTGTGAACAATACAATATTCCTACTAAGGAAGAGAAAATCTACGGTACTGATTTCAAACATCAAAAGAATCTCTCCTCTAAAAGTTCTCATGCTAAAAATAAAGGTTGCACTCTCAAGGAACATCATATTAATGTTAAACCTTTGTCTTGTGATGGTTCCCTTCCATCCTCTACTTCCTCCAATACCCTTACATCTCCTAAAGTCACTAAGTCTTCCAAATCTTTCACAAATACTTCATCTGATTCAAATCCTAATGCTTTTCATGTAGTTCCCTATAGTTATTCTCAAGGGCCACCTCTTAAAGATACTCAAGCTAACCTTCACTTGGCTTCAAATACTTTCAATAATGCTAAACCTAAAGAGCCTAAGCCTTTAAATGCTATAATAACTACTTCAGCTATTCCTTCACCATCTCTACCAAAGTCTTCCATACAACTCCAACCCGCTTCCTTATCCTTAGAAGTGGCTCCATGTCAAGAGGACCTTAAAAATGATAAAGAAAAAAATATAAATAAAGATCAAGATCAAGAACCCTCCATATCATCTAATTCTCTTCATGATGTATCTCCTCCATTTCATGGTTCTTTTGATCCTCTACACTCTTCCACATTCATTCCACCATCTCCTAAGCAAGATCAAGCTACTACTTACACCGTTGAGCTTATTGATAATCAAAATAACCTTACCACACTTGCACTTTCCAAAGATGATACTTCCATTAAGGTTATTAAAAATGATGTTGTTACTTCCAATGATAAGCCTATTGAAAATCAAGAGAAAAATTCTACGCTTGTGCTATCCAAAGATCCTTGTCAAGATCAAAGTCTTCCATCTTCTTGTTCTACCACTCCATGTTCACTTCCGCTTTCTACTCTTCCTAAGTCTTCACAAGCTTTGAATGATCCTATCAAAGAAACTGCTCCTATTCAAGATGTCTAGGATCCTGTTGAAAATTCTAATGCTCACTCTAAAGATGCTGATATCCTTGGTTGTGATATAGATGTTGATGAGCTTACTGATTATCCTTTTGCGTCTTCCACTTCCATCCTTGGACCTCTTCCACCATTGCTAAGGACTTCATGTCTGCCTTCCATATTGGGTCCTTATGTCCCTTCACTTTCCCCTCCTAATTCTCCTAATTCGTCATCCATTTTGGGTCCTTACATCCCTCCATCTCCTATCTTCCCTCAAGATCAACATAGATGCATACCCTTGAATCATTTCATCCATCCACCCATCTAAACCAGTCGTATTTTCCTTCTTCCACAAGTACCAAGTCTTTTGGAAGTAACTTGAATGTTCAATACAAGAAAAAGAAGCAATACAAGAATCCATCAAAAAAAAAGATCACCATGTCTCCTCTAATTGACATGGGGGCATAAAGTCAAAAAAGATATCTAAGAAGAAAACTACAAGACAAGTATGAGTTCCAAAATCCATCATTGAATATATTCTCTCTAAATAATCAAAAAGAAATGAAAATCCTACAACTATATGGATTCCAAAGTCTCTCTTGAAAGAGTATGATGTTGAACAAAAAGTGAAGTTGACATTCAAGCTTCCAAAGGCTTCCACTTCATCTCCTTCCAAAAATATTCTTCAATTCCATGTTCCTGAACCGCAACCTCTGCTAAACATTCACCATATTCCTTCACGTATTCCTTCATTCATGTTTCTTGCACCCTCTCACCACCCTTCAAGGTGTGTGTCGATGTTGATCTTACCTTCGTTTCCATCTCCCTTTCCCTATTAGCATCTTTGAGCATATCATTTTGAATCCTTGGCATATCATGGTTTATCCTTTCAAGGAGCACTATCTAAAAAGCTTGCCTTCTTCCAAAAAAAAAAATTTGAAAATGTGCCATGGTGAAAACCTGGAAACAGGCACCTTGGTAGCAAAATTAAAGAGAAATAAATTCATCCTATGGTGAAAACCACTCCCTTGTGGCACCTTGGATAAGTACCATGATGAAAACCTAGCAATCAGGCATCATGTGTAGTTCTTCTACATGTTTCATTCATTCCATCTTCTCTCTTTGATCTTGGCAATGTTGACCTATACACAAACATTTGGCTATCTTGTGAGCTATCTTATGATGATCTTGCTTTCATTCCATTCATGTTTAGCCTTCATTTTCACTTTCCTCCATTCATTCTAGCCTTTCGCTATCCTTTTCCCCCTTGGTCTTGATCTAATAAAAAAGAGTAAAATACGATCCTATGAAGTCTCTTGACATGTCTACCCTCTTTAGACTGCATCCTTTCATGCTCTTACATTGCACTTTTGTGGCTTATCCTATGCTGGCCTTTCATTGCTTGTCCAAATGTACTTTTCATGACATTTTTTTTTCCCTAGCTTGGGTACTCTTGAGGAGTTTGACCTTGAAGATTTCTTCCCTCCGTTCACTTTCATTCTCCTTTCCTCCATCTCATTCACCAGCTTGCTCATCCCTCTTGTTCTCCACCTTGCTTGACATTGGGACTACACGATGTGATCTTGCTTAAAGAGTTTGATGCCTATTCTGTCTAGGGGCATCCTTTGTATATATTTTATGATCCTAAAAAATACCAAAAAAATTGATATATGATGCTGAAAAAATCCTAAAAAGTATAAAAAGTCTTGAAAATACAAAAAAAATCAAAAAATGCAAAAATTCAAAAAAATAGAAAAAGTGCCTTGGTGAAAACCTGGAAACGGGCGCCTTGGTAGCAAAAATCAAAAAAAATGAACAAAAGAGAAAAATTGCAATAAAAGTCCAAGTGGTGAAAACTTGGAAACAGGTGCTACTTGAGGCCTTTGCACTCCTATTTATTAGCATGTGTCCTCGACACTTAGCCATTTTCCATCATGCCTTGACCTTATTTGACTTGGTCTGGAATTGGTCCTTATTTTTGTCTAGGGGGCATAACTGTTAGCATAGGTCCTTTAGGTGCATTTGTCTCTTGGGGCATTTCACAATAGGTGTTTTTCAACACCACCCCAAAATAGTGTTTTTCAACACTACCCTTGCATCGAGTGTTTCTTAAAACTTATCAGATGTCTTACCCAATAGTCCAAGTGTAATGCGATATTTCTCATTTATAGATGTGATACTCAGAGTTTGACTCTATGACCAACACACACACACTTAAAAAATCAACTCACTTGAGATATGTTGACTTTATTTTTCTTTGTGTGCTATCTATGAGGATTTCTTTGATGAGTGGTCTCTCCCTAAGAAGTTTTCGATGATGCATAGCTAGAAGACTGAGGGAATAAGAACATGTTTTATTTCTTTATCTTCTTGTGGGAATATTTTGTTGATCCTAACTGTCATGAGCATGTATGCTGGTCTTCCTTGACACTTGGGATTGACAAGGTATTATCCTTCACTATTTTTATGCAAGTGCATGCTTATAGCTATCCTGACTTTCATGTGTCTTGATACAAGCATAATCTTGCCATAGAAAATTTAGGTGATCTCACTACATTAGTCATCTTGACCTACATGTCTTTGATGCCTAGGTGAGATTTCCACATTTTTATCTGATAAAGATCATATTCATATTCACATAGCTATGCTAGTGTGCATTGTATGATCTTACGGTGCTACCTAACACTTGATGATGATAATTAGATGTCTATAAGCATTGTGACCTTGCAAGTCAACCACTTTCATAGTAGCTTGCATTCTTAGGTTCATGAGTAGATTAGTTCTTTGCATTTTGCATATGGAAAGAGCTCTTCTTTTAATCTTTCACGGACTAGTCGGTCAACTATGCTCACCTTCCACTTCCTCTCGATCGTGTCTTTCACTTCTTGTCTTTCATATCACATTCTTTTCTATGACACTTTTTACCCCTAATATAGCATTTTTGACTTTTTGACCAATTTTTTAAAACACCTCGAAATTGCGCAAAAATTGCACCCCTAGCTAATTTCGACGTCTTGGATCCATTTTCAAACTCAAAATTGAAATCTAAGGTTGTCTTCCTAGTCAAAATTACATTTCAAATCTTCTCCCTCTTCTGCGCAGTTGACAGACCCTTTTGAGGCATAATTCTTTGATCTTTGATGGAATTTCTTCCTTTCCATGTCTCTCAATTTTCTAGTCTTTCATTCACCCTACTTCTTTTCTTCTAATTCATCACTGGGGCATGTTTAATTGCTTAATGGTTATCTTATAAACCTTATCTTTGATTGTGATTGATTATGATTTGATCAACTCTTTATCAGTTTTTTGTTCCTCTCTATCTGATTTCAATTTTGATTCTGAGGGGGCAGTATCTATGGGATTCTCATCCCTGATTCTCTTGATTCTCTTGATTCAGACATCTTTGGTGAGCTTTCGCTCAAGCTTGAGATTCTTATCTCTTATTTTGGATATGATCCCAAATTGACCTCATGTCCAGAATCCTTTGTCTATGTTTGTCCAGGTGTGATCCCAAATCAACCTCACATCTAAGTTGTTTTGTGATCCCAAATTGATCTCATATTTCAATTCTTCTTTGACTGCATGTGTTCCTAGATCGATCACACATTAGTCAAAGAGGGGAAAATGTATGCACCCAAAAATGGTCACCTAGACTTTGGGCCCCATTTATTCAATTTATTTATCTCTGAATCAGTTTTATCAATAATCAATATTTTTTAATTATATCAATTTCTTTGATCAAATCCTATTTCATCATTTTCGATTATTTTCCTTGGGTTAACCATTTTATCCTAAAGTCTTTATTTATTTAAAAGGAATATTTCCTCCCCTTTTTTAACAAATAAAAAGCCCCCCACTTTTCCTCTTATCCTAAGTTGCACAAATAAAGCATTATTCTTATTTTATAAAAAGGGAAAAAGTATTTTTTGTCTCATATGGACACAAAAGTCAACTCCTATTTTCCTATTGGAGGATACTTGTGCACATGGCTTGCTCCTCTTTCAAGCTCCATCATTGATTAAGTCTTTTTCCTCTTAATCTCAATGGTCCATTTCACCTCATTTCTTATAAAAGGAAAGCTCTCTTCCTCATTGGCATATCCATCTTTTTTATGCTAATGTTATGTTGGAGGTTTTCTAGATCACTTTGGAGCTATCTTTGAAGACATTCTACATCAAGCTTTGAAGACTTGTTTTTCATTGTTGCATCTCATTTAGTTTCATATTTCCTTTGTTTAGTTGCATAATCATGGCATATTAGCTTAGTTTCCTTTTATGCAATAGATTAGCTTCACATAGCTTAATTAGGGGAATTGTAATCCATTGCTATTTCCTTTCATAGTTGCATTGTACTTTCATTTTGATAGATTAATCTTGCATATTCATATTAGTTTGAATTGCATTCGCATACTTTGATTCAATTTGGGTATTTTGGCACTCTTGCCTTAGTCTTCAATTTTATGAATCTCTCATTGTGTGGTTGACTAGCAAGGTCACTAGTTTGTAGCTCTAGCTGAGAGAAAATTTATCAAAGTCCCTTGCAACTCCATGCATAGAGAGCTATGGATCACTTTGTGAGGCCTCATTGTTGAGCAACCTTGCATGTAATGATTCATAGAACTGTGGTCACATTTTCACCATACAGTTAGTAATCTGGTGTACCAAATTCAAAAGATGATATGCCAGATAGTTCAGTACATTTTTGTGTTCCATGTTCTCTTTGTTGGCATCAAATATGAAAAGTATAATATTTTGAGGAGAATGGGGAGCTATTTCAACAATCCAGTTAACGGATTTGTTTAACTAGTTTCCTATGACTAGTTAGAGTAGGGTAGGATAGGAATTTCAGTTTCTGTGTTTCCTAAGTGCCTCACAACAAGTTGCTCTTAGTGTTTCTTTTAGTTTTCTTTCAATTCAGTTTTTAGTTTGGTTTCAGTAGAAATAAGCTAGAGAAGTTATCTCTGGTAGTTAGCAGTTTTGTCAGAAGGGAGTTGGTTGTTCTAAGAAGCTAGGTTCAGTTTGAAGCTTATATGACTGTGTGCCCAATGGATCTACCAGGCAGTTGGTCAGGATGCTTAGTAGGAAAGCACTCCATAAAGGTCACCAGAATGTTACCATTATTTTACTCATCTTTGGTGACCTAATTACTAGATGAGCTACAGCACCCTAGTTTGTGTTATTAAGTGGTCTTGCTTAATATTTGTGTTCATTTTCATTACAAAGTACATGAAAGGGAAGGAGATAGATTTTTGCATCTAAGATTACATGTGCATTTATCAATGTTAAGCATGATGTGTATAAGATAAAAGAACTGAAAGGAACATCTATCTGAGCTCACACATGCCGTGAGCATAGCCATTGCTAGAATTGCATAAATTAGTGCAAATATACATAGTAATGACATTGAAGTATGGGGGTACTAGACATTGACTGGTAATGAGTCTTTCTCCACCATGTTCCCAGTGTGCTCTTGTGATCCTGAACCTGTAGATAAGAGAAGAGAAGTGGGTTAGATCCTTCAAATCTAAACAATGCCTCGTATCATAGTATCTATCTATAAGCATGCATACATTCACTTAGCTATACACCTCTAACACGGGCTATGCTTAGGGCAGGTGGATGTGGAGGCTCTGGAAATAAAATAAATGCCATTATTTTTTACTAATATGTTTATTCCATGTGCAAATGAATGACCTTGACCTATGATGTAGTCAATGCCAAGAAA
The DNA here is from genome assembly GCA_027943335.1 of Chamaecyparis obtusa. Taxonomy (NCBI): domain Eukaryota; kingdom Viridiplantae; phylum Streptophyta; class Pinopsida; order Cupressales; family Cupressaceae; genus Chamaecyparis; species Chamaecyparis obtusa. The sequence continues at coordinate 206,455 of BSBK01000554.1, read as the reverse complement.
GCCTCATTTCCTTGGCAGTGGCTGCATCACAGGGCAAGAGCACCCATGATAAATATGGAAACATTCAGTAGGTGAGACACTCAAGAACCATAGATCCATATCAAGCGAAGCATGGTTGAAGCACTAACAATAGAGCACTGGCACAGGGGCATTCAGTGAGAGAAGCAATATTAGTGGGCATTCAATCAAAGTACAAAAGAGAGATTATCATACTGAGCATGAACATGATGAGCCGAGATCAATAGGGGCATGGCATGGTAAATTAAATGGTGGCACTAAGTAAGCAATCAAATACATGCCCTGCCTTAAATATTCTGAGCAGATAACATTCATGAACATGATGTCATGCAAGGAATCAAATGCTAATCTTCTCAAGAGTGGTGAATATCAAATGTAAAATTTCAAGACAACAAAGAATCAAACAGTGAGCATCCCTAGAGACATACATCAACATGTCAAAATAAGGTATTCAATCTGCATGTTTCTATTTCAATATTCTATGGCATGAGTGTGTTTAAATCTACATCTTAAGGCCAAGAAGATGTAAAACAATGGAGATAATAGCATAGCAGGGGATCTCAACACAAGGAATATGGCACCAACATAACAATAGCATTGAGATCCCATAAACATATGTAACAGCCATGCTGAACAGATAGATACACAATGCCAATTAGGGTCATAGACCAGCAAGCTCAGCTCCAATTTGAATAACAGGTGTAATCAAGAAATAGTTCAGCACTTCATGCTCACAACCTATGCAAGATTAGGCATCCAACATAATAGATAGACAAGATCAGTAATCCAGACAAACCAAGTCCCATAATTATAGCTCAAGCATTTCAACAATACTATAAACAGCTAGTGCATCTCAAATAACAACATGGATATTACATCAACAAGTAATAAGGATGGAAATGGCTTGAGAACAATATAGAGAAAGGGTTGTTAAATGGGTGATGTGATCATGTAAATCAAACATGCATGTAGCTCTGGTATACTATGAATGCAATACAATAAATCACCAGAGATCAAGCCATGAAAGAAAACAGCAAGGATAACACATGAATCTTCACAGGATCCATAAACCATGAATAAAAATAAATTGCAGGGAGTGTCAATAACAGAACATGTATACATGATTCCATTCAATTAATAATGAATGAACATTTCAAAGGTACAATGGTGTCGGCAGCAAACACCAATGACAGAGGGATGGAGAAGCTTACGGGTTGCAATGGTGAGAATCAATACCATGCAACAAGCTTTGATAGTTCGTGGGCCACATAAAAGATTACAAAGGGACATAAATGATGCCCTATTTTTTGAAAGAGCATGGCCCTTAACCTTCGAAAACAACAGCAATACATGGTAAGAGCTATGAACATCATTGAGCTCATATAGTGAGCAAAGGTGTTAACACATACCTTTGATGATGCCATAGCTCGAAAAGGTCAATCAAATATGGAGAACAAATACATCGTGCCCTAGCATTTCATGGCCTTTATCCATGCAGGCCAAGGATTTGATACCCTAACACAAAGGCTTGAAATCGAATGCTAAACATAGGGTAGTTTTTTATGCTAGAGCTACGGACCTACAAGTCATCAGTGCATAAGGGAGGCACCAATACATAACAGTTCATAGCAACAAAAAAGCATGTGCCAAAAGCTCACAATAAAATGGATGCTAGTACGCAATGCCTTATCTTTTCATAGTCCATATAAACAAACAGCAAAGAGGGGATACATGTTCATGCCCTAAAAAATAGAGACATCAATTTGAAATATACAGAGTAATGCATTACCAGTGCAATGATCAAACACAAATATGAAGCAATAACAATACCCTTAAAGAAAACTCAGGTTAATGTGATGCCATGAAATATAATAACAATGCAAATGACAGTGCCCTCATTGAGACAATGAATGGATATGTAGTTCCATTAACAGAGAATGTAACCACAATGTGCAGAGGAAATGATGCAAGCAGAGAAAGAGCATATCACTGTGCCCTCCATGAATACATGAAACCCTCAAGTGTAAATGCAAAGGTGCCATCATTGTGAAATAAAATGCAATCACATGGAATGTTGTAAACACCAAATACTCACCGTGAAGAAGAGGGATTGATCTTTCCATATCCAGCCCAAAAATCAAGTGTAGAGTACCAGTGGAGTTAGAAACTTTCCATATGTCAGATGAAGAATTCCACATACCAAGGGTAGAAGGGTTTTGAATAGAATGGCTTTTGATATTTTCTTTTTCTCCCCTTTGTTGGGTCGAGATTCATTAATCTTTTATTTTTCTATGGTGGGAATTTTAATGAGTCATTAGGTTAGGATATAATATGCTAGGGTATATGACGAATGTAGATGGATTATATGTTTTCCCCATTTTTTTGGGTGAGAATATTTCAAATATGTGATAATCCATGTTGTTAGCATAGGTAGATTTGTAAAAACATAGATACTCTTAAAATGTGTTTTTCCCCTTTTTAATATTAGGTTGAGAACCATTTTTGGAGGCTTATTAAATCCATTTTTTTTGTCTTAATAGGGGTCAGTTTTAGAATGATAAGTCATTGCATGCATGTTCTTGTAAGATATCGACAAGTGGGGTTTTTATAAACCATTATCAGCATATCATTTATGGCACATGACTTAGTGGGTGGGGTCTTTCCCTTTCACCATCCTTTTTGGCCACCCACTATCCTCACCCCCCTATAATCTTGAGAATCTGGCATCCAGATTTATGAAGCATTCATGGGCATATTTCTAGTTATTTTCCATCTATAGGAGGTGGTGGTCATGAATGCAGATGCAGATAGGATTTTTTTCATATACCTCTCACTTTTTGTGATAGAGGTGAGTTCTTCATTCTCTCTTTCTTGGAGATGAATGCTTGTAGCTATGGAGAAGAAAGCTATATTTTGGCTCCCTTCAATTCAATTCATAGCAATTGTCCTTCTTTTTCCTACAACTTTGTGAGTTATTTTGGTGAATTTTATGTCATGTATTGTGATGAAAATTGGTCCTTTACTTGATATGTTATTCATTTTGATGTTCACAAGTACTTTTATTTCCTAAAGTCTCAATCTGTGTGCATTTGAATGTATTTGGGTTTGTGGAATTCATTTTCCCTCCTCATTTACAACTAGCATGTGGTTATTTCTAAGGGAAAAATAAGATTAGGGAGAAGTTGTGATGCTCGAGTTATGTTTTGAATCATATTGTGAGTTTTTTTTCAGTTTGTGGATCTATCAAAGTTTGGTGAATCACCTAGTTTTAGTTTTAGTTTCATGCACTCTCTCTCCCTTTTCCCTCAAAGTTCAGTCAAGTTTTCAGGTGATTCAAAGGTAAGCCGGCCCTTAATCCGGAGGTCTACCCTCTGATAGTTTACCTATAGCCTAAGAGTATTCCCATGTTTCATGGGATTGTTAGGTTCTACAATTAGCCATACTCGGGTGCAATCCTTAGTGACAACAATTTCTGGCATGCCCGGTGGGACAACTTTCTTTCCCATCATTCATAATTTTTGGCACACCCAGTGGGACAACTTTGTTTCCCATCATTCACTAAGATTTTGGTGTGATCCTTAGTGCAATCAGCCTTTAAGAGGTGGTTTGTTTCAAGCACCATGGCAACTCTTAGAAAAATCTACTGGTTTAAGTAGTTCAAGTGCTGATAAGTTTTCAAAGTTCCTTTTACCGGCTCATTTGATGAGAAAGCATGTCAATAACTAATGTGTATTCTCCCTATCACCCCCCATATCATGAGAAACCTACCCATGTTCTAGCATTCTTTCCATATCAATCTAGCCAAGCAACAGCATATAAACAAAATGGCCCACAAACAATAAGTTACCAGCATGCACTAACATACCCTCCCACCTAGCATCAAGCATCCTGGCAGCATTCCTATGAATTTCCCTATGAAAATCACCATTGCAATCCTCAAAATTAGCCTAATTCCACTTCAAATTCAAACTCCATATCCTATGTTTTGATAATTTTTTGAGAGGAGATGAGCTCTTTCATGAAAGACTATGTGGAGATGGTGGCTCAGAAAGAGGAGCTCTCAAGGTAGCTACATAACTAGATAGAAATGCATGAACAGATCCTTGAAGAGAAGAACAACCTGATCTTGACACAAGAGAAGGTTTATAAGAGGAGTCTTGAAGACCATCAAGAATTCATAAGGAGCATCTACGAGACAGCTACAAAGAATGAGGAGGATCTCCGAAAAGAGTTAGCAGAAAAGGATGAATTTCATGATCATGAGCAAGAGACACTTGCCAAGCAGATTGTAGAAAATGATCAATTGATTAAGAATCTATTGGCACAAGCACCAAAGCAAGGAGATCAAGAGGTCATTGCTACACCAATGTAGGAGAGCTCACCAGATCCACTAGAGGGCAATGGAAACTTAACGCATTCTTGGAGACCCTCATGGACCTTGTATCCAAGTTACAAGATGCCAGCTCTTGTTAAGGAGGAGATCTAGAAGGAGATGCCTCATGCTACTGAAGAGAACCTAGAAGATTTGTAGACTGGACAAGAGACTCACAAGGTTCAAATCCCAAGTTTCTTGCCTAGTAATTCCACTAGCACTCCTATTGAAATTCCAAGCTTGAGGTTTTCTCCTTCAGTTCAGAATCTTAGTCAACAAGAGTCTAATCTCCATGCACTTTTAGAGCCTATCCATGATCCTATCTCAAATCTCCAGCCACCTCATTTTATCCCTATAAAGGAGATACCTAAAATTTTTGACTTCCTAAGTGACAGTGAGCCCGTCCTGCAACAGATAAATCCCTATAAGCCACTTCCTAAGGAGCCCCCTACACCTTGTAGCATTTCAGGCCACCAGGAAGAAGATGATTTTTGTCTTTTAGGTGTACTTTTTTATGATGATCATGAGGAACAAGTAGACTTGTTATATGATGCTAAATTAGACCAGCCAGATAAGGATCATGAAGCAAATGAGGGAGAGACCCTAACTAATTTATTTGAGGAAATGCGTTCTTATATTGAACAAGATGAAGTAGTGCAAGATTTACCAATTGAGCTCTCTGATTATGATAAGAAAGATGTAGTTGTTGCTAACTTAGAGCAACAGGATGATTTTGATTTAATAATTAATATTTTATGTTCCACTCTTGTTGATGTCCATGAAAAGGATATTGGCTTGTATGTTCCTGAGGAAAACCTTTCATCTCGAGATGCTAATGTTGTGCCAATTATAGAATCTGGGCCTGTTTGCAATAAAGTGGTGGATGAATCTCAAGAATCTTGTTTCTTGGACTGTGAGGAGGGGCCAGTTATGGTTAAAGACCTAGGATATTTGGATAGCTTTGATGAGCTATTGGAGGTTCCAACTAATGAAGAGGCTAATCCTCTAATTGCAAAAGAAGAAATGATATGGCAGACTATCATGGAGGGGCAGATTTTTTATCAGCATGCTGAAGGTGTTTGTAAGATGCATACCAAGCAGTAGGAGAGGCATGGTTTTATGCCCTCTAAGGGGTGTCCTATCAAATACCTAGCATAGATGGGATCAAATGAGACATGCATACTCAAGGACTCAATGGAGAATGACATCAGAAGTCCACTCCTTGGTGAACAGGAGCTTATTTAGCCTCATCAAACTCCCAAGGAGAACAACACCTATGATCTAATTAAGGTTAGTAATCTACTATACCAAATTCAAAAGATGATATGCCAGATAGTTCAGTACATTTTTGTGTTCCATGTTCTCATTGTTGGCATCAAATATGAAAAGTATAATATTTTGAGGAGAATGGGGAGCTATTTCAACAATCCAGTTAACATATTTGTTTAACCAATTTCCTGTGACTAGTTAGAGTAGGGTAGGATAGGAATTTTAGTTTTTGTGTTTCCTAAGTGCCTTGGTACAACTTGCTCTTAGTTTTGCTTTTAGTTTGCTTTCAGTTCAGTTTTCAGTTTAGTTTGAGTAGAAATGAGCCAGAGAAGTTGACTCCAGCAGTTAGCAATTTTTTCAGAAGGGGGTTGGTTGTTTTAAGAAGCTAGGTTTAGTTTGAAGCTTATATGACTCTGTGCCCAATGGATCTACCAGGTAGCTAGTCAGGATGCTTAGCAGGCAAGCACTCCATAGAGGTCACTAGAATGTTACCATTATTTTACTCATCTTTGGTGACCTAATTACTAGATGAGCTACAGCACCCTAGTTTGTGTTATTAAGTGGTATTGCTTAATATTTGTGTTCATTTTCATTGCAAAGTACATGAAAGGGAAGGAGATAGATTTATGCATCTAAGATTACATGTGCATATATCAATGTTAAGCATGATGTGTGCAAGAGAAAAGAAATGATAGGAACATCTATCTGAGCTCACACGTGTTGTGAGCATAGCCATTGCTAGAATTGCATAAATTAGTGCAAATATACATAGTAATGAACATGAAGTACAGGGGTACCAGACATTTCCTAGTAATGATTCTTTCTCCACAGTGTTCCCGGTGTGCTCCTGTGATCTTGAACCTGTAGATAAGAGAAGAGAAGTGGTTTAGGTCCTTCAGATCTAAACAATGTCTGGTATCATAGTATCTATCTAAAAGAATGCATACATGCACTCAGTTATACACCTCTGACACGGGCTATGCTCAAGTCAAGTGCATGAGGAGGCTCTGGAAATAAAAGAAATGCAATTGTTTTTTACTAATATGTTTATTCCATGTGTAGATGAATGTTCTTGACCTGTGATACAGTCGATGCTAGGAAAGCCTCATTTCCTTGGTAGTGGCTACATCATAGGGAAAAAGCACCCATGATGAATACAAAAACATTCAGGAGGTGAGACACTCAAGAACCATAGATTCATATCAAGTGAAGCATGGTTGAAGCACTAACAACAGAGCACTGGCACAGGGGCATTCAGTGAGTGAAGCAATATCAGTGGGCATTCAATCAAAGTACAAAAGAGAGATTATCATACTAACCATGAACATGATGAGCCGAGATCAACAAGGGCACGGCATGGTAAATTAAATGGTGGCACTAAGTAAGAATTCAAATACATGCCCTGCCTTAAATATTCTGAGCAGATAACATTCATGAACAGGATGTCATGCAAGGAATCAAATACTAATCTTCTCAAGAGTGGTGAATATCAAATGTAAACTTTCAAGACAATAGAGAATCAAACAATGAGCATCCCCAGAGACATACATCAACATGTCAAAATAAGGTATTCAATCCGCATGTTTCTATTTCAATATTCTATTGCATGAGTGTGTTTAAATCTACATCTTAAGGCCAAGAAGATGTAAAATAGCAGAGATAATAGCATAGCAAGGCATCTCAACACAAGGAAGATGGCACCAACATAACAATAGCATTGAGATCCCATAAACATATGTAACAACCATGCTGAACAGATAGATACACAATGCCAATCAGGGTCATAGACTAGCAAGCTCAGCTCCAATTTCAATAACAGGTGTAATCAAGAAATAGTTGAGCACTTCATGCTCACAGCCTATGCAAGATTAGGCATCCAACATAATAGATAGACAAGATCAGTAATCTAGACAAACCGAGTCCCATAATTATAGCTCAAGCATTTCAATAATACTATAAACAGCTAGTGCATCTCAAATAACAAAATGGATATTACATCAACAACTAATAAGGATTGAAATGGCTCCAGAACAATACAAAGAAAGGGTTGTTAACTAGGGTGACACGATCATGTAAATCAAACATGCATGCAACTCTGGTATACTGTGAACACAATACAATAAATCATCTAAGAATGATCCATGAAAGAAAACAGCAAGGATACCACATGAATCTTCATGGGATCCATAAACCATGAACAAAAATAAATTGCACGAAGTGTCAATAACAGAACATGTATACATGATGCCATTCAATTAATAATGAATGAACATTTTGAAGGCAAAATGGTGCCGGTAGAAAACATTAATGACAGAGGGATGGAGAAGCTTACAGGTCACAATGGTTAGCATCAATACCATACAACAAGCTTTGACAGTTCACGGGCCATATAAAAGATGATAGTAGGACATAAATAATGCCCTAGTTTCTGAAAGAGCATGGCCCTCGGCCTTCGAAAACAATAGCAATACATGGTAAGAGCTATGAACATCATCGAGCTCATACACTGAGCAAAGATGTTAACACATACCTTTGATGATGCCATAGCTCGAAAAGCTCAATCAAATATGGAGAACAAATACATCGTGCCCTAGCATTTCATAGGCTTTATCCATGGAGGCCAAGGATTTCATACCCTAACATAGAGGCCTGAAATCCAATGCTAAACAGAGGGTATTTTTTGATGCCAGGGCCGCAGACCTGCAAGTCATCAGTTCGTAAGGGAGGCACCAATACATAACAGTTCACAGCAACAAAAAAGTATGTGCCAACAGCTCACAATAAAATGGATGCCAGTACGCAATGCCTTATCTTTTCATAGGCCATACAAACAAATAGTAGAGAGGGGATACATGGTCATGCCCTAAAAAATAGAGACATCCATTTGAAATATACAGAATAATGCATTACTAGTGCAATGATCAAACACAAATATGAAGCAATAACAGTGCCCTTAAAGCAAACTCAGGTTAATGTGATGTCGTGAAATATAATAATAATGCAAATGACAGTGCCCTCATTGAGACAGTGAATGGATATGCAGTTCCATTAATAGAGAATTTAACTACAATGTGCAGAGGAAATTATGCAAGTAGAGAAAGAGCATATCACTATGCCCTCCATGAATACATGAAACCCTCGAGTGTAAATGCAAAGGTGCCATCATTGTGAAATAAAATGCAATCAGATGGAATTTTGTAAACACCAAATACTCACCGTGAAGAAGAGGGATTGTTGTTTCCATATCCAGCCCAAAAATCAAGTGCAGAGTACTAGTGGAGTTAGAATCTTGCCATATGTCAGATGAAGAATTCCACATACCAGCGGTAGAAGGGTTTTTAATAGAATGGCTTTTGATATTTTCTTTTTCTCCCCTTTGTTGGATCAAGATTCATTAATCTTTTATTTTTCTATGGTGGGAATTTTAATGAGTCATTAGGTTAGGATATTGTTGTCACTAGGGATTGCACCCGTGATGGCTACGTATAAAACCTAGCAATCCTGTGAAACATGGGAATACTCTCAAGATGTGGCACTGCTTCACTCAGAATAAACCTCTAGATTAAGGGTTGGCTTCCCCATTTGTATCACCTAAACTAAACTGAACTTGAAGGGAAAGGGAGAGAGATTGCATGAAATTGAAATGTCTAAAACTAACTTAGGTTATTCACCAAACTAGATAGATCCACAGATTGAAAAAGAACTCACAATGACACTTGAAATAATCTGGTAAATCACAACTAGACCCAGTTTGCCTTAATAATTCTTGGAATAAAGAGGTATTCATCTTAAAAGGAGGGAAAACTTCCACAACTTAAGACCAAATGTACACAGATTATAACAATAACTGCAAAACACCTTCCTAAGCACTCAACTTGAACAAACATGCAAGGTAAAGGACAATGAGATCACAATAACTTTAGCATGAATTCAAATAAGAAAACTCAAAAAATAATAGGAATAGAAGGAAAACTATATTATCTTCAATGAAAAGGAGCCAAACATCAACCTGCTTCTCAAGAACTACAACATTCACCTGGTGAAAATGAGGGAAGGAAGAACTAGCCTTCAATCACCAAAGGTGAGAGGCATATAAAGGAAATCTGTAGAATCTGCCATCAACCCCACTACCTCTCCAAGAATAGAAAAGCCTCAGCCATTAGGACCATGACCACACCATTCTAAAATTTGAATGCCCAATTCTCGATAATCTAGGGGGACGAAAAAAGTGGAGTCCCTAAAATAGACTAGTCAAAGAAAGACCCAAGACCCATTAAGTCATGCAGAATAAATGATATTCTGACAAGGCTTATAAAATGCCATATGTCAAATATCTTACAATGAGGCTCTTGCATTGACTTATAACATTAAAAAATATTCCCCCCTTTTACTAAAAACAAGCCTAAGTGGATCCTAAATATATTAAAGGTAATCTCAACTCAAAAAGAGGAGAAAACCTATAATATTTACATTTTAAGCATACCCACATTTCAAAAATATATTCAACCAATCAATAGCCCTTCCCCCTCATACATGAAAAACATGAGTGATGTAACATTTAAAAAACTAAGTCAAAATGACTTCAAATGGGACCTAGGGCATAAAATGTGATTAATATAATTACCTCTAAAAGAGATAACTATATTAATAGCCTTACATTAAAATAAACCCACGTCTGTGAAATATTTAGCAAAGAAGAGTTAATAATCCTCAACCCTAGGAGAGGGGAGGACATATTAAATGAACATTTGATAAAAATCATTCTTGCAAAAGGCCACAAGCCGCTGGCACTGAGACTCCACCCAGACAAATGGCAAGTTGCTATTCTCTACTGGCACCTTCCGGATTGGATCTTGAGCTCTGTTTGGAAACATCAAACCCTTCTCGACATCAACATCATGAGGTAGGAAAGATTTCTTCATAGAAATTGTTTGACATTGTACTCTACATCTCAAGGGCATCATTGTCTGATATTGGCATGGTCTCTGTTATTTTGTTGTTTATTAGAATTGAGGTTCCACTGCTATTCGATGCACTGAGCATATGATGTATCACTCCTTCTATTTGCGAGGGCATTGCAATTTTTGAATTTGAAAAGTCGTTAGGGCACGGTTGGCATGATGTATTGTTTTCTTTGAGGCTTTACTGTATTGCTCCTTTTGAAACTATGGCACTTATTTTAATATCCATGCTATTGCATTTGGGGAGACATATGTTCATTGATCATGGCGTTGGTTTAACATAGCACTGTTATCTTCTTTATTTGATATTGAGTTGCTTCTTTGTTAAGCTCATCATACATTTGTATTTCCTTTTATTGCATTCTCTATGTTGCCATTTGATATTTGAAATCTTTGTGCCCTTGCAAACTAAGAGCAACATGTTGGAAATTAACCTCTATATTCGAGGCATGGCACCTGTATGCCTGCTCAGCTTTGAGTACTATATTTATTCTTCTTGTGCTATAGCTCATGCTATGGATGCACTATGGTATTGATGCCCCTAGTGTATTGATATGCGGCTTCCACTTATGGTGCTTTATGGACTGAGGCATATGTATGAATATGGACCGTTGTTGTGTTTGCACTTGTTATAGCTTGAGCCGATGGACTAGGGCACCATGTTGTTCCAGTTTCTTTGTGGCATTATAGTTTACACACATGATTATTGTTATTGCATCCTATGCATAGTCTGAGAGCACATTAGGGTTCCTACATTGTTCAAACTATATACATTTAACCTCTAATCTCCTTAATGGACAAGCCCATGAAAAGAATAGGGCATCACCATTGCATGGTCTAGATTTCAACATATCTTGCTTGGTTCTTATAGAATATAGGGCATTATTGTTGGAACTTGATTATCACCCTTTCATTTCCTTTTCAAGCTAGGGCATAGTATAGGCCTGTGCCATTTTGATATCATGCTTTGTTGGTATGCCGAGTTTGTGTTTTTCTTTATATGATCACTGATCTTTATTGCATAGTATGGTGCTTATAATACCGCAACCGGTTCATCACTGGTGCTACCATGTAATCACCTCTGTGGATTGTGTTGTCACTATGTATTAGAAATTGATGTTTTGATGAGGGCCCGAGCTTACCATGTTGTTGATTGCTATTCTTGTCATGGGCATCAATCCATATGTTGTTGAACTTTTAAGGGCCTGAGATCCATGCTGTTGATTGCTTTAAAGGCTCGAACCCGAGAGTATATTATGGCACTATTGTGTATATTATTGTTGTAACTTAGATAATGTTGTTCACTACATTTTGAGGGCACTGTTGTGTATATTATTGGCCTTCATGAAGTTGGCACCAGTTTATCATATTGTTCCTACTCTTATTAGCCCGAGAGCACAAGGCCATGATATGTTTGATCTTTGCATCTATTACCATATATCCTCTATTTTAAAATAAAAAAATATTGGCCCGAGAATAGTATGATTTTGATGTTTCATTGCTATACATGCATCTAAACATGGTTTGAGAGCATCTTCATCATGTTGATTGTTCCATATTTGGTATTGCTTTCATTCTTCATTTGCTATCTGGCATCTTTGATCTGTGCTTGTTAATGCCTCCATGTCAATAAGATGTGTACACCAATGCTCATCATGCTTTAGAATATCTTCATGCTGACACTACTCACATACTGAGTGCCCCCCTACATGATTAGTGCCTCTCCTTGAGACGGTTAGGGTTCTCAAAAACTCTATGGGAATAGAGCTTCTGACAACCCTCACCGATTCAACATGGGGTACTAGGAGACTCAATACTGGTCATGGGTGTTCTCGGCCTGTGATGTGGTCTCTCTCCAAGAAATTTGAGATCCTCCTGATAGAGCCCACATCACAGGGCATCATCATTCATCTAGATCTCGGTATTCTACTATTTGTTATGAATCAACTTCTTCTATCTTTGCACATGGAACAAACATATTAGTGAAAATAGTGGTATTTCATTTATTTCTAGGGGCTCCTTAATGCACATGCCTTGAGCACAACCCGTGCTAGAGGTGTATGACTGAGTACACTTATGCATGCTTATAAATGTTGTGGCTCCATTCATTGCTTAGATCCATTGGATCTAACCCCTCTATTTCTCTCTCTGCAGGTTCAGGATCACAGGAGCACACCAGGCACACAGAAGATCAACTCACTACCAGGCAATGTCTGGTACCCCTGCATCTAGTTCCTTATATTTATGTATACTTGCACTCATTTATGAAATTCTTGCATTTTCTATGCTCATGGCATGTGTGAGCTCATATGAATGTTTTCTTTTTAGTTCTCTCTTTTTTGTACAGCATATTCAGGATATGACATGTAATCTCAGATGTAGTTATTTATCTTTCCTTTTCATGTACTTGCAATAAATGAACACAAATCTTAATCAAGACCACATAATAATGCAAACTAGGGTACAGAGCACATCTAGTGATTAGGTTTCCAAAATGTGCAAAAATATGACAACATTCTAGAAACCTCTATGGAGTGCTTGCCTGCTAAGCATCCTGACCAATTGCCTAATAGATCCATTGGGCAATAGAGTCCATAAGCATGTAACTGAACTTGGCTCCCAACTGAAACAACCTTCCTTCCCAATAGAAAAACTGAAGCAACCACCTGGCAACTGCTCAGGCTTTATTGCTACCCAAACCAAACTAAAAACTCAACTGGAAACAAGCTTGTGCTAGGCACTTAGGGGAAACAGGAAACAAAGCTTCTACCCTACCCTATTCTAACTAGTCTCAGCAAACTAGTTAAATAAATCCATTAACTGGATTGTTAAAATAGCTTCCCATTCTCCTCAAAATGTTATACTTTTCACACTTAATGCCAATAGGAAGAATATGAAATACAAAAATGTATTGAACTATCTGGTATATTAGTTTTTGAAACTTGTAGTCCAGGAAACTCACCTCAACTAGATCGTAAGTGCTACCTTCGCAGGGAGGCTAATAAATTTGAACAAGCTCATGGTCACTAATGAATGGACTCTTGACATCACTCTCCATCAAATCACTATGTGTAAATGCCTTTCTTAACCCCATCTGAGCTAGGTATCTAATAGGACAACCCCTAGAGAGTATGAAACCAGACTTCTCCTGCTACTTAGTATGCATCTCATTTACATCTTGATCAAAAATTTTCTCCTCCATGATCATTTTCCACAACATTTCCTCCTCTGTAGTTAGAGGATCATCCTCTACATCAGTTATAACATTCAATAGCTCATCAAATCCATCAAACTACAACAGGTCTTTAGCAACCACTGCCCCCATCTCATAATCCAGGAAACATGAATCCTAAGATTCATCAACCACTTTATTGCTAATAGGTCTAGATTCTACAACTGAGACACCATTGCCCTCCTGAAACAAAATCTTTTCTTCAAGAACATGCAAGCCATTATCTTTCTTAGGAAGATAGGGAACAAGAGTGGAGTAGAAAGCATCAATTATCAAATCAAAATCATCTTTCTATTCTAAGTTAACAGCACTTATATCATTTTTCTTATCATAATCAGTGAACTCAACTAGTGGGTCCTGCACTATCTCTTCTTGCTCAACATAAGAAGGCATTTCTTCAAACAAATCAGCCAGGCTCTCACCTTCTTCACTTTCTTTCTTATCCTTATCTGGCTACTCTAATCCATCAATATGCAACAAATCTACTTGTTCCTCATAATCATCATGAAAAAGTACACCTAAGAGACAAGAATCATCTTCTTTCTGGTGGCCTAAAATTTCATGAGGTATAGTGGGCTCCTTAGGGAAAGGTTCATAGAGCTTTATCTACTGTAGGACAGGCTCACTATCATATAGGAAGTCAAACATCATAGGTGTCTCATCTATAGAAGTAGAATGAAGTGGCTAGAAATCTGAGATAGGGTCATGAGTCAGCTCTATAGAATTATGGAGATTAGGCTCCTTTTGACTAAGATTCTGGACTAAAGGAGAAATCCTAAAGCTTGGAATTTGAATAGGAGTGCTAGTGGACTTACTAGGTAAGAAACTTGGAATTTGAATCTTTTGATTTTCTTGTCCAGTCTGCAAAGCTTCCAGGTTCTCCTCAGTAGCATGAGGTATCTCCTTCTAGATCTGTGAGATCTCTTGTATAGGGGCAGCAACAATTTCTTGATTTCCTTGCTTTGATACTTGAGCCAACAGATCCTCAATCAAACTATCTTTTTCTACAATCTTCTTGATAAGTGTCTGGTACTCATGATCATGGAATTCATCATTTTGTTCCAACTCTTTTCAGAGATCCTCCTTAGTTTTTGTAGCTGTAAGATAGATGGCCTTTATGAATTCTTGATATTCTTCAATCTTTTCTTCATGAATCTTCTCTTGTGTCAAGATCAATTGGTTCTTCTCTTGTAGCAGCCTTGAGAGCTCCTCCTTTTGAGACCTCATCTCGGCATAATCTTTCATGATAGAGCTCATTTCCTCCTGACACACTGCCAACAAAGAGGATATGGAGCTTGAATCTGAAGTGGTATGGGGTTGATTCTAAGGATTGCAATGGTGATCTTCATAGGGCGGTTGATAGGAATGATGCATGGATGCTTGATGTTGGGTGGGAGGGTATGGTAGTGCATGCTGGTAACTTGCTATTGCTAGGGCATTTTGATTATACATTGCTGCTTGGCTAGCTTCATATGGCACAAATGCTGGAACACAGGTAGGATTTCAATGATATGGGGGGTGATAGGGAGAATATTTGTTAGGCATTGACATGCTTTCTCATCAAATGAGCTGGTAAAAGATACTTTTTGAAAACTTATCAGCACTTGAACTGTTAAAACCAGTAGATTTCACTTAGAGTTGCCATGGTGCTAGAAAAAAACTACCTCTTGAAGGTTGATTGCACTGAGATCACACCAAAATCCTAGTGAATGATGGGAAACAAAGTGGTCCCACCAGGTGTGCCAAAAATTGTTGTCACTAGGGATTGCACCCGTGATGGCTAAGTATAAAACCTAGAAATCTCATGAAACATGGGAATACTCTCAGGATGTGGGACTACTTCATTGAGAATAAACCTTCAGATTAAGGGTCAGCTTCCCCGTTTGTATCACCTGAACTAAACTGAACTTGAAGGGAAAGGGAGAGAGATTGCATGAAATTGAAATGACTAAAACTAACTTAGGTGATTCACCAAACTGGATAGATCCAAAGATTGAAAAAGAACTCACAATGACACTTGAAATAATCTAGTAAATCACAACTAGACCCAGTTTGCCTTAACAATTCTTGGAATAAAGAGGTATTCATCTTAAAAGGAGGGAAAACTTCCACAACTTAAGACCAAATGTACACAGATTATAACAATAACTGCAAAACACCTTCCTAAGCACTCAACTTGAACAAACATGCAAGGTAAAGGACAATGAGATCACAATAACTTTAGCATGAATTCAAATAAGAAAACTCAAAAAATAATAGGAATAGAAGGAAAACTATATTATCTTCAATGAAAAGGAGCCAAACATCAACCTGCTTCTCAAGAACTACAACATTCACCTGGTGAAAATGAGGGAAGGAAGAACTAGCCTTCAATCACCAAAGGTGAGAGGCATATAAAGGAAATCTGTAGAATCTGCCATCAACCCCACTACCTCGCCAAGAATAGAAAAGCCTCAGCCATTAGGACCATGACCACACCATTCTAAAATTCGGATGCCCAATTCTCGATAATCTAGGGGGATGGAAAAAGTGGAGTCCCTAAAATAGACTAGTCAAAGAAAGACCCAAGACCCATTAAGTCATGCAGAATAAATGATATTCTGACAAGGCTTATAAAATGCCATATGTCAAATATCTTACAATGAGGCTCTTGCATTGACTTATAACATTAAAAAATATTTCCCCCTTTTACTAAAAACAAGCCTAAGTGGATCCTAAATATATTAAAGGTAATCTCAACTCAAAAAGAGGAGAAAACCTATAATATTTACATTTTAAGCATACCCACATTTCAAAAATATATTCAACCAATCAATAGCCCTTCCCCCTCATACATGAAAAACATGAGTGATGTAACATTTTAAAAACTAAGTCAAAATGACTTCAAATGGGACCTAGGGCATCAAATGTGATTAATATAATTACCTCTAAAAGAGATAACTATATTAATAGCCTTACATTAAAATAAATGCATGTCCATGAAATATTTAGCAAAGAAGAGTTAATAATCCTCAACCCTAGGAGAGGGGAGGACATATTAATTGAACATTTGATAAAAATCATTCTTGCAAAAGGCCACAAGCCACTGGCACTGAGACTCCACCTAGACAAATGGCAAGTTGCTATTCTCTACTGGCACCTTCTGGATTGGATCTCGAGCTCTGTTTGGAAACATCAGACCCTTCTCGGCATCAACATCATGAGGTAGGCAAGATTTCTTCATAGAAATTATTTGGCATTGTACTCTGCATCTCGAGGGCATCATTGTCCGATATTGGCATGGTCTTTATTATCTTTCTATTTATTAGCATTGAGGTTCCCCTGCTATTCAATGCACTGAGCATATGATGTATCACTCCTTATATTTGTGAGGGAATTGCAATTTTTGAATTTGAAAAGCCATTAGGGTAGGGTTGGCATGATGTATTTTTTTCTTTGAGGCTTTACTGTATTGCTCCTTTTGAAACTATGGCACTTATTTTGATATCCATGCTATTGCATTTGGGGAGGCATATGTTCATTGATCATGGCGCTGGTTTAAAATAGCACTGTTATCTTCTTTATTTGATATTGAGTTGCTTCTCTGTTAAGCTCATCATACATCTGTATTTCCTTTTATTGCATTCTCTCTATCACCATTTGATATTTGAAATCTTTGTGCCCTCACAAACTGAGAGCAACATGCTGGAAATTAACCTCTGTATTTGAGGCATGGCACCTGTATGCCTGCTCGGCTTTGAGTACTGTATTTATTTTTCTTGTGCTATAGCTCATGCTATGGATGCATTGTGGTATTGATGCCCCTAGTGTATTGATATGCGGCTTCCACTTATGGTGCTTTATGGACTGAGGCGTATGTATGAATATGGACCGTTGTTGTGTTTGCACTTGTTATAGCCTGAGCCGATGGACTAGGGCACCATGTTGTTCCAATTTCTTTGTGGCATTACAATTTACACACATGATTACTATTATTGCATCCTATGCATAGTTCGAGAGCACATTAGGGTTCCTGCATTATTCAAATTGTATACATTGAACCTCTAATCTCCTTAATGGATAGGCCCATGAAAAGAATAGGGTATCACCATTGCATGGTCTGGATTTCAGCATATCTTGCTTGGTTCTTGTAGAATATAGGGCATTATTGTTGGAACTTGATTCTCACCCTTTCATTTCCTTTTCGAGCTAGGGCACAGTACAAGCCTGTGCCATTTTGATATCATGCTTTGTTGGTATGCTGAGTTTGTGTTTTTCTTTATATGATCACTGATCTTTATTGCATAGTATGGTGCTTATAATACCGCAACCGGTTCATCACTGGTGCTACCATGTAATCACCTCTGTCGACTATGTTGTCACTATGTATTAGAAATTGATGTTTTAATGAGGGCCCGAGCTTACCATGTTGCTGATTTTTATTCTTGTCATGGGCATCAATGCATATGTTGTTGAACTTTTAAGGGCCTGAGATCCATGCTGCTGATTGCTTTAAAGGCTCGAACCCGAGAGTATATTATGGAACTATTGTGTATATTATTTTTGTAAGTTAGATAATGCTTTTCACTACATTTCGAGGGTACTGTTGTGTATATTATTGGCCTTCATGAAGTTGGCACCAGTTTATCATACTATTCCTACTCTTATCAGCCCGAGAGCACAAGGCCATGATATGTTTGATCTTTGCATCTGTTACCATATATCCTCTATTTTTATTTTTTAAACGCTAGCCTGAGAACAGTATGATTTTGATGTTTCATTGCTATACATGCATCTAAACATGGTTTGAGAGCATCTTCATCATGTTGATTGTTCCATATTTGGTATTGCTTTCATTCTTCATTTGCTATCTGGCATCTTCGATCTATGCTTGTTAATGCCTCCATGTTAATGAGATGTGTACACCAATGGTCATCATGCTTTAGAATATCTTCATGCTGACACTGCTTGCTTATTGAGTGGCCCCCTACATGATTAGTGCCTCTCCTTGAGATGGTTAGGGTTCTCAGAAACTCTATGGGAATAGAGCTTCTGACAACCCTCACCGGTTTAGTGTGGGGTACTAGGAGACTCAATACTGATCATGGGTGTTCTTGGCCTGTAATGTGGTCTCTCTCCAGGAAATTTGAGATCCTCCTGATAGAGCCCACATCACAGGGCATCATCATTCATCTGGATCCTGGTATTCTACTATTTGTTATGAATCAGCTTCTTCTATCTCTGCACATGGAACAAACATATTAGTGAAAATAGTGGTATTTCATTTATTTCTAGGGGCTCCTTGATGCACATGCTTTGAGCACAGCCCATGCTAGAGGTGTATGACTGAGTACACATATGCATGCTTATAAATGTTGTGGCTCCATTCATTGCTTAGATCCATTGGATCTAACCCCTCTATTTCTCTCTCTGCAGGTTCAAGAGCACAGGAGCACACCGGGCACATAGAAGATCAACTCACTACCAAGCAATCTCTGGTACCCCTGCATCTAGTTCCTTATATATATGTATACTTGCACTCATTTATGCAATTCTTTCATTTTCTATGCTCATGGCATGTGAGAGCTCATATGAATGTTTTCTTTTCAGTTCTCTCTTTTCTGTATAGCATATTCAGGATATGACATGTAATCTCAAATGGAGTTATTTATCTTTCCTTTTCATGTACTTGCAATAAATGAACACAAATCTTAATCAAGACCACATAATAATGCAAACTAGGGTACAGAGTACATCTAGTGATTAGGTTTCCAAAATGTGCAAAAATATGACAACAGATACAATATGCTAGGGTATATGATGAATGTAGATGGATTATATGTTTTCCCCATTTTTTGGGGTGAGAATATTTCAAATATGTGATAATCCATGTTGTTAGCATAGGTGGAGTTGTAAAAACATGGATACTCTTAAAATGTGTTTTTTCCCTTTTTAATATTGGGTTGAGAACCATTTTTGGAGGCTTATTAAATCCATTTTTTTGTCTTAATACGGGTTAGTTTTAGAATGATAAGTCATTGCATGCATGTTCTTGTAAGATATCGGCAAGTGGTGTTTTTATAAACCATTGTCAACATATCATTTATGGCGCATGACTTAGTGGGTGGGGTCTTTCCCTTTGACCATCCTTTTTGGGTCCCCACTTTCCTCACCCCCCTAGAATCTCAGGAATCTAGCATCTAGATTTATGAAGCATTCATGGGCATATTTCTAGTTATTTTCCATCTTTAGGAGGTGGTGGTCATGAATGGAGATGCAGATAGGATTTTCTTCATATACCTCTCACTTTTTGTGATAGAGGCGATTTCTTCATTCTCTCTTTCTTGGAGATGAATTCTTGTAGCTATCAAGAAGAAATTTATATTTTTGCTCCCTTTAATTCAATTCATAGCAATTGTCCTTCTTTTTCCTACAACTTTGTGAGTTATTTTGGTGAATTTTATGTCATGTATTGTGATGAAAATTGGTCCTTTACTTGATATGTTATTCATTTTGATGTTCACAAGTACTTTTATTTCCTAAAGTCTCAGTCTGTGTGTAGTTGAATGTATTTGGGTTTGTTGAATTCATTTTCCCTCGTCATTTACAACCAACACCTATTTATTTATAAGGGAAATATAGGGAGAAGTTGTGATGCTCAGGTTATGTTCTGAATCATATTGTGAGTTTTTTTTCCCTCTAATAGGTTACCCACAGCCTAAGAGTAGTCCCATGTTTCACGGGATTGCTAGGTTCTACACTTAGCCATACTCAGGTGCAATCCTTAGTGACAATAGTTTTTGGCATGCCTGGTGGGACAACTTTGTTTCCCATCTTTCACAATTTTTGGCACACCCAATGGGACAACTTTGTTTCCCATCATTCACTAAGATTTTGGTGTGATCCTCAGTGCAATCACCATTTAAGAGGTGGTTTTTTTCAAGCACCATGGCGACTCTTAGAAAAATCTACTGGTTTAAGCAGTTCAAGTGCTGATAAGTTTCAAAAGTTCTTTTTTCCAGCTCATTTGATGACCAAGCATGTCAATACCTAATGCGTATTCTCCCTATCACCCCCCATATCATGAGAAACCTACCCATGTTCCAGCATTCATTCCATATCAATCTGGCCAAGCAACAGCATATAACCAAAATGGCCCACAAACAGCAAGTTACTAGCATGCACTAACATACCCTCCCACCCAGCATCAAGCATCCTGGCAGCATTCCTATCAACTACCCTATGAAAATCACCATTGCAATCCTCAGAATCAGCCTACTGCCACTTCATATTCAAACTCCATATCCT
Source organism: Chamaecyparis obtusa (assembly GCA_027943335.1). Taxonomy (NCBI): domain Eukaryota; kingdom Viridiplantae; phylum Streptophyta; class Pinopsida; order Cupressales; family Cupressaceae; genus Chamaecyparis; species Chamaecyparis obtusa. The sequence continues at coordinate 185,316 of BSBK01000554.1, read as the reverse complement.
CTATTTTGACAATTTTTTGGGAGGAGATGAGCTCTTTCATGAAAGACTATGTGGAGATGGTGGCTCAGAAAGAGGAGCTCTCAAGGCAGCTACATAACCATATAGCAATGCGTGAACAAATCCTTGAAGAGAAGAACAACCTGATCTTGACACAAGAGAAGGTTTATAAGAGGAGTCTTGAAGACCATCAAAAATTCATAAGGAGCATCTACGAGATAGCTACAAAGAATTCATAAGGAGCATCTACAAGACAAATTCAAAGGGAAGCCAGCCCTTAATCTGGAGGTCTACTCTCTGATAGGTTACCCACAGCCTAAGAGTAGTCCCATGTTTCACGGGATTGCTAGGTTCTACACTTAGCCATACTCGGGTGCAATCCTTAGTGACAACACTTAACATTTAAGATCATGGTTTAAAATTTATGATTAGGGTTTACTATTGACTATTATAGTTTAGTTTAGGATTTAGGATTTAGTATCTACCATTAGGTCTTGACATTTACAATTATAGTTAGAAGTAGGAATTAGCATTTAGGATTAGGGTTTAGCTTTTATTATTATAGTTTATCCTTTACAATTTGGGTTCACCATTTAGGATTATGCTTTAGGTTAGGATTTAGGATTTATAGTTTAGCATCTAATATTATTGTTTAGCATTTAGGAATAGGGTTATGATTTATCAATTAGGATAGGGATTAAGGTTTATGATTAATAATTAGTGTTCAAAATAACCCACACTTATTTAGGTTTATGATTAAGATTAGGGTTAGGGTATGGGTTCACATCATAGCTAGTACTGATTTAACATGAGGATTTGGGTTTGGCATTTAGGATTAGGGTTAAGATCAAGTTTTAGAATTTAGGATGTAGCATTTACAATTAGGGTTTACCATATATAATTAGGGTTTCTCATTTAAGAACATGCTTTATCTTAGGATTTAATAACCTCAACCCTAACCCTAATCCCCACTATATTCATAACCTAAACCTTAACCCTAACCCTAATACTAAACCATAACCCTAATTATTTCTCTAACCTAAGAATGATGCTAAACCCAACTTTATCACTAACCCAAACCCTAACCATGATGTAAACCCTCTCCTCAACTCTAAAACCCTTACCATAGAGTATGTATTAGTGTTATTAACATACTCAACATATACTCTATATAATCTTATTGTATTAATGTACTCAAAATATAACACTAAATCCTAACCCTAACCCTAATTCTAATTGTGACCCTAACCTTAACACTAAACCCTAACCCTAATAATAATAAAGAATCTAAAAAAAACCTAACCCTTATGCTAACCCTAACCGTGATATAAACCTTAACCTTCAATATGAACCCTAATTATAACCCTAATCAAATTAGTTTATTCAATGTTTTATGTGTGTTGCAACTACTACTAGCTAATATATACTCTATATATAATACGCCGAGATGTATCAAGGCATTTAATTTTTTCATCATTCACCTTTAATGATAATTAAAGTTGAAAAAATTCAACGCCTTGATACATCTCAACGTATTATATATAGAGTATATATTAGCTAGTTATCTATCTCAACCTATTCCAACATCCTTTGTCTTGCGCTTCGAGAAATAATTTCTAAACAATGAACCTTAAATTTGAAAGTTTCAAAATTAAATTCAAACTTTTATGTCTCTTTCTATTACCCGTAATGAATTGACTTAACATATGTTTGTATGCCATTTTAATATGTCATGGTACTCGAAGACATTCATGCATGTAACTTTTATGATATGTTGAATATGCAAGAAAAAAAACAAAATCATTAGACCGTGTTTTGGTTTCTAAAGGAACAAAGGAATCATGTGCATATTGGCCATGTGCATGTTATTAGATGTTATCTTTCATATCACTCATCATCATTAATTATATGCATCTAGAATTTAGATAATTATTTTAAATTTCTTGCAAAGTTATGTCATTCCATTAGCTTTTATAAAACAAATTTAATGTGAAGCTTATAAATCGAGATGCTCACTAAAGGAGCTCATTTTATTAGAAATCGTATCATAATTACAAGAACTTCTTAATCCTATAAAGAAATGATGTAGCACGTATCAAAAGGCTCTGAGAAATGGGCTTCAATTAGGTTTAACATACAACATTCAATATCAATCCTACCAATACTAAACTAGAAAGAAAGTTGATTCATTAGAAAATAACTAGAATTGTCTAACAAGTCGTTATAGGTACATATGGCACTAGCTAGTCAAGATAACCAAATTTTGTGGCAAAGGACTAGCGATAAAATTTTAGATATCATCATTCCAATTATAGAGGACAAAATTATAATTCTATAGATGTTACTTCACAAAAGAAATAAAATGATTGCATGAAAATTCATCCCCCTTACAAAGAGACCAAGAATAAAAATGTCAAGTAGACTATAGATTCTAAATTCTCTTAATACCACATCTCACCCCACTCCCAAAAATTCCTATTTTTCTTTCCTTAATTTACATTGATGAAATACTAGATATTTTGTCATCATCATTTGAAAATGGAGGGTTATAAGAAAAAGGTCGAATAACAAGCAATATTCTAAGTTCTAGAATGTTCATATAGGAGTTAATGCAAAAAAATACTTGGACTCTTTTTTTCACCTACTTAGCATTTTTTTAATTGAAAAACAATAAGCAATACTGGTAGGCACAACCAAATACCTCTCTCTATATAGTATAGAGAAAATGACTAGCATTCACCATCAATCCCAATGATGTTGGACAAGGAGGAAAGTTGGTCCATCATTTTAGGTATGAGATTGATAGATATATTATATTTAAGAAATAAGAGAGAATTTGCATATTTTGTAATTAAAGGAGTGGTTGCGATAGATGAAACTTTATATTAGAGTGCACAACTTTAAAAAATACTTTGAAAGTTAACAGGTTACATGAGAGATTTTTAGAAAAATCAAAGATTAATAAGAGTACTAACTCCTTGAATAAGATCTATGATCTAAAGAAATCCAAATCATAAGAAATTTGAAGAGAATATCTTAGGGAGATTGTTTGGTTGGGAACCTCATTAAAGTCTTTCTATATTTTTATTCACAATTACTGGAGCCATCAATGATTTAAGAATTTGTGATGATATTATACAAATAGAATGCACAACTTACAAAAGTAGTTTGTAAGTTGACAACATACATGAGATATTTCTAGAGAAAAAATAAGATTAACATGACTATTAACTCCTTAATCAAGATTCATCATAAATAAATCTAAATCATAAAAAATCCAAAGATAATATCTTAGATAAACTATTTGGTTTGTGAACATCATTAAAATATTTCTTTCCTTTATTCATAATACAGAAAATTATCTTGTCGCAAGCCTTTCTAATGCAACTTTGGGTATTCTCCACATATAATGGCATGTCTGGAAAAGACAAATTGATATTATTTTGCATTTTTACAACATTATGGAGGTGGAATATGATGATCAGCCAATGAAAATTTGTCATATCATGCAAATTTAGGTTTTTGCAGGGATGTATATGAACGTGCTATTCTATGTGGAGAATAGTTGCATCCATCTGATGCTTGGGTAGACATTCCCCCACATACTACCTAATGCCCAGTTGCTTGAGTTTCATTGGTCGAGGTCAAGTCCATTCACAACTATGAAAAAAAAATGTTTAGTTTAGTTTATTGAATATAGGGGAGAGGATCTAGTAGTTGAGCACCCTAACTTCTCACTTCTCAAAATCCTACTTGGAAAGTTCAAATCACTCCAATTTTTTTAAACAATTTACTTAGTAGGTACCTTTCTTATAACTAAGGTTTCAAGGACACATCATCAAATATGATGTGACATCGACATGCTTTCTACCAAGGTGTCCAAGAATTCCCACAAAAAAAGTAAAACTCATGCTTTACACTAACGCTAGGTCCTATGGAAGGGCGCTTCCTAAAAAATAAAGTTCGAGCTACTTGAGTTTTTTAAGAAATATTTTAAAGTCGAAGATCCCATAAATTTTTTAGTCTAGTTCGACTTAAAAGTTTAAGATTTGAAATTTAAGGAAGTTGGTGGTCTCATAAGTATGCATGATAGAAACATGTTAAAAAAATAATTTTCCCTCCATTTAAATTAATTTTAACAAAAATATAAATTTAAATGTTTGACAAGTGGCAGATAACATTCCTAAGCTAGTGGGGAAATTTCTAGCCCCACCCCATTTTCACCCACCCAAATGGTAACAACTATACAAGGATCAAGATGCACTGTTGAATAAGATTTTTAATTAATTAAAAATTAAAAATAGTAGTAATTTTTTTAAAACTTAATCAATAATTCTAACCTTTCACAAATAAAAGTGTTAAGAATTTAAAAAATATATATTATAAATTTTTAATTAATTAAAAATTATGGTCAATAGTGCATCTCGATCCTTGCATAGACGTTGCCTACTCAAATATGCAAGCATAAAATTAGATGCTTCTATTTTTTAGGAAAAGATTCCAAATAATCCTATAGCAAAAAAAATCTTCAGGGGATCTCCTCTTCCTCAAAAATAGAGCTAAGGCCTCCTCCATGTGACTCCACCCTAAGTCATTTTTTTCATGCATTAATCTAGTATCACATGACTCGTTGCTTATTAGATCTAAGGAATACATTTCATCCAATCATGTGTAGTTGTCATCAATGATAACACTTTAAAGTCATGATTGTTAATACGATATTGCCAAAAATATTAGACATTAAACCAATGTGCATGTAACAATTATTATGGTTAATGAAGGTGTTCCCTTATTTGAGAGGGATGACCTACTTTTGACAATCAACGGTGCAAACTGTATGAATTGTGTGCAAGACAATTGAAACAATCATATCCATTTGTTATCCACTCATTGTATTGCTAGACTTTGTAAATTATAAATGATTGCTTTATTCTCATGCACTTCACTTTACCCACAACATGGACTTCTCCCCAAATTATAAAGTTGTGAGGTGTTAGTTGTAGTTTTATTGACAAAATACACATAATCCAGAAGTGACACAAACTCTATCAGCATTCTAGGATTTCCAACTTTTTATAAGTAACATATTTTTTATTTTTAGAAGTTATTTTTCAATGAACTATCTAGATATTTTAAGTTTTTTTTTATTATTATATCATATTGAATATATCTCTATTATTGATAATTAATTACATTTATAATGTAAATTTATTATTGTGTAATAATTATTAGAATATAATTTTAATAGTATATATGATATACATTTATATTGGTTATTTGATTATATATTTATTTTATATACTTAATATTAAATTATAATAACTTTTTAAATTATATATTATTTATTTTTATCTAATATAAATTAATCTCTATTTAAATTTAAAAGAACTAATTAGAAAGAAATTAATCATATAACACTTAATATAATTATAGTATAATTTAATCTATAAAATAGATATACAATTAGAAAAATAAATTTATAGATATTAGTTTATTCATCTAAAAGAAAGTTACTAATTCAAATATTTAATCAAAAGAATGAAATTTTAAAATAATATTTCTGTTATATTTGTTACTATATATTCTATAATTTATAATATATTAAGTTTATATTATAATTAATATTTTTTATAAATATATACTACATGAATATTTAATGATATAAAATTTTATATCATAAACATAATCTAAATTTATTTTCTACTTAATTTAATATAATTTTAAATAATAACTATTAAAATATAAAACATATAATGTAATTAATATTTATATATAACAATTTATAATTTTATACCATACATATGATCTACATATATTTTCTACTACATTTAATTAATTTTAAATATTCACTATTAAAAAAACTAAACATAATAGATATTTAATTTACATAAAAGGTATAATATATTAATTATATTAAATTATAATTATATTTAATAATATATATTATATAAAATATAATTTGTAAAAAATAAGTATAGTTGAGATATTAATTATATATAATAATAGACAAATAATCATTAAACATATAATACATCTAATTTAAATAAAATGTAATGTTTTTGTTTAAAAAGAAATTAGGTTGTCCACCTACAAATTACTATATTTAAATGTAATGTAATAAAATCTTAGTTTTTCTTCAATTTTAAGAAATTTTGTGAAAATCATCTTCACATATTAAAAAAATAAATGAGAGATAATATCTCTTTTTGTTATACTTTCATTAATGTCAATTATGTTCTCTATACATTTCGATGGATGAAATTTGATGCAAGGGAGGACAGATGCAGGAACCTAAGGCACTCCCAAGGCCAATCCCACTTGCAGATTAACAACTCGGAAGCAACAACAAAGAGAGGGAGAGAAGGAATGCATATATCTTTTATTAACTCATCCAAACTTCATACATGTTGGGCTATAAGGCCTTCCCAGTTAGGTCCAATACAATGAAATTCAATTACAGATTAGTCCTTGTACATGCGAGGATCCAAAACTTCAAATTCTATCTCCTAAACTGCTTCTTCAATCTTAGAACATCTCTACTAATTTATACAAGAGGCCACTAAATAGGCCAGCTCTAAAGATCCTTAGATCCGTCATTGGAGAAAGAAATGACCCAGATTTAGGTCCACATGTTTCCCAATGAGTGATCCCAACATTATAATCATGACCAAAATTAATTACACATATTGGCCAGCATCAAATAATTAAATTCTTCCAGACGATGAACTCGGGAATAGAGCAACACCAAACACACCGAACCAACTTGGTAAAGGAAATAACAAAATGGTAACCGAGCTCACCAATGACTAACATGAGCAATTCACCAAGAACCCAAAAGAAGTTACCAAGCAAACAAAACAAGCTACCGAGTAGCCAAACAAGCTCTAACATAATTTGGTTGATCCAGGATTTTCATAAACTCAAGATGCTCCTGCATCAAAATTGAATAGAGTTGTCAAGGTAAAAAAAAAAAATTTGTATCTATTAAAAAGATTAACGATAAGGAATAACCATCTCTCTCTCTCTCTCTCTCTCTCTCTCTCTCTCTCTCTCTCTCTCTCTCTCTCTCTCTCTCTCTCTCTCTCTCTCTCTCTCTCTTTCTCTCTCCCTTTCCTTCTATATTTCTCCATGTCCCTCCCTAACTCTCCCTTTCTCTCCCTAACTCCCCCTTTTTGTTAGTGGAACCTAATTATCTTTCTGATTCAAATATTTTTTTATCATGTTTGGAAGGATACATAGTTAATATGAAGTTGTCACTTGTCTCGTTAGACCTTTGTTCAACAAACAACATCATTTTCTAAATGACCTACCATTTGACCTCATGTGCTATACAAATGGACCTAAAAATTTCCTAATTATCTTTCTATACTTCTTAGAAGTGCCCATTACAAACCAACATACAATTACTATTTAGAATGTGCTCAACTACTAGCTCCTTTTCCACAATCTCGATCTATGCTTCAACGAGATTTCCTTATAACTGATTGTTTCCCAAACTGCAACTCCACACATCTTCCATTGCAAAGAGACATACTATCTCTCCCACCTGCACCCAAAAATGCAGAAAATGGGAACCCAAAAGGCACACATTGCAATATTTCCCTCATGGGGAGTGGGACATTTGATTCCCTTCATATAATTCACCAAGCGAATTGCGGCAGACCACTTCTTCATAGTGACCTTCATCACATCTTCCTTCCTGCTCTCCTCACCCCAAATCTCCCAAATCAGGAGCCTGGCCTCTTTAGGCCTTGACATCCAATCCTCGAATTCCCACCGCTAGAAGAAGAACAACATCCCAAAACCCATTTGGAGGGAACCCACTTATCCCAAATGTTCCATCTCATCAAAAAATCTAAAACCCCTCTCCAGGATCTCCTGCAAACTCTCAAAAGACACATATCTGACTTCATCACCGATCTCTTTTGCACAGTCATGCTCGAACCCAGTTCTTCCCTCCAAATTCTTGCCTATGTTTTATTAGCCACATCGACCTCAAATCTCTGCCCGATGCTCTACCATCTGACCCTCCATGCCCAAACTACAGTCTCCCTCTACGAAATAGATGGCCAGATTGACATTTCAGGTCAATGCCAACTAAGTACTTACCAGACCAAATGCAGATAAGAAAAAACCCAATTTACCATCTCTTCCTCTGCCATTCCCATCACCTCTGCAACACTGATAGGATTTTGATTAACACTTTCAATGATCTTGAGAGCTGTAGCATTCGAGCTCTAAATGACCAAAAATGGGAGATTCTCCCAGACAGAATTGAAAATGGGCCCAAGATTTACCCCCTTGGTCTGTTGATTTGGGCATCGCATCCCGATGAGAGCGACTCAGGGTGTGTGGATTGGCTAGACCGACAACCTGTGGCATTGGTCATCTTTGTGTCATTCGAGAGCATGGGGTCCCTGTCTGTGGAGTAGAGAATAGAGCTTGCGTTGGGGTTGGAGGCTAGTGGGGAATAGTTTTTGTGGGTTCTACAAAAGCTAGAGAATCCGTCGGAGTTGGAGCTTCTTCTACCTAGTTTTGAGGAGTGGATTGGGGGAGGAGGTGTGGTTTGGGGGTCGTGGGTGCCACAAATACGGGTCCTAGAGCACCCGTCAATAGGGGATTTTGTGAGTCATTGCGGGTGGAGTTATATGTTGGAGAGTATTTCTTGTGGAGTTCCATTGGTTTCTTGGCTGCTTGGGGCAGAGAAGAGGACAAATGGGTTTTTTATGGTGAAGGAAATTGGGTTGGCCATTGAACCACACTGGGGCAATGGTTGGTCTGTGAGCAAGGAAGAAGTGGTCATATTCTAGGTCTTAAGGATCCTAAGGATTCTTAAAGAGTTTTATGTCACAATAGTGGTCCTAAAGGAACCTTGAGTGTACTAATGGTCATAAAGGGTTCTTGGATGTACTAATTGGTATTAATAGGTCCTATTAGGTCAAGTAAGTGGTCTTATTAGGTCTTAAGGGTCCTAGGATGTACTAATTGGTTTTAATAGGTTATATTAAAGTCCTAAATTAGGTCTTAAGGGGTCCTATTACGTCTTAAGTGGTCATATTCTAGGTCTTAAGGATCCTAAGGTTTCTTAAAGAGTTTTATGTCACAATAGGGGTCCTAAAAGAACCTAGAGTGTACTAATAGTCTTAAAGGGTCCCTAAATGTACTAATTGGTATCAATATGTCCTATTAGGTCAAGTAAGTGGTCTTATTAGGTCTTAATGGTCCTAGGATGTACTAATTGATTTTAATAGGTCATATTAGTCCTATTAGGTGTTAAGTCTAGTCTTATTAAGTGTTAAAGGGTCCTATTAGGTCTTAAGTGGTCCTATTCTAGGTCTTAAGGATCCTAAGGGTTCTTAAAGAGTTTTATGTCACAATAGGGGTCCTAAAATAACCTAGGGTGTACTAATAGTCCTAAAGGGTTCTTGGATGTACTAATCGGTATTAATAGGTCCTATTAGGTCATGTAAATGGTCTTATTAGGTCTTAAGAGTCCTAGGATGTACTAAATAATTTTAATAGGTTATATTAAAGTGCTAAATTAGGTCTTAAGGGGTTCTATTAGGTCTTAAATTGTCATATTCTAGGTCTTAAGGATCCTAAGGGTTCTTAAAAAGTTTTATGTCACAATAGGGGTCCTAAAGGAACCTAGAGTGTACTAATAGTCCTAAAGGGTCATTGGATGTACTAGTAATTAGTATTAATAGGTCCTATTAGGTCAAGTAAGTGGTCATATTAGGTCTTAAGGGTCCTAGGATGTACTAATTGGTTTTAATAGGTCATATTAGTCTTATTAGGTCTTAAGTTTGGTCTTATTAAGTCTTAAGGGGTCCTATTAGGTCTTAAATGGTCATATTCTAGGTCTTAAGGATCATAAGGGTTCTTAAAGAGTTTTGTCACAATAGGTGTCCTAAAAGAACCTAGGGTGTACTAGTAGTCCTAAAGGTTCCTTGGATGTCACAATAGGGGTCCTAAAGGGTCCTAAGGTGTACTAGTTGGGTCCTCTAAGTATCTTAATGGATACTAGGATGTACTAAGGCTCAGTCCTCCTAGGATAATATTTTAACATCTAACTCTACATGAATAACATTTATATATGTAACTCTAAAATATATGTACATAATTTAGAGAGAGAGAGAGAGAGAGAGAGAGAGAGATTCCTAATATTTACTAACTTTAAAAGAAATTTAAAAAAAAATATTTTTTATAATTTATATAAGATCTTAATGTTTTCTAACATTTCTACTATGGATTTTAATGTTTTGTAAATATTTTCTAACATTTGCTAACAAACTACTATGATTTTCAATCATTTTCATACATACTAAGTTACAATTTTATAACATTTGCTAACATTCTACTATGTTTTTCTAATATTTTCTAATGTATACTTGAAGTTACAATTTTCTAATATTTTCTAATGTATATTAAGTTACAGTTTTCTAATATTTTCTAATGTATACTAATTTATAGTTTTCTAATATTTTCTAATGTATACTAAGTTATGATTTTCTAACATTTGCTAACATATTCTAACATTTATACTATGGTTTTTTAATGTTCTCTAACATTTTCTAATAGTTCTACTATGATTTTCTAACAGTACTACTACAATTTTCTAACATTCTACTATCATTTTCTAACATATTCTAAAATTTAACTATAATTTTCTAACATTTCTACAAACTTAAAATTATTTAAAACAAATAACTAACTAGAATAAATATAAAACATATAATTTATAATAAATAAATAAAAAAATGCATATACATGATACTACTAACACTTTGAAGAGGTCAAAAAAACTCAGAGGTGTTGATGTCATAGTGGATGTCATGGGTTCTCTCTAAGCCTCTGGTCCACAAAATCTCAAACAAAAAATGGTGAAAATGAAGTAGGAAGTCAGAAATTTATTTAAAAAATCCAATGAAAAAGTGGCTCCGCGTGAAGGGGGGCTTCGCGCGAGTAGCCTGCGTCGGGTACTTCGTGCGAAGACCCCCCTTCGTGCGAAGTACCAAGGTACTTCGCGTGAAGCCAATCATCCCCTTCACGCGAAAAGGGTACTTCAAGAGAAGGCACTAAAACTAATTTTTTTTAGAAAACCGATTTCCTTCGTCCCAAAAAGTGGGACACACTATTCTGGTTTCACCCCTCTCCTAGAGCAAAGGCACATGAAGTGGTAGAAGAATGCCAATGAAATCACTTGACTATTAATGATTCCAAAGTGATGGTTCCTCTCAACATGAAATATCTCACTTCTATTCCAACTCCTATTGATGAGTCCCACCCATCTTTTTTTTTAGCCTATACCCTTCAATTTCCACTAGCTTTAATCTGCTCGGTAGAAGTTTGTTGAATGTTTTTCTTCACAAACTCAACATTTATTTGTTTCTATTGGACCCCAGCGATTTCATTTGCTAGGTTTGTCATGCCAAATGCATATGCAATTTATTTATCTCATACGAAACAAAGAAACTATGCAAGGGTTTCAAACCCTAATTGGGTTACTTGAATTGAAAACTAACACCACTTCCTAACCCATAATGTTGCAAATAGATAGATAGTTTAATGGCTAAACAAAATACAAACAGAATGAGAACACACCTATAACTAGTTCTCTGTAGATTCCAAGGGAGGCGAGGAGGAACAGCTAGTGAACGGGAGTAATAGTGTCTCCTGTGCGGGTCACTTCACAACATAAACTAGAGAAAATAATTTCTCATAAATGGGGACATTTGTATTCAAAGCTGTACAATATAGGGAATTATTGTGTATGTTTAGCATTAGAGTGGCATGTCCAATGTTGAAGACTAAGGGCCGAAATGTTTGGTACATAAATTGAAAAACCTGTCAGCATGAATGACCATCTCAAGTTTGGTTGAAGGAAATAATATTATGAGTTTATAATGAATTCATCGATGCCAACCTGATTTGGTGTAACTCTGAAACAAATCTGCAATCCAAATGTATTTGCAAGGCGTCTGTGTCCTCGACCTTCAGCTTTTCTTTGCCGCATAACATAATGAATTGAAATGAAACCTTTTTTTTAAGTTATGCGCATGTTCGTCTCAATTATGACGAACTATCCTGGTCGTTGTAATTTTGACCAATATGGGAATGGATTAAAAAATAATCAAAGTTTTCCTTCTAGAATCCGATCAAGAAAACTATTTTAATACTTCATTAAAAATGTTGGTTGAAAATTAGAGTCAAATGTACTAGTTCCAACATGAATTAAATGATTTCTCATTTAATTTATTCAATAATGCTCCAAGCAAGAAGCACCCTCAAACAGATTTTTGCCCTAACTTTCAATAAGTGTGTTATGTGCCATTTCATTAAGTTTCCACACAATCCTACCTATTTCATGTTTCATGCTCTGGTTTTGTACCTACTAATTTGATGCAAAACCTTTATTATATTGCAATAGCACACCTCTCTAAAGAAATTTAGGTATATCTTTGTTTTTTCCGAGAGTATTTTAATGGGTTTTGAATGGACATCTTGGAGTCGTCAACCTGATGCATTGCATCCTATACACCACATTTTGCTTTTATCAGTTTAAACTTACAAAACCTAGTGCAAATTCTGTGAGCATGCCTTCTCCGAGAGGATATGCCATTCAAAATAATCATAAGGTACAACAACTTCACTAGTTTAAACTATAAATACCAATTTGTTGATTCTTATTTTCTGTTTCATTTTTTAATCGTTCAAGATGGCAAATGACTCTTAACGTTATGAAATTTCCTATAGAGATGAAGAATTTTTCGTTTTTAAAACTAAAATTTCCTTTCTGAATATTTTTACTTTTCTTTTCTCTTTATCGAATTTTCTCTCAAGATACTATCTGCAAGAATATTGATTGGTGGATAATCTTAAAAAACAATGCTTGGTCGAAATTGCACGAGAGTTAGCTCCCATAGAGTTTAAGTGCTTATACCAAAAGGAGACAAATGTTTTTCATTGTTTGCAAGACATTTGAACCATAAATGAGGCGATTAAGTAATTAGTGTGTGGGTGTTTGCAGGTGTCTCATCTGAGTTGAATTTTGGTGTCTCACTCTGCAAATTTCAACACATGTATTCATCTTCTGGTGAAGGAAAATTAGAATATCAAATATACAGTGGGAAATCACTTTTAAATTTCCTGTCCGAGATTGGTGATCCATTTTTTATAAATGCTTATCCATATTTTGCATACAAGGATCTGCCAAATCAGGTACCTCTACAATATGTACAATTCAAGCCAAATGGAGGGGTGGTTGATCCAAACAACAAAACAAAAAAAATGTTTAATAATTTCAAAGCAAGTGAAATGAAATTGGCTTGTATTTTATGTTTTATTTCTTCTATATATTGGAAAATTCAATTTCTCTTTTATCTTATTTTTTGATATTGATTCGGGAATCTTCTTGAAGAACTCAAAAAAATGAACTCTAGTTGTCCTCCTATTGAAATAAATTTAGAATTCCACAAATTTGATTTCTCGTTAGTTAATTTGAAACAAATTATAATTTCTTGTTCATTAATTTGAAACAAATTCTAAGTGTTTTGTCCCCCACCCCTTTTTATAAATATATAATTTTAATATTTTTATTAATAAAAAAGACACTATTCATAAAAAAAAAAAATTCTAAGTATTTTGCATTTTATAAAACTCTAGCTTGCATTCCGACAAAGTCACTGAAATTTATGGGAAGAAATTTGAAAATTGGAGCAAAATATCATATCGTTTATGTAGAAATATATAGTTTGAGCTCTAAATTCTTCCTCTATGGTCATTCTGACCGCTTAGCTCGCCGATAGTAGTTGACTCATTCTAATGAAAAAAGCAATGATCATCCCTTCATCTTTGTGGCTGGATAAGGCATAGTTTATATTTTAAATATGTTAGAATATTATCGTGAAGTTTTTCAGATCATGACAGGCAAAGTGTCAGTGGAATTCCAGACCTAATTAACAACTTATCCCAACTTAGAATATGTAAAGAGAGTTCAAATGAGTTCCTCTACAACGGAAAGTTCTCCCTATAATCTTAAAAGTTATAACGATTATGTATATGACCGGTGATAGCTCTCAGCAAAACCTAGAATAATAGCCTTGCCTCCAAGTTTCCAGACTGTATGTTTCTTTATTTTCATTTGTAGTCTTGTTGACTCCCCACTGGTATTAATATAAAATTGTTGCATACCTAATAAAGCTATACAAAGTCTAAGGAAAACTACGTAATCTAAAGAGATAAAAACCGACTAGGTTGCCCATGTTGCCCATGTTCTACAAATATTGCAAGCTTTAACTTTATGGATAACTGTATTTTAGAATGCCAATACCCATTTTAAAACATATAGCTACAATTAACTCGGTTGGCAAGCAATCTTTTCTGTATTGGAAATAGGAGAGAAGCACGATAATATATCATATCAGACAATGAATGAGTAAATGAAAACCTTATATTTTCATTAATAGATGAGATCAACAACAATTATTACTGTTGAGAAGCTATGAAATTTACTTTTAAATAACAGATGATATAATTATCAATAATCTTAGGTTTGGTTTTGGAAATCTATTTAATTAGAGTAGTATTGCGATGGGAGATTGGTTTGATTTTGGAATTTTTTCATGATAGGATATTTTTTTAGAAGTCTAGATGAAATGAATAATTTGTCGGTCTCTCTGAACAACAATTAGTTGGTTGTACTGGAGCATTCAACAACTTTTGCAGCAATAGTGGCTTGTCATCCCAAGCATTTAAGTATATTACCTACAATAGTATAGTAGACACTGAAGAGGCTTAACCTTCCAATGCTGTGCTTTCTAATCTGATACATGTTTCTTCTTAAATTCATTTTTCTTCTTAAATTGCCCTGCCTACACTTGGCAGGAACTATACTGTCCTCCAGCTCTTGTTAATTTATATAACATGATAAAAGAAAGTGAAGATAACTTTAAGAATCTACCAAATTCTTATCTCTTAGACTCCATGGACATCATTAAAATCTTCCTGACGACTGGCCCACACGCCCCTGCTCAATTATCTCTTCCCGAACGTAGTTATCTGCTGCTCCATGTTTGGTACAATCATAAGTGCCAAAATAATGTCCAGTTCAGATTATTTAGTGCACACCTACCCATTGCAGAGCTTTTCCACAACTAGATCTGCCCTTCAAAGAGCTTTCCTTATAACTACCTACCTATGTTCCCACATTTTCCATTAAAAAGCCATGTATAGGTATAAAAACAAGCTGAAAATGGGAACCAAGGCGCAATTAGCTATGTTTTCATCTGTTTCGCCAAGCAAATGGCAGCGGATCAAACACATAGAGGAGAAACAGGTACCCATTACTGTCCTGTTGCCTTTTCCTCTGATACTTAAAGTTCCAAGTTTTAGTACAGTGTAGTCCTATAATTTTTGATAATCTATCTCAAAGACATTTTGATATGTCTTAAGTTATAGATTAACTTATTGTGATATATTTTAGTTAGAAGATAGGTGTAAATTATTTCAATTATTGTTTTGTTATAGCCAAAAATTAATGAGTTCATTATGTATACCCAATTGAATAGGAATGTAGTAATTTAAGTTGGTTAACTCTTCTAATAGTTTGATTTGTGATATGGAAAAGTTAGTTGTTAAGTTATAACAATGAACATTAAAGTAAATATAAATGTTATGGTTAGAAGTGAGGTGTGGTTTATAGTCATTCTATTTTTATGAATTTTGGGACTAGTTTTATTTCTTTTTATTGTTTCTCTTGAATTGGAATCATTGGGTCACACTTTGTTATAGTTTGATGAAGTTGGAAAACATCATAGAATTGATTTGTAAAAGAATTGCTTGTCGATATTGTTTCTTACAAGTTATTCTCATGTTTGTTTGGATGTGTGCGAATGTGTGTATGTATATCCTAAGGAATTCAAAATTATATTTATATGGTAAACCTTCAAATAATCATATAAAAACCAAATAAATATCAATAAATTTAGATTTTATTAGAGTTAGAATATTTTGAAAAAAAGAGAGACTAGTAATATAATTGTGCTATGATATATTTTTATTGAAAAGATAAGAAAATTGGTGCTTACTATAATTATATATTCATTATTAAGCCGAGAGGCTTTCTACAGTGGCATCATTCATCAATGTAAACATTTTGACATTTTAAAAAAAATTGACGTTCATTTGAATGTTTTCTGATGATTTCGCAGAATGGTGAGTTGGCAACATATAATGTAACGAAAACGATGTTGATACAACATGCAACGCAACGGAAGAATCTGAAACGTATGCAAAGAATATGTAACGGAAGAATTTGAAACGTATGCAAAGCGGATGGAAGTGTAAAGACATATATTTCGCCTCTTATTAACCCTCCATGCGCTTCTCAACTATCACCATTCAGAATGATTCATTAATCGTACATAAATATTCCTCCAATTCATCTTTAATCGCATTCATTTTCTCAAACGCTCTTATGCAAACTTTCCAATTTCTGATAGAAAGCCTTCAACAGAGTCATTCATATTAATCAATTTTTGATGGGAGGAACCAACAATAACAAAGATAGCGGCGGCATTTCCAAAAAGCTGGGGGTTAAATCATTCTGCGGGGAAATATGGGCTTTTTTCCCAATTCCATACCTTTCCAAAGCCAGAGACTTTTATATCAGAAGCATGTCTCAGTGTGTAGGGAGGGCCAATTTTACCGTGCCAAAGAGCTTCAGTACCTCCTCCCTTAGAAATGATGATGAATTTGGTGAGATAGCGAGGGCGGCCTCACTGAGTAAATCATCTCCTGCGCAACAACAGAAGGAAATTCTGATAAGCTTTGGCACCATTGCAGCGCCTTCTATTGGAAGGATTGACGAGGAAATCCCCTGCTATTTTGGTGGGTCTTTTAGAAAGAATGTTGCCCAACCAAATCTTCATTACACTGGACTGAGTGTCCCTTTGCGCATCTTGGTGAGAAGGTGAGAAGAGGAGATCCTCGCTGGTTTCATTATTCCAGTACAACGTGCCTGGATTTTACAAAAGGGAGCTGTAGGAGAGGAAATATGAATTTTCTCATGGCGTGTTTGATCATGGCGGCGGGCTTCTGAATATGCAAGAAGATCCAGACGGTAATGTGGAATGGGTTACCCTGTCAAGTTATATTATATTTTTAACTTTGATGACTGATGATGTGATTGAAAAATTTAACAAAAATATTATATCAGAATTGAGCTGTGATGTTTTTGATGTCAGATAAATTGATCTATATTTAATGAATAGAGGTTAACATGAATTCAAAATTTGACGTGAATGAGTTAAATTGTTCAGTTTAATATCTTTGATTTTGATGATGGATAACAGAATGATTGAAAGTTTAATAAAGTAATGATATTGTATCATTATTCAATTGTAAGGGTTTTAAAGTCAAATAGATTGATCCATATTTAATGAGTAAAAGTTAACATGAATTCAAATGTGAAATTGGTTAAGCTGTTAAGATTTATATTTTGAATTTACAAGGAAATGTAATAAAAAAAATGATATTGTACCACAATTCAGTTGGAAGAGTTAAAAATCATATAAATTAACTTATATTTCATGAATAGAAATTAACATAAATCCATCACTTAAAAACTGTACAACTAAATTTTGAATCTATTTCTATATTAAAAATAAAAAAATTCAATCTTGAATCTTTTCATATAATCTCTTTATTAAGATTGAATCTTTTCAATCTCCCTATTTATCTAATAAAAAATAACCTTTTTTTAATATTTTCATATTAGTAGCAAATCCCGAACATAATTCAAAACATTGATGATAAAATGAAAGAATCCTCTATAGAACAATACAAGCCAGTCAGCCTCTATTGTACGATACTCAAGACAGCACGCAACCTCATCCTTGCATTACAGGTAGGTTTTCCAAGAACATGAAATATATCAGGTTGTCGTTCACCTGACCTAGAGTCTCAGTCTCCTTATACAACACAATTTGTTCTTCCTTAATTCCAAATGGGGGATTGAAACGTCTTTGGAATAAAAAAAATACAAGAATGACATCTTTACCAAGCAGCAAGAAAACATGGGTATAGGACCAAATATCCATAAGAGCGGGGGAAATGCAAAATAATAAGTCGTAAGTCCCAATGACCAGAAATTACTCCCTCTCACAACAACGTTCTCTACATAATGTACAGGCATAGAGGAACCAGAGTGCTGATGAGAAAGCTGACATGAATATAATAACAGATGCACTGAACATGGGCCATGAAGGCTTTCAAAAAATAGAACATTAGGATTGCATATTTGAAATAAGCAGTCGTAAGGCATCTGTCTCCATAGATTATTTCATTCAAATTGTAAAAAAATAATGAACTACGCTTTAAAAATAATGATGTAACTAGCAAAAAAAAAAATATATCTTGTAGAAGTCTGTAGCTCAATAACAAGGCACCACAATCAATACATAGAAAATTCATGTAAATCCTAACTAGAATGGAGGCTAATACTTCAAAAAAATTACATTTAAACTTAGAATGTTGCCAATCATAATTCAAAAATCACATCACTAAAATAGAATGTAATCACCATTTTAACAAATTTTACTAAATATATGTTAAAAAAATATTTAAACTAGAATGGAGACTAATACTTCAAAAAAATTACATATAAATTACATATAAAATTAGAATGTTGCCAATCATAATTCAAAAATCAGTTCACTAAAATAGAATAATCACCATTTTAACAAATTTTACTAAATATATGTTAAAAGAATATCAAAATGAATAAATTTTAATTTAGAAAACTACTAAAATTTAACTATTTTGAATTCATTGAAACTTTATAAAATTTAAATATTTTGAATTATTGGAAATGGTAATAATTTTTTCCCTAAATTTTTTTATTAATTTGATAATAGTTTTACTTTAGTTATTTAAATTTATCCACCTTTTTTCTATTTTAAAATTTACAAGTCCATTAGAACATCACCAAAGGAATCATTGAATGACACAAAGATTAAATAACACATCAAAGTTAATAGCATATGTATTAGAAAAAATAAAAATAGAAATGTATTTAAAATATGTTAAAGTAAATAAATATTTAATGGGATTCAATGATAGTTACAAGAGAAATATTGTATTTAGGTTACAATTAAAAGAATGTTAGATTTAAAATATAATTAGCCATTATGATTTAGTTATGATTTATGTTAAATTAAGGTAAAGATATAATTAAGGGTATAGTTCAATTAGGGCCAATGATATAGTTTAATAGGAGTTAAAGTGTAATTAGGTCTAGGATATGATGCCAACCCTAACCATGATATTAATTTTACATCTAACCCTAATCCTAATTTATCTCTAGACCTAATTACAACCCTAACCCTATACATAATCCAAATTCTACCTCTTAACCTAAACTTAACACAATTCTAATCCTAACCCTAACCCTCAAACCTAAACCTAAAATCCATAACAACATCATGAAACGAGTCATTGAATGACACAAAGATTAAATAACACATCAAAGTTAATAGCATATGTATTAGAAAAAATAAAAATAGAAATGTATTTAAAATTTGTTAAAGTAAATAAATATTTAATGGGATTCAATGATAGTTACAAGAGAAATATTTTATTTAGGTTACAATTAAAAGAATGTTAGATTTAAAATAACGTAAGTGTTAAAATTTAATTAGCAGTTATGATTTAGTTAGGATTAATGTTAAATTAAGGTAAAGATATAATTAAGGGTATAGTTTAATTAGGGTCAATGATATAGTTTAATGGGAGTTAAAGTGTAATTAGGTCTAGGATATGATGCCAACCCTAACCATGATATTAATTTTACGTCTAAACCTAATCCTAATTTATCTCTAGACCTAATTACAACCCTAACCCTATACATAATCCAAATTCTACCTCTTAACCTGGACTTAACACAAATTCTAATCCTAACCCTAACCCTCAAACCTAACCCTAACTCTAATAACCATAATTCTAACCATGATGTACAAACCCTTACTCTAACCATAATCCTAAGACTAACCTTGATCCTAACCATAACAATAAATTTAAGCCTAATGAAAAAACTAACCCTTAGGTCCTAACAAAAATCATAACCCTAAACCCCAAAATTGAGTCATAATTTAAAACTCTAACCCTAGCCATAGTAACCATAATATAAAAGCTTACCTTAACCATAATCTTAACCCTAAACCTTAATCCTAACCTTAACCCACACATTAAACCCTAACCTTATCTATATTCCTTACCCAAAGCATGAATCTAACCTTAACAAAAACTATTATCCTAACCCTAATCCTAAATTATAACCCTAATCAAAATCATAATCCTAATCATAATACTAACCATGATGTAAACCCTTGCATAAATGATAATCTTATCCTAAACCATAAACTATAATCTTGATTATAACCTTAAATTCTAACCCTAATAACCATAATAGTAACCATGATGTGCATGCTTATCATGGGCCATAATCCTAACCATAATCCTAAAACAAGGCTAATTTAATAATAAGATTATGAATATAAATATATTAATTTTATTACTATTTTAGGATTATGAATGATGCCACTGACCAAATCTAACATCTAAAATCTAAAATTTAAAGATGTTATATAATTATATATTAATCTATGTCTCTCGCCCATAGTTCTACTTGTAACGATGACCATTAACCCAACCTTAACACTAAACCCTAACCTAATTAATATAATAAATTTATACCAAACTCTAACCCTAATGCTAACCCTAAACATGATAAAAATTGTAACACTAAATGACACATTAAACCATAGCCATGGTACATTAATGCTAATCCTAATCTTGAACTTTAACCTAGCATAACTATTATTTTATCATAATAATAATTCTAGTCCAAACCATTATATCACCATAATCATGATTTTTAACTTAATCCATACCCTAACCCTAACTTTGATGTAAACCCTAAATATAATCCTAAGCATAACACAAAATTCTAACTCTAACCATAATATAAATGCTAACCCTAATCCTAATTATATTAATTTATTCAACTTAGATAACACTAAACTTTAACACTAAACCTTAACACTAGACCCTAACCCTAATATTAACCCTAACCATAATCATAAACCTAAACCAAATCTTAATCATAATGCCAATCTTAACCTTAATCC
This sequence comes from Chamaecyparis obtusa, assembly GCA_027943335.1. Classification (NCBI taxonomy): domain Eukaryota; kingdom Viridiplantae; phylum Streptophyta; class Pinopsida; order Cupressales; family Cupressaceae; genus Chamaecyparis; species Chamaecyparis obtusa. The sequence goes on along the minus strand of BSBK01000554.1, from coordinate 164,131 downwards.
TAAACTGGACCGTAACCGTAAACCAAACAATAGCCCTAACCAAATCTAAATCTTTACCCTTAACATAATTATAATTCCAATCCCAACCCTAATCATAATTCCAACCTTGCCCTTAACACTTACCAAAACCCTATTCCTCACCTGAAACCTATTGAAATTATAATCAAAACCCTAACCCTAACCATAATTCTCCTAGCAACCATGACCATAAACCCAACCTTAACCCTAACCCTAATCTTAATAAGAAATCTAAAGCAAACTCTAACCCTAATCCTAAAGCTAAACTCTAACTCTAACACTAAATGCTAACCTAATAAAGTTAATTAATTCAACGTGTTAATCAATCGCTAGATATAATTCTATTATTTTCTCACTGTATAATTTACTATTGTAGATTAACTATAATAAAAATAATAATAATAATATCTTTCATTATGTGTCGCAACTGCTACTAGCTTATATATATATATATATATATATATATATATATATATATATATATATATATATATATATATATATATATATATATATATATATATATAAAATAAGTCCAGAGATATCCTTCTCGAGGTGCCTATTTTCATAATTGGTCTCAGTGCAATAGGCGTCTCAGAGGGATATCTCTCAGCTTATTATATATATATAAAGTATATATAAGCTAGTTCATATTTCACAATTATATGTATAGTATATATTTTATTAAAAATTATTGTTGTCATGCTTTAAAATAAATTTGTATTTAAAGAAGAAGAAAAACTCTTTTTGATTCTATTATAAATTTATAAAAGTTTAACTTTTGTAAATTTTGATTTTAATAAAGAATGTAAATTTTGATTTTAATAAAAAATGATAAACAATTTAACATTAAATTTAGTTCTACTGTTTCATGTATAAAAATATGACAAGTTTGATTACTTAAGATCTTGTATTTAAATTATGAAATATATTTTTTGGAGTTATAAATTGACAATCAGTCATTGATTAATATGTTAAGAGACCTAATTCATTACAAGGTCATTATCTATCTAAACCTATTCCAACATCCTTGGTCTTTCACTTCGAGAAATAATTTCTAAACATTGGATCTTAAATTTGAAGTTTCAAAATTAAATTCAAACTTTTGTCTCTTTCTATTAGCCGTAATGAATTGACTCGACATATGTTTGTATGCCATTTTAAAATGTTATGGTACTCGAAGACATTCATGTGCAAATTTTATGATATGTTAAATATGCAAGAAAAAAACAAAATCATTAAACCGTATTTTTATTTCTAAAGGAACAAAGGAATCGTGTGCATATTGGCCATGTGCATGTTATTGGATGTTATCTTTCATATCACTCATCATCATTAATTATATGCATCTAGAATTTAGATAATTCTTTTAAATTTACTACAAAGTTATGTCATTCCATTAGCTTTTATATAACAAATTTAATGTGAAGCTTATAAATCAAAATGCTTACTAAATGAGCTCATTTTATTAGAAATTGTATCATAATTACAAGAACTTAATCTTATAAAGAAATATCATAGTACGTATCAAAAGGCTTTGAGAAATGGACTTCATTTAGGTTTAACATACAACATTCAATATCAATTTTGGTAATACTAAACTAGAAAGAAAGTTGATTCATTAGACAATTACTAGAATTATCTAACAAGCCGTTAGAAGTACATATGGCACTAGCTAGTCAAGGTAACCAAAATTTGTAGCAAAGGACAAGCGACAAAATTTTAGATATAATCATTTCAATTATAGAGGGAAATATTACAATTCTATAGATGTTACTTTACAAAAAATAATTGCATGCAAATTTATCCCCCTTACAAAGAGACCGAGAATAAAAATGTCAAGGATACTATAGATTACAAATTAGCTTAATACCACATCCCACCCCACCCCCCAAAATACCTACTTTTCTTTCCTTAATTTAGATTGATGAAATACTAGATATTTTTTCATCATCATTTGAAAAGGGAGGGTTATTTAAAAAAGGTCGAATAACAAGCAATATTCTAAGTTATAGAATGTTTATATAGGAGTTAATGAAAAAAAAGAACTTGGACTCTTTTTTTCACCTACTTAGCATTTTTTTAAATTGAAAAATAATAAGCAATACTGATAAGCACAAGCACCTACCTCTCTCTATATAGTGTAGAGAAAATGATTAGAATTCACCATCACTCCCAGTGATTTTGGACAAGGAGGAAAGTTGGTCCATTTTTTTAGGTACATGAGATTGATAGATAGATAGATTATACTTCAGAAAGAAGAGAGAATTTGTATATTTTTCAGGTAAAGGAGTGGTGGAGATAGATGACATTTTATCGTAGAGTGCACAACTTACAAAAATGATTTGAAAATTAAAATCTTCCATGAGAGATTTTTAGAAAAAGAAAATATTAATAATGTTGGCAAGTGGTTAGCACATGCATACATATGTATATGTAGGCACGTGAACATATGGAATGTTGTCATTTATGGAAACACTTACTAGTTTTATGATTGCACATATTGGATATCATGAATATGTTTGTATGATGTTGATGAAGGAAAAATGCCTAAGTCCATAGACTATTCCTGTGACCTAGTCTGATAGAAAAGCATAGTGAACTTCATAGGAGCTTCGTTAAGGCATGCAATCATGGTTGCATGCTTATAGGACACAAATGAATATGTGTTTAAGGTCGCACGTGTTAATACTGCGGTATCGAAGAGATATTTTCAATTGATTGGATGTGAAGATAGTAAACAGGGTATAACTTGTTAGCAATCACTAAGGTCAACTTTGTGAGCGATTGGAAAGTTATTTTTGGATGTTTTCTTGGATCTAAGGCTAACTAAGGATGTTAATGAAGCATGCAAATGCGCATTAAATAATATGATGTTTAGCCAGAGTAATGTCGACTAGCTTTTGTAAATATACCTCTAACAAGGTATAAAATGGTATAAGTATACAGACACTTTTGTAAAAGTGTGCAAGGACTAGGATGATGATATAGATGGATGTGAATTCTGAAGACATCTAAGAGGCAACGAAAAGATCAAGAGAAAGGATAAAAAGAGGAATTATTCAAGGAATAATTTGAACTAACTCTATGTATTCAGGATAACAAATTGATTGTAAGTGTTGTTGTGCCTATTGTACACCCCTAGCAGGGTTTGATTGTCTCTAACAGGGTTGATTCCTTAATTGGGATCACATTGTAATGACTCCTAACAGGATCTGTCTTTTAACCATGACTTGCCTATTGTAATACTCATCTCGTAATAGGGTCAGAACTCCTAACAGGGTTATTATACTTATACGGCAGACATTTTTTGTTACCATCCCCACTGAGGTTTTTCCCTTAACATAGGTTCTTCGAAAACAAACATGGTGTTATGAGTTCTTCTATGTTTGTCTATGTTGCATGGTTACTTATCTTATGCTATATCTTTATATGTTGCTTGAAGAAGATTAAGAAGTCTAAGAATTTTGTAAAGTATTGTAACACTGATTCAACCCCCCTCTCAGTGTTACCAAATCCTAACAATTGGCATCAGATCCTCAGGCCCCTGAAAGAAAAGCTTAACAGATTTGGGGAGATCAAGATGGATTTGGAAAACTTGAAGAAGAATTATGAAATGGCCTTGGAAGATGTGGACATTTCTAATGCTGATAGAGTGTATCTAAAGTAAAAACTAAGGAAGGCAGATGACTTCATCAAGAAGTTGAAACAACAACATGAGCATGAGATAAAATTGGGAGATGATCTCATGGAAGCACAAACCGAGGAGCTATCAGATCAAGATGTGATTGAGTAGTGAAGACATGAAAATGATTCCTTGAAGGATGAATTGGAGGTCACAAACTTGAACCTGATGAAAGAACTTGATGCTAAAAAAGAAGAAAAAGAAAAGTTGCAAAATGAAGTATCAAATACAAGAGATATGTTGTAGACTTTGGAGAATGAACTGAGTGCACTAAAAACAAAGTATGACAAAGTAGAAAGATACTGAATCACCATTACTGGTGAACTTGATCAAACCAAAGGTCGCATAGGAAAACTTCATGAGAGCAGAAAGAAATTGGATGATCAAATTAACATGCAGAAGCTTGTTGGAGACATGAGATGAGTAGGATTTAATGACAATCCTGATCAAAAGAAATATAGAGTTGTAGTAATCTTGATTGACCTAAAAAGTCAGATATGAGGTTGTGATAACACAACCTGAGATACCTACTTGCAGGTAAAATGACAAGGGGGTGGTCCCATAATAGTGTGTCCCACTTTTTGGCCAACTTTGACACAAAGATCAACATTCTAATAAAAAAATTCACTTTCAAACACCTATTGCTGCAAAACTATTAGGAATTTGAAGATGATGTAAACTAGAGTCTTTTAAAAAAAAAATTCTAATTTCTAAATTTTTTTTTTTTAAATTAAAATTCATTTTTCCTTCTCCTTCAAAATGTGGTTTGTGTGAAAAAACTATGTTTGTAAGGAGTTACTGTCACTTGGATCAGCATAATTTTTTTAATATATGATAACGATGTAATTCTTTTGAGATTATATTTGTAACTTCAATATATAAAAGATGCAATTGGTTTCATCCATTTGGGTCAATATTTCATAGTTTATTAAGTTCTAAAGTGACAGTAACTGTAATTTAGACATAAGGTCACTTGGATCACTCTAACTTGATCTATGTATATCAAAATTTATCTTTTCTTTCTTTTATAGTAAGGTTACACAAATACTATTTTCCTACATATTTTTAATTTTTTTTTTATAATTTACTATTTTTCCCAAAGTCCTAAAGAGACAGGTTGTTGAACGGCCAAACAACCTATGTTTAGTTAAAGTAATATTAAAAAGTGATAATGAGCTCAAAATGTATTAAAATTATATTAATTAGAAAGCTTGTTTCGAATAGCATCATACTACATAGATAGGTTTTTCAAATGGATTCATTTGATCTTCCAAAACATAAAGTCGAAGTGATTTTTTGTCAGCATTTTAATAGGTGCAAAGGAGACTCTATTGTAGGTATGAATAAGGAGTATAGATGTTATATCAATATTTTTTTAATCTAAGAGGCTTTGAGCTAACCATTTTTAATTAATTCCTTCAAATGGAACCTCTCAAGGCTTAAATCATCATATTTTATTAAAAATGTGTTATTTCAGCAAAAATCAACATGTCTAAAAAAGTGTGACCCACTATTGTGGGGTCACCCAAGGACTAAAGTCACAAAGATCAATCAAAGAAACTAACTAAAAAAGGTATTCCTAAGTCCAAATTTAATATTTTTTTCTTTAATTGTTATCTGTATGGACACAAGATATAAGAGAATGTAGAAAATGTGATATGAGGTCCAACAGACCCACATATGATCACTTGAATGATATTTTCAAGAAGCAAAAAGAGAAAAGTTTGAATGAGGCAAATATTGAAAAAGGTGAATGTAGTAAAGATGCAAAGCATAGACAATCTAAGGATAAGGAAAAATGTAAAACAAATGATATTATGCAAGACAATGTTTCTAATTCCAGTAAGGATGAAGTCAAAAACTCAGTAGAAGAAGTAAAGAAACCTATTGCCAGACCTAGAAAGATTGTACGTTATAAATGCAATAACTTTGGCCACATTGCCAAGTATTGCAAGTTGCAAATTGATTATTTAGCCACTTGAAGCCCAAGAAGAAGGTGACATGTTTCAAGTGTAACAATGATGGACATGTTGTGAAGTATTGTAGATTCAAAGGACCAGTAAAGAAGTCCTTCAGACCATTTACAAAGGAAAATGAGTTGAATGAAGATGATAGACAACTAGCAAAACTAAAAGAAGAATTCAAGGAGAAATGGGTCAAATAGAATGGACCTATGGAATTTGAAGTTAAGAAATACAAAGAGCAGAGTGTGAGCACTCACAAGAGTCCTAAGAGTCTTGTGGAATCATTACTAGGGTGCATTGCCTCACCATCCTTCTAATGGGAAATGTATGCCTTAGGGGGAGCATGATATATTAACACCAGTCAAATACAAAGTCCCTATATGGATGATTCAAGTTCTGAGATCTTGAAGACAAGTTAGATACTATGTTGTAGGATCATGTACAAGATCACATCTACTTTGGAGATGTTTGTGAGAAGATGTGCCAGCTTGAGACAACACCTATTTATTGCAGCACTATGGGAATTTTTTTGGACTTGTGCCAAATTGTCTATAGGGGTAATAATGTAGTCGAATTACCTACCATTTACATTGAGATCAGAGATCATTAAAGAGCTTGGAGCAGTTTTTGGAGCTTGAAGAGTTTATAATTGTGTTTGCAAAACCCTCATATGGTAGTGTGAGCTAGGTATTTTTTAAAAACTTAAGATATCTTTTTCATTTACAATAGCTAACCAATCAACATGGATAATCCTCAGGTTTTTAATGTCCTTGAAAGGAATAGATACAAATTCAAGAGTCATCCTTTCAAATCTACTAAAGAGGATCAAGAGGGTTTGTTCTCGCATACCCAGTTGGTGCTCTTCATGTTGAAGACATCAGGGCCTATATACATAACAAGATACAGTTTATAAGCACCACAAAGATATATGATGAGATGTTAGGGTTATACAATGCAGATCAGACCCTAAGAGAAGAATGTAGGAAGGTGCATAGGCTGTCAATAGTTAAATATATGGAGAGATTTGAATTCGATGAACTAGATTGGATCAAAATTGTGTTGAGTAGGATTCATTATGAATTCATATAGATTGGTGGAACCCCAACCAAAATCACCAAAGAACTATTGCATGAAATCATTGGTTTATGAATGATAGGTAAAGTACCTACAATAGAAAAGAATATTAGATTTGAAGTAGAGAAACTAACCAAAATTAAATGGAAAAAGAGAGAAATGACAATAAATGACATCATACAAGAAGATATCAAAGTTGTTGCAATAATATTGGGATAAAAGTTTCATTATATTAGCTGAATAAATAGTGTATCAGCTAGTATTTTACATATGGCATATAAGATGGTACTATAGAAGATTAATAATATGACCTATGTGAGGTTCTAAGATAACAATTGATGGAGAATTTGGCAGGGATAAAGAGAAATAGAACACCACACTTTAGATTTGGTTCTCTAATAACATGTATATATTTTTCATGTTATGAGAAGATTTCCTGACATGTATCTATGGAGATCAAACAAATGTACTATGCAAATGATAATCGACTACTTTTGAAGAAGTGATGAGAAAAATAGATATGTTGAGGTAACAGGAATGGTGAAACTCTTCCAAAAACAAATGCATGAAAGGGAAAGGATCCCTTGGAGGCTAGTGGACAAGTACAAGGATGACATATGTTTCATGGTGGAAACTGATGGCACATGTTTTGAGGTAGTAGAACCTATAACTTTATGGGCTACTCATATGGGCTATGAAGTAGATCATACTATTCTAGAGCTTCCTATTCAAAATGTCTTACAGTCCTCTAAAGACCCCAATGTTCCAAGATGGGGTACATATGAAGAAAAGTACACATCTGTTAAGGAAGAATCAGTAAAGGGGAGAAGGGAAAAAAAGGTTGAATCATTGGTTGATAAAATAGTAGGACAACATCAGATATCTAAAGAAGAAATGAAAACTGCCAAAGAAAATGTGGCAAAACTAGGGGAGAAATACAATATTCCTCCTCAAATTAACATTGAAGTACCTCAAGTACTAGAGGTTGAGGAAGAAGAAAAAGAAAAAGAAAAAGATGACACTCCTACACCTGCTTGGAGAACTTTGTAGAGGCATGCAACAAAAGAAATTACACAAGGCCAAACACCTCATAAAGCTAGACCTAAAGCCATAGCTAGCAGACCAGGAAAGAAGAGGAAAACATTGGATACTCCTCCATATTCACATGAAAAGGATAAGAAACAAAAGACTTTTCAAGAAGAAGAAGAAAATAGAGAAGTCCAAATGATGGACAAAGAGAAAATTGAGGAACAAAAGAAGGAGTAAGAAGAAGAAAGGGACAAAAAGCTTCAAGAGGAAAATCTATGGGCAGTTGAAGCAGACAAGAAAAAGGCAAAAGAAGTTGAATAGAAGAAGGGCTAGGGTACACAAAGAAACCTATTCAAGCCCTACCTCAAATTTCTACAAAAGATAGAATTAAGTGATGGTAAGCTCTATTCTATTGAAAAATACTTTTATAGATATGATGAGGATGAGAAAAAATAAATAGAAGACATAGTTGTGGAGCACATGCTCACATTCAAAAAGAACTTGATTGAAATAGAGGGTCAAATAAGTAAAGAATTATTTGAAAGATTAGAAGGGAGAAAGAAAAGAGCCCTTGATGAGGACATCAAGATGAGACAAGATATTATTTTGTATAATATGCCAACCATGATAGGGAATGAGATGGGAGATTGGCTTGAAAAGATAAGGCCAAAGATAAGAAGTATAACCAGAATTATCAAGTTCATGGCACGAAAATATGAAGAGGTCGAACAGGAAACAAATGAAAAGGTTGGACAGCTACTCTTGGAGGAGTGACCTGACCTTGGTAAATCTACAAGGACCCCAACCCCATTAATAATCTCTATAGAGCATACAATTATAGAAAAGGTTGAAGATCCAAAATAAATAGAGGTAGTTGACACTTCCTTACCTGATTTTTTCATAGACAATATTGGGATTTCACTTGATACACAGCTAGATACATCTGATCCATTTTAGATGAGTGAAACCTTAACCAAAATTTACAAGATAGTAAAATATATTGAGCTACCAAAGATCACTTAAGTAGAATCGGCTGAGAAAGTGCAACAAGAAGAGAAGACACCTTAAAAGGCACAGGTATGAAAATAAAAAGAGGAAGAAAAAGAAATAGAAAAGGTAAAGGAATAGGAAAAGGAAAAGGAAAAAAGAAACAGAATTAGAAGAGGAACAAGAAAAGGAAAAGGAAAAGGAAAAGAAAACATAAAAGCAAGAGGAAAAACCAAAAGGATTGTCTATCACTCCTTTTGCTACACCTAATTTGTTGGAAAATAGCTCTCAATCACTTCCAACCAATTTAGAGGACATGGATGTTACAAACCTAATGCAGTGGTCAATACTTGCTTTTGCCAAAGCCAAAGAGAAATCAAAGCAAAAAATTGACAAGACCTTAAAGATAATACACGGGGAAACACAGGTATTAAGTAAGCTTTTGACTACACCTCTTGTACATAATGAGGATCCCATAGGTAGTCTAGACAATGTTCTAAGTATAATAGAACAAAATTTTGATACTTTATAAGATGCAACCAGAATAAAAGTAGTAGAAGATTTTAAAAGGTTAAGGATGAAAGACACTCTAGATGAAATCAAAGGTGATCTTAATACATTGATTGCCACTTAAAAGGCAATAAAATATTTCCTTAAGGATGGGCATTATCTATTTAGACTCTGCATGACTTCGCACCAGCATGTGAAGAATATGCCAGATATTATAGCTCAAGATGAAGAATTTTTGGTAAAACTCTTTGATGATTTTGAAAATAAGAAAATACTGGATATAAATAAGGAGACAAAGAGGATCATGGATAAAATCCACACTCTCTAGCTAGAAAAGGATAGAATTTGGAAGATATTTTTAGAGCTAAGAAGCTTCTTAACTCCCAAGATTGGTGTCTTGGAGAGTACTCATGAAGACCTTTAGCTTGGTTTGAAAACATTTCATGAACTAATACCTAAGGATGTAGAGGAGGCAAACAAGGCCGCATTTGGTCTAAATGGGCTAATTCAGGTTGCAAAAGAAATTAAGGAAGCTTAGAATGTAGATATGCAGATATGTGGATTTTGAAATCCAACTACAGGGATGTGCTACAGGGAATTCAGTTGTGATCTTGAACACCTTTAATTTTGTTGTTTTGACAGTTGTTTCCAACATTTTTGGCACCCTTTTCCATTGATGTTAAACGGAGAAAGATAGAGAGAAAAAAAATGTAATGTAAAATGAAAACATAAATAAAATAAAAAATTTCTCTTAAGGCTATATGTCAAACTTTATGTGTTGCATATATTTCCTTTTACATTTTTTACTTGATGTTGCACTTAGTCATTTTTTCACTAAGTGTTTCCATCAATGCCAAAGGGGGAGATTATTGGCAAGTGGTCAACACATGCACACATATGCACATGTAGGCACATGCACATATCGAATGTTATCATTTATGGAAACATTGATCAGATTTATGATCGCACACATTGGATAGATCATGAATATATTTGTATGCAGTTGATGAAGGAAAAATGCCTAAGTCCACAGACTGTTCCTATGACGGGAAATCTAACAGAAAAGTGTAGAGAACTTCACAGGAGCTTCGTTAAGACATGTGATCATGGTTACATGCTTATAGAACACAAATGAATATGTGTGTAAGGTCGCACATGTTAATACTATGGTATCAAATAGATATGTTCAATTGGTTGGATGTGAAGACAGTAAATAGAGTATAACTTGTTGGCAATCACTAAGGCCGACTTTGTGAGCGATTAGAAATCTATTTTTGGATGCGTTCTTGGATCTAAGGTTGACTAAGGATGTTAATGAAGCATTCAAATATCCATTAAATAATATGATGTTTAGCCAGAGTAATGTCGACTAGCTTTTGTAAATATACCTCTAACAAGGTATAAGTATACAAACACTTTTGTAAAAGTGTACGAGGACTAGGATGATGATATAGATGGATGTGAACTATGAAGGCATCTAAGAAGCATAGCAGAGATCAAGAGAAAGGAGAAAAAGAGGAGTTCTTCAAGGAATACTTTGTTAACTCTTTATATTTAGGATAACAAATTGATTGTAAGTGTTTTTGCACCTATTGTACATCCCTAACAAGGTTTGATTGCCTCTAACAGGGCAAGACTCCTAGCAGGGTTGATTCCTTAATTGGGATCACATTGTAAAGACTCCTAATAGAGTTCATCCTTTAACCAAGACCTGCATATTGTACTCAACTCCTAACAGGGTTAGAACTCCTAGTAACAGGGTTATTATACTTATAGTGCAGACATTTGTGGGTACCATCCCCACTGGGATTTTTCCCTTAACAAGGTTTCCTCAAAAATAAATATGTTGTTATGAGTTATTCTATGTTTTTCTATGTTGCATGGTTACTTATCTTATGCTATATCTTTATATGTTTCTTGAAGAAGAGTTGAAGTCTAAGAATTTTGTAAAGTACGGTAACACTAATTCACCTCCCTCTCAATGTTACCAAATCCTAACAAGTAAGAGTACTAACTCCTTGAGAAAGATCTATGACAAATAAATTTGAAGAGAATATCTTAGAGAGACTGTTTGGTTGTGAACCTCATTAGAGTCTTTCTATATTCTTTATTCACAATAACTGGAGCCATCAATGATTTATGAATTCGTGTTGACACTATATAATAGATTGCACAACTTACGAAAATAGTTTGGAAGTTGACAACATACGTGAGACATTTCTAGAAAAAATCTAAGAAATTAACATGACTATTAACTCCTTAATCCAAAAATCTAAATCATAAAAAATACAAAGATAATATCTTAGATAAATTGTTTGGTTTGTGAACATCATTAAAATATTTCTCTCCTTTATTCATAATATAGAAAATTGTCTTGTTGCAAGCCCTTCTGATGCAACTCTAGGTGTTCTCCACACAAAATGGCATGAGTAGAAAAGACAATCAATATTTTTTTGTATTTTTTAAATATTGTGGAGGTGGATTATGAGGATCAGCCAATGAAAATTCGTCATGGCTTGCAAAGTTTGGTTTTTATAGGGATGTATATGAACGTGTTATTATATGTGGAGAATAGTCATGTCCCTCTTATGCCTAGGTAGACATTCCCCCACATACTACCTAATGCTTGGTTTCTCGAGGTTCATTGGTAAAGTTCAAGTCCATTCACAAGTGCAAAAACAATGTTTTGTTTAGTTTAGTTTATTGAATGTAGGGGAGAGGATCTAGTACTTGAGCACGCTAACTTCTCACTTCTTAAAATCATGCGTGGAAATTTCAAATCACTCCAATTTTTTATAATAGTTTACTTAGCAAGTACCTTTCTTATAACTAAGGTTTCAGGGACACGTCATCAAATATGATGTGACATCGACATTCTTTTTACCAAGGTGTCCAAGAATGCCCAAATAAAAAGTAAAACCCATGCTTTACACTAAGGTTTGGTCATGTGGAAGGAGGCTTCCTAAAAAATAAAGTTGGAGCTACTTGAGTTTTTTTAGGAATATTTTAAAGTCGAAGATCCCATGAATTTTGTAGTCTAGTTCGGCTTAAAAGTTTAAGCTTTGAAATTTAAGGAAGTTGGTGGTATCATGAGTGTGCATGATAGAAACATGTTAAAAAAATAATTTTCCCTCCATTTAAATTATTTTAACAAAAATATAAACTTAAATGTTTGACAAGTGGTAGATAACATTCCTAAGCTGGTGGGGAAATTTCTAGCCCCACCCCATTTTCACCCACCCAAATGGTAATGACTATACAGGGATTGAAAGATGCATTGTTAAATAAATATTTTCATTAATTAAAAATTAAAAATAGTAGTTTTTTTTTTTAACTCAATCAATAATTCTAACCTTTCACAAATAAAAGTGTTAAAAAAAATTATTATTTTTATTTCTTAATTAATTGAAAATTATGATCAATTGTGCATCTTGATCCCTGTATAGACGTTGCCTACTCAAATATGCAAGAGTACAAGTAGAATCTTCTACTTTTTAGGAAAATATTCCAATAGAAAAGAAAAATCTTCATGGGATCTCCACTTCCTAAAAAATAGAGCTAAGGCCCCCTCCATGTTACTCCACCCTAAGTCATGTTTTTTCCTACATTAATGTGGTATCACATGATTGGTTTCTTATTAGATCTAAGGAATACATTTCATCCAATCATGGGTAGTTGTAATCAATGCTAGCACTTTGAAGTCATGACTGTTAGTACAATATTGTCAAAAATATTAGACATTAAACCAACATACATATAACAATTATTACGCTAAAGGTGTTCCCTTATTTGAGAGGGAGGACATAACTGTATGAATTATGTGCAAGATGATTGAAACAATCATATATGTTTGTGGACTGTTAGTTGTAGTTTTATTGGTAAAAAACTCATAATCTAGAAGTGACACAAACTCTATCAACATTCTAGCTTGAATAGACTCGAACTCAAGACCTACGAGATAAGAGGCTCTTTATTTACCATTGTGTTGTAGGCTCTTGCCTATTATTTGAATATAATTTTAATAGTATATTTACATTAGTTATTTTATTATATATTTATTTTATATACTTAATATTAAATTATAATAACTTTTTAAATTATATATTATATCTAATATAAATTAATCTCTATTAAATTTAAAAGAATTAATTAGAAAGGGATTAATCATATAACACTTAATAGAATTATAGTATAATTGAATCTATAAAATAGATATACAATAAGAGAATAAATATATAGATATTAGTTTTTCATCTAGAAGAAAGTTACTAATTCATAATATAGACTATCAAATAATTCAAATATTTAATCAAAAGAACACAATTTCAAAATAATATTTTGTTATATTTTTTATTATATATTCTATAATTTATAATATATTACGTGTATATTATAATTAATATTTTCTATAAATACATATTACATGTAATATGTATATTTAATGATTTATAATTTTATGTCATAAACATAATCTAAATATATTTTCTACTTAATTTAATATAATTTTAAATAATAACTATTAAAATACAAAATATATAATATATAATTATTATTTATATTTAACAATTTATAATTTTATACCATACATATGATCTATGTATATTTATTGCTACATTTAATTAATTTTAAATAATCACTATTAAAAAAACTAAACATAATAGACATTTAATTTTCACAAAATGTATAATTTATTAATTATATTAAATTATATTTATATTTAATAATATATAGTATAATTTATAAAAATAAATATAGTGAGTTATTAATTATATATAATAATAGACAAATAACCATTAAACATATAATACATCTAATTTAAATAAAATTTAATGTTTGGTTAAAAACAAATTACATAATGCATCTACAAATTGCTATGTTTATATGTAATGTAATAAAATCTTAATTTGTCTTCAATTTTAAGAAATTTTATAAAAATCACCTTCAAATATTAAAAAAATAAATGTGCAATAATATCTATTTTTGTTATGCTTTCATTGATGCCAATTATGTTCTCTTATATCATTCCCTCTCTCCCTCTCTATCTACTGAGAGATTTCTCCCTCTCTACCCCTCCTCTCTCTCTCATTCACCCCATCCCTCTACATTTTTTGTACTCTATATCTTTGTCTTTCTACATCTCTCACTTCTCTCTATCTCTTTCAATCTATATCTTTCTCTACAATCTCCAATGATCTCTCTACATCACCCCCTCTTTATACATCTATCCATCTCCCTCTCCCCCTTTCTGTATATCTATCGATATCCCATATTTCTCTCTGTACCATCTCTTTATATCTCTCCCCCTTTCCTTCTATATTTCTCCATGTCCCTCCCCGACTCTCCCTTTCTGCTAATGGATCCTCATTATGTTCCTAATTCAAAGATTTTTTTATCATGTTTGGAAGGACATATAGTTAATTTGAAGTTTACACTTCTCTCTGCAGACCTTTGTTCAACAAACAACATCATTTTCTAAATGACCTACCACTTGACCTTGTATCCTAGATACAAATGATTGCAACAAATAGACCAAAGAAGTTCCTAATTGTCCTTCTATACTTCTTAGAGGCACCGATTGTACACCAACATGCAATTACTGATTAGAATGTGCTCAACTACTAGCTCCTCTCCATACATGGTACTGTAATGCAGACCTTTTCCACAATGTCGATATGTGCTTCAACGAGCTTTCCCTATAACTAGGTATTGCTTGAACTGCAACTCCACACACCATCCATTGCAAAGCGACATATTGTCTTGCAACTCCACACAAACATTCAAAGATAGTCAATGTGTCATGTATTCATAAGTGCAAAAATAATGTTTATTTTAGTTTATTGAATGTAGGGGGGATGATCTAGTAGTTGAGGACCCTAACTTCTCAAGTTTCTCAAAATCATGCGTGGAAATTTAAAATCACTCCATTTTTTTTAAACAATTTACTTAGCAAGTACCTTTCTTATAACTAAGGTTTCAGGAATACATCATCAAGTATGATGTGACATCAACATTTTTTTACCAAGGTTTCCAAGAATGCCCACATAAAAGGTAAAACCTATGCTTTACACTAAGGTTGGGTCTTGTGGAAGGGGACTTCCTAAAAAATAAAGTTGGAGCTACTTGGGTTTTTTAAGGAATATTTTGAAGTCGAAGATCCCATGAATTTTGTAGTCTAGTTCGGCTTAAAATTTTAAGCTCTAAAATTTAAGGAAATTGGTGGTATCATGAGTGTGCATGATAGAAACATGTTAAAAAAATAATTTTCCCTCCATTTAAATTATTTTTAACAAAAATATATAAACTTAAATGTTTGACAAGTGGCAAATTACATTCCTAAGCTGGTGGGGAACTTTCTAGCCCCACCCCATTTTCACCCACCCAAATGGTAATGACTATACAATGATCAAGATGCACTGTTGAATAAAAATTTTAATTAATTAAAAATTAAAAAATAGTGGTTTTTTTTAACTTAATTGATAATTCTAACCTTTCACAAACAAAAGTGTTAAATTTTTTTAATTTTTTAATTAATTAACAATTATGGTCAATAGTGCATCTTGTTCCCTACATGGACGTTTCCTACTCAAATATGCAAGCGTAAAAGTAGAAGCTTCTACATTTTAGGAAAGATTCCAAAAGCAAAAAAAAATCTTCATGGGATCTCCTCTTCCTAAAAAATACAACTAAGGCCCCCTCCATGTGACTCCACCCCAAATCATGTTTTTTCGTGCATTAATGTGGTATCACATGATTGGTTTCTTATTAGATCTAAGGAATACGTTTCATCCAATCATGGGTAGTTGTCATCAATGCTAATGCTTTAAAGTCATGATTGTTAGTACAATATTGTAAAAAATATTAGACATTAAACCAACATGCATATAACAATTATTACACCAAAGGTGTTCCCTTATTTGAGAGGGATGACATGCTTTTGACGATCAACGGTGCAAATTGTATGAATTGTGTGCAAGACAATTGAAACAATCATATTTGTATGTTCTCCACTCGTTGTATTGCTAGACTTTGTAAATTATAAATGATTGTTTTATTCTTGTGCACTTCACTATAATAAGTAACATATTTTTATTTTTAAAATTTATTTTTCAATGAACTATCTAAATATTTTAAGTATTTTTTTTAAAATATTATATCATATTGAATATATCTTATTATTAATAATTAATTATATTTATAATGTAAATCTATTATTGTGTAATAATTATTTGAATATAATTTTAATAGTATATATGATATATATTTATATTAGTTATTTGATTATATATTTATGTTATATAGTTAATATTAAATTATGGTAATATAAATATATATCATATATATTATTAAAATTATATTAACTTTTTAAATTATATATTATATCTAATATAAATTAATCTATATTTAAATTTAAAAGAATTGATTAGAAAGGGATTAATCATATAACACTTAATATAATTATAGTATAATTTAATCTATAAAATAGATATACAATTAGAAATTAAATATATAGATATTAGTTTTTCATCTAAAAGAAAGTTAGATAATTCATAATAGAGACTACCAAATAATTCAACTATTAATCAAAAGAACACAATTTTAAAATAATATTTTTGTTATATTTGTTATTATATATTCTATAATTTATAATATATTACGTTTATATTATAATTAATATTTTCCTTTAAATATATATTACATGTAATATGTATATTTAATAATTTAAAATTTTATATCATAAACATAATCTAAACAATCCCACTCAATCCCCCTCCCAGTCTATCCAGGAGATCCTGGAAATAGACCTTGTCCCAAAAGAAGGTAAAAGCCGCAAGAGATGCGTGAAAAATCCCTTTTAAAAGGGTGGAGGAGCTTGAGGAATCCCATGTCTCAGAGTCCTTGGAAGCTAAGGAAATGAAGGAGACTAATAGTACCCCTGAGACCGAAAGGAAGCCCCAAAAATGGAGGAATTTCGAAAGCCAGGTCAAGCTGGAGGTGGATTTGGGGGGCTCTATCCGCCGTTCTAACCAAATTGCTAAGGAGAAATGCAAAACTAGAATCAACGAAAGGGCTTCGAAGGAGAAGTCCCTTTCAGAAAATGACACCTCTTCTAATGATTCGATTGAGGGCTCTTCTAATGATCACCCAAACTTGCATAGGATTGGTGCCACTCTCCCCTAAACCCCCAGCCAACCATGGATATTCCTCATAGCAGTACCCCACCCCCGGACTCCCCCCATGACCAGCAGACCAAGTCCCCTCCTCCTGAGCACAACTCTATGGCCTTTGATGGTAATGACAGGTTTAAGGGCTCCCTTAAGCTGAAGTTCTCAGAACTGGACAATGAGATATTAGGCCTCAAACAAGACATGTAGGACATCAAAACCCGTGTCATGGATACTAACAAGTTCTCTCTCAAGGTCATGCATGTGTCGGCGGTGACCCTGTGCACTCTGCAAGAGAAGTTGGCTGGAGGCAAACTGGAGGCTAACGAAGACAACAAATACCTCTTCCTATTCCTACAGGAAGAGTGGGCCGCGATCTTGATGTCCAAACATCTAGGTAGGAGACCCTAGCTTACATTGTTGCCATGAGGTTTTTATTTTTGATCAGGCATGTTGGCCCTGATTTTTCTATGCTACTTTTCTGTCTTAAGGTTAATTTGTCTAGTTCCTAGTTTAGCCCTGTGTGGAACGATACTATTAATATGGTTATTATTATCTGCTTAAGATACTTTGGTTCGTTATTTTTTTAAAGAACTATTATATTTATTTTTTATAGAGGTAGACTAGACATTGATTTTTCTGTTGACTAACTACTGTTAAAATGCTTATGACTAGTGTTATTAATATGTTGTTAATGTGCTTCTAGTCCTTCCGTACCACGGGCCAGCACCCTCTTGTTGCTTTTTTCTATCAAAAACATAATCTAAATATATTTTCTACTTAATTTAATATAATTTTAAATAATAACTATTAAAATGCAAAACATATAATATAATTAATATTTATATTTAAGAATTTATAATTTTATACCATACATATGATCTACATATATTTATTGCTACATTTAATTAATTTTAAATAATCACTATTAAAAAAATAAACATAATAGATATTTAATTTACATAAAAGGTAGATAGATTAATTATATTAAATTATATTTATATTTAATAATATATAGTATATATAGTATAATTTGTAAAAATAAATATAGTTGAGATATTAATTATATATAATAATAGATAAATAACCATTAAACATATAATACATCTAATTTAAATAAAATGTAATGTTTGATTAAAAAGAAATTATGTACCACACCTAGAAATTATGTTATGCTTTCATTGATGTCAATCATGTTCTCTTATATCATTCCCTATCTCCCTCTCTATCTACTAAGAGATCTGTGCCCCTCCTATCTCTCTCATTCACCCCATCCCTCTCCATTTTTTGTACTCTATATCTTTGTCTCTCTACATCTCTCTCACTCCTCTCTATCTCTTTCAATCCATATCTTTCTCTACAATCTCCAATGATCTCTCTACATATCTCTCTCTCTCTCTCCCCTTTCTTTCTATAATTCTCCATGTCCCTCCCTCACTCTCCCTTTCTACAAATGGAATCTCATTATGTTCCTAATTCAAAGATTTTTTTTATCATGTTTGAAAGGATATAAAGTTAATTTGAAGTTGTCACTTCCTTTGTTCAACAAACAACATCATTTGCTAAATGACCTATCACTTGACCTCATATCTTATACAAATTATTATAACTAATAGACCAAAAAATTTCCTAATTGTCCTTCTATACTTATTAAAGTCACCCATTGCACACCAACATACAATTACTATTTAGAATGTGCTCAACTACTATCTCCTCTCCATACATGGTATTTAATGCAGACCTTTTCCACAATGTCGATCTGTCCTTCAATGAGCTTTCCCTATAAATGGGTGTGGCCCGAACTGCAACTCCAGACATATTCCACTGCAAAGCAACATACTGTGTTGCCCACCTGCACCCAAAAATACAGAAAATGGGAACCCAAAAGGCGCACATTGCAATGTTTTCCTCATGGGGAGCGGGGCATCTGTTTCCCTTCATAGAATTCGCCAAGCGAATTGCAGCAGACCACTGCTTCACAGTGACCTTCATCACATCTTCCTTCCTGCTCTGATCCCCGCCCCAAATCTCCCAAATCAGGAGCTTGGCCTCTTCAGGCCTCGACATCTGAGTCCTCGAATTCCCACCGCCGGAAGAAGAACAGCATCCCGAAACCCATTCTGAGGGCGCCTACTTATCCCAAATGTTCCATCTCATCGAAAAATCTAAAGCCCCTCTCCAGGATCTCCTGCAAACGCTCAAAAGCCACATATCCACCTTCATCACCGATCTCTTCTGCACAGTCATGCTCGAACCCAGTTCTGCCCTCCAAATTCCCGCCTATGTTTTATTAACGACATTGACCTCATTTCTCTGCCTGATGCTCTACCATCCGACCCTCCATGCCCAAACTACAGTCTCCCTCTGTGAAATGGACGGCCAGATCGACATTCCGGGTCTGCCCTCAATGCCGACTAAGTACTTCCCGGACCCAATGCAGAGAAGAACAGACCCAATTTACCTTTTCTTCCTCCGCCATTCCCATCGCCTCTGCAATGCCGACGAGATTCTGATTAACACTTTCAATGATCTCGAGAGCGGCAGCATTCGAGCTCTGAATGACCGGAAATGGGAGCTTCTCCCGGACGGAATCGAAAAGGGGCCCGAGATTTACCCCGTTGGTCCGCTGATTCGGGCATCGGATCCCGATGAGAGTGAGTCAGGGTGTGTGGATTGGCTGGACAGACAACCTGTGGTGTCTGTCATCTTTGTGTCATTTGGGAGCACGGGGTCCCTGTCTGTGGAGTAGAGCAGAGAGCTCGCGTTGGGGTTGGAGGCCAGTGGGGAACGATTTTTGTGGGTTCTACGGAAGCCAGAGAATCTGTCAGAGTCGGAGCTTCTTCCACCTGGTTTTGAGGAGCGGATTGGGGAAAGAGGTGTGGTTTGGAGGTCCTGGGCGCCACAGATACGAGTACTAGAGCACCCCTCGATTGGGGGTTTTGTGAGCCATTGCGGGTGGAATTCTGTGTTGGAGAGTGTTTCCTGTGGAGTGCCATTGGTTGCTTGGCCGCTTGGGGCAGACCAGAGAACAAGTGGGTTTTTTTTGGTGAAGGAAATTGGATTGGCCATTGAACCGCAGTGGGGGGATGGTTGGTCTGTGAGCAAGGAAGAAGTGGGGAGAGTGGCGAGGGAGTTGATTCAAGGTGAGGGCGGGCGTGGTGTGAGGGCCAGAGCGGCGGAATTGAAGGAGAGTACCTGATCTGATTTATGAAACCAGATTACAATATCTGGTGTGATACCTGCAGTATTGTAGGATTCAACATGAAAATTGATAAGATCAACAACAAGATTGCAAACCCAAAAAAAGTGTTCCATTCTATTCGAATATTA
Organism: Chamaecyparis obtusa; assembly: GCA_027943335.1. NCBI lineage: Eukaryota > Viridiplantae > Streptophyta > Pinopsida > Cupressales > Cupressaceae > Chamaecyparis > Chamaecyparis obtusa. The sequence goes on along the minus strand of BSBK01000554.1, from coordinate 143,372 downwards.
GAGTTTATACAAATCTGATGGATCCCAAGGGTCACAATAATCCCTTGAAATCGAAATGAAGAGTCATCATAATGTTTATTACAAATAAATTATTAAAACTATCAAAATTTATCAAAAAATTATATATAAAATTTAGGTCCACTTGGAGAAGGCATAACTTTCGCATCCTAGCTCCGAATTGCGAACCATTTAATGCGTTGGAAAGGTATTCAAATAATATTGAACCAAATTTTGGAAATAGCGATGTTCCATCCCTATTTTCGGGTAGCATGTTTTCCCAGAAATGCATCGAAAACCCTCAAAATTGCAATTTACTAAAACATATGAAATTTTGAAAAATTAGATTTCAGTATTTTTCCAATTTAATCCTGAGCAGTGCCAAGAAGGCTTGAGCTTCTGGGGGAAGTTCCGCAGAGGTTCTATCTATACTAGTCCGTCAATGGAAGAGGAGCGGATGAAGCTCTGAAGTGGTATGGCCCTATCCATTTGGGCAAAGGTTTCACATGAAATCTTAGCTATCTGGAGTTCAGGGTTTGGTTCAATTGTCGAACAAGCCTTGAGTGTCTATATTTCATTCTCATGGCCGCTATTTAGATTTTTTTGTTCAGTGATCGTTTGATTTCTTTTCAACACTTCAGGAAACATTCCCATGTACCTAATTGAAAAAAGCAGGCAGGAGTATTTTAGTAGTAAATCTAACAGTGCCGATCTTTCCAATAAACCAAATTGCGTTTGAGTGGAAAACCTCTGTCGACCAAATTAAAAAGTATGTTTAAGTATGTTTATCCTATAATTTTGAGTTATCATTTATTATATATGTTTCTATTTTGCTTATTATCTATTCATATTAATTTAGAATCTTTTTATAATTATTTTTTAATTTTATATTTTTTTTATCACAAATAAAAATATCTATATGATTTATTTTATACAATTATTATTAATTATTATATGAATTTTGACAAACACCCTTGAGTTTTGAGTGGAAAACGTCTCTCTAGCAAATTAAAAAGTATGTTTAAGTACTATTGTATTAGTTTTTGAGTTTTTTATGTTAACTAGTGATTAAATGAATTGTTCTACATCAATGTTAATAAATATTTAGATAAATAAGATATTAAAGTGAAATAATTTATAAAATTTATTAAAACTAGAGATTAAAATTTTATTTTGAATGGTAGAACTTGATTACAATCAAAAAAAAATTTGACGCAAGATTCTAATTCTTGACATTTAGGTAACAAGCATTCAATTAGCGTGCTAGACAAGATCAAATATTAATGTATATTTGTATAAATTGAAATTAGTATATTGATTGAAATAAATGTTAATAAAACATTTGTTAAAAGAAGTATAGAAATATAAGTTTTTTTATCAAAAGATTTAAATTGTTGATTAAATAAAGTAGTAGAGAGTTCTATTATAATCTATTTTTTTCAAAAAATAATTTATTTTATCTTGTTTAAGTAAGTCTACTCAAATAAAAACATGTAAAACTAAGATATATAATTAAAATATATATTTTATATTCTATGTTTTTCTTACATAATTTACATATAATTACAAAATGTCATCACTGAACCCAAAAATAAATAAAAAATAGATGACTGAAGGTATCTCCTGCATACATATCAACATAACAATATTTGAAGATGTTATACCAAACCATTGGAGAAATGTAGTACTGACCAATCTGCCACTAAACATACAGATACTGACCAAAAAACCAACAGGAAAATACTATGTTAACCGATTTAGGCATCCTAGAATGCCATTACAAATAGGGGATCATCCTGGTATTACCTCTAACCAGGACCACTTAACCTTTATGCCAAAATTTTACCGCAAAATTTATGAAACGAAATCCAAGTCATCAAAAAACAAAAAACAAATATACGAAATGGATTACGAAGCAAGCAAAGGATATTGAACCTGAGTTAGAAGAAATCAAAAAACAATTTGCTGACACAGTGATGACAAACGATTTGAAGATTATTTTCTAACGAGTCCCCAGGAGAATGAATTATGCAAAAGAGAAATTGAAGAGGTTTCATCTCTCCTTCATCTTCCCCATTTTCTTGTCATGCCATGTATGTACATATATCATTAAGAATATACCAATTTCACCAATAGAGTAAGAGACCATTAACATATAATTGTATTTTTATTTAAAATAAATATTTAAAATATATTTTTGTAAGATTTTAAGTTTTATTGATATATAATATCAATTATTCAATTGTTCAGTACACAAACTTATAGATGCCTATTTCAAATCACACTCTTTCTGATATTAGGTGCCTTCACAAGAATATACCTAGTGTATTATTCAAATGTAAGTACACGATAATATCTCAAGATACTTATAAAAATAACTTAAAATTTAAAATCAAATTTACTTGTAAAAATAAGATAATTATTTATCAAATTATATAGACAAATATAAATTTACTATTACACAAGTTAATATTTAAGTAACATAATAGTTGAGTATGCCAAAATCATACTCATGATTTCTTTATTTGAATAAAAAAATTTAATACTTTCAATGCACAATATATTAAACAATTGAATAGATAAAATATACTAGTTTATAATAATCTAGCCTCTCCATCTTATGAAAACTATTTAATAGATTGTAAAAAGTTTGTTTAATTTTTATAGTGTGGTGAAAAGGGTCGTGCCATGTATATAATAAAATAAATTTCTTTTAAAACCATAAGTAAATAATTAATTATGTATAAATATTCCAAACAATATATAGAATGAATTGAAGGATTGAGATTCGAAGCCAAATCTTATAATATAATGGATAATAGATGAAATATTTCTAACAATGGATTAGATATATACACTCCCTAGTGCATTAACATTCTTAGAATTGAACATATCCTTATCTATGCTACTCGCTCTGCAACTTCCCGCCCAAAACATTTTTCAAATTGTTGGCTCCCATGCCCGCCTCCTCTGGGGGAGATGTTGTCCCCCTAGCTGACCTAACTGTTGGTCCTAATGGACCCCAGACCACACCCGTGATCTCCTCTGTCACGAGCCCAGCCATTGAGTCAATGGGGGAATCTCAAAAAGATGCCCCATTGTCCCCCCCAAAGCCCAACTGGAAAGGTGCCCCTGTTGGAGAAACTTATCAATCTTTGGAGGCCCTATTGGTGGATTTTATTCAGACTGAGGAAGGTGATGAACTATCGCTCTCAGACTCACTGGTGAACCAAATGATGGTGGACTTCCAACTATCATTGGTTGGTCATTTCTTCAATTTTTGACCCACCATTGAAATGGTTAGGAAGTGGGTTTCTATTCAATGGAAGATCAAGGATTATGCCCTGGTTTTCGCCATGCCTGGGGGGCTTTTTTTGTTCAAGTTTACCACTCTTGAGGACCTGTCCTATGTGCTAGCGGGGTCATGGGTTTATGGCAAGCACTTCCTGGCCCTCGCAAAATGGAAACTCAGATTCAATCCGATGACAGACCTAAAAAGAACAACCCTAGTTTGGGTTCGCCTCCCAGGCCTTCCTCTCGAGTACTGGGATGAACAGGTCTTCAGATGGATAGGTGATTCCTTTGGCTCTTTCCTCACATCAGACCAGGTGACTCGTTCAAAGTCCAAGCTTGTTTTTGCTAGATTTTGTGTGAATGTTTCTCTGAACAAAACCCTGCCCAACTTTATCATTCTGAAATCTAAGCTGGGTAGATGGACCCAAACTCTGGTGTATGAGAATACTACCCTATTTTGCCAAAACTATGATTGCAGGGGCCATGCTAGTGATACTTGCAAGTCCTCGAAGCTAGGACAAAAAAAAGGGAACAAGGACAAAGGAGTGGCTGAGGGTCCTCCCCCTGTAGGTGAAGAAGAGAAGGTGGATTCTAGGCCACCCTTGGTGACTAAGGAAATGGAAATCCCATCTATGGAAGATCTGGCCTTGGAAGAGGGTGAGATAGTTCCCCCCCGAGATATGAATGTGGGGTTCCCTGATCTGGGTCTGACTGAGCCTACTGAGGAACCAATTCTTCAACAGGTGGTGGAGCCATTGAAAACCCCCTCGAAGTCCCCCCCCTGAGGATTTGAAGACTAGCCCTACTGAGAAAGAATAGTCTACCATTGTGGTGGCTCTGGAGGTGCTTTCCCCAAAGCAGGATGCCAAACCCCCCCCAAAGTCGATCAAGAGCCCTTCCAGCCCCCTCAATGGCTTGGAGGATGATGAAGGGGAATGGAAAATGCAAAGGAAGAAAACCAAGCCTAAAAATTTTGATGTGGGAATGGAAACACCCAGGGGAAGGCCTTCAGATAGGGCTCGGATATCACAGGGGACCACAAGGGATGTTGCAGCAAGTAAGCAGCAAACCCTAGAACCCAGTTTCAAAAGTAAGAAATGAATTTCCTCTCTTGGAATGTGAGGGGATTGAACAGCTCCCTCAAGAAAAGTGCTATCAAACACTACATTTTTTATCTCAAGCTTGATGTCCTTCTCCTTCAAGAGGTTAAGATGTCTGCTAGTAATTTCACTACCCTAGCACCCAATCTTTAGCCAGGTGTTGCCTTCCTTTATTCTGAAGCTGCAGGGGCATCTGGTGGCATTGCTATGCTCTGGAACCCCAACAGGATAACTAGTCAGCTTTCTGCGTCTTCTCCCAACTTCCTTGCGACCACTTTTAGGAAGATTGGTACTGAATGGACTATTTTCAATATTTATACTCCTAATACCCGGGCAGGTAGAGCTTCTCTGTGGGGTGAGCTTGGCCATCAGCTGGACCTGGACTATTCTACGAACTTCCTGCTGGCTGGTGACTTTAATACCCCTCTTTACCCCTCGAAAAAGTGTGGTGGTCTGGTGGACTACTCAGATAGTATGGGGGAGCTGGCTCATTTTATCTCCTCCACAGGCCTTACGGACCTCACCCTGAAAGGGAACCCCTTCACTTGGTCTAATAATAGGAAAGGTTCCCACCTCATCCAAGTGAGACTGGACCGGGCCCTAGCCACCTCTTCATGGAACCTTTGCCTGAACTCCTCACTTTCTTCCCTCCCTCGTAACACGTCGAATCACAACCCCCTCCTCCTCAACTAGCTCAACACCCCCATGGCCAGTCCAACGCCCTTCAAATTTGAAATTATGTGGTGCTCTCACCCTTCCTTTAGGGACCAAGTGAAATTCTGGTGGAAGACTAACATCAAGGGTACTACTATGTTCAGAATAGCCCAAAAGCTTGAAATTATCCAAAGAGAGGTTAAAGGCTAGAGCAAACATAATTTTGGTGACTTTCACAATGAGAAGAAGGAACTGTCTGGAGCCTTAGACTCCCTCCAGGCCCAGTTGGCTGCTAGAAACTACCCGCCCCAGGTTCAGGCAGAGGAGGTGACTAGACACAAGTGGTAGGAAGCTCTAAAAAAAGAAGAAGAAATCTACTGGAAGCAGAGATCCAGAGTCCAGTGTCTTGCTGAAGGAGATAGGAACACTGCCTTCTTTCATAGGTCTGCCAGCATCCATAAAAGAAGAAATACTATTACTGCTATTAAGGACAAGGGAGGGAATGAAATCAAGGAGAAGGAGAAGATCAACCAGGTGGTGGTCAACTACTTTAGGAGACTGTACTCTAGTGAGGGCCCGATATGCCCAGACAGCATCCAAAACCAGCTTCTGGACCAAATCCAAAGTCCTATAACACTCAGTGACAATAACATGCTTACAAAGCTGGTCTCTGATGAAGAGGTAAAGAATGTGGTCTTTGCCATGGGAGCTTACAAAGCCCCCAGACCAGATGGATTTCCTCTGGCATTCTTTCAGGAGTACTGGGACATTGTGGGGACTGATGTTACCTGGGTTGCTAGAGACTTCTTTAGGACTAGGCGCATCCTCAAACAGCATAATCAAACCTACAGTGTACTGGTTCCAAAGCATGACAATCCTACCACTATGATGGATTTCAGGCCCATTAGCCTATGCAATACCTTCTACAAGATACTTACCAAGATCCTGGTGGGCAGAATCAAACCTCCACTGGACAAGATTATCAACACTACTCAGAAAGGTTTTGTGTCGGGTAGGTAGATCCTTGATGCGGCCATTGCCACTCATGAAATCATCCATTCCATGGACAGAAGCAAGGCTCCAGGTATGGCTTGTAAACTAGATATCTTCAAAGCTTATGAATAAGTCAATTGGTCATTTCTGATTAAAATTCTTGCTAAAATGGGGTTTAATGAGAAGGTTATCCAGATTATACTAGAATGTACTCAAACTGTTAGCCTTTCTGTTCTAGTCAATGGCTCCCCTGGGGCTTACTTTAAACCTGAGAAGGGTCTTAGACAGGGAGACCCCCTCTCCCCCTACCTCTTTATTATGGTGGCTGACATGCTTAGCAGGAATCTTTGTATGTTGTCTGCCACGGGAAGAATAAAAGGAGTCAAACCTGCTTCCACTCTTCCTTGGGTGGTGTTAGAACAATTTATGGATGACACCTTCCTTTTTGGGTACTCTTCTGTGATTGAGGCCAGGAAATGGAAACAAATTTTGGAAAGTTATGCATGGGCATCTGGACAGTGTATCAACTATCAGAAGAGTAGGTTGTTTTTCTTCAATACCCCTATGGAGCTACAAAATAAGGTGCTTAGAATCCTGGGTTGTCTGGCGGCCTTGCTCCCTTCCACCTACCTGGGCCTCCCCCTTACGGTTAAAGAGGTGCCCTAGGATTTTTGGTACTCCATTCTTGAAAGAACCCAGAGGAAACTTACTAGCTAGAAGGGGAAGTTTTTAAGCAATGCTAGCAAACTTCAGCTGGTGGCCTCCATGCTCCAAGGGATTCCTATGTACTTCCTATCCCTCTTTAAAATCAAAGGCTACATGGCAGACAAAGTTGAAAGGATCCAGAGAACCTTTCTATGGGCTGGAGCTGAAGAAAAGAAGAGGATGTCCCTTGTGAATTGGGATATTGTATGCCTCCCAAAAAGAATGGGTGGCTTGGGGCTAAGAAAAATTGGGCTGATGAATAAAGCCCTTACCACGAAAGTAGCTTGGAAGCTTATAGAAGGGAACGTGGATTAGTGCAGACTTATGGAAGCCAAGTATCTCCAAGGACACCCCTATAGGCGGAAGTATCATGATGGAGACCTTCCTTGCGGATCCAAACTCTAGACGAACATATGTAAATGTAAGAGCCTCCTGTCTAAAGGTGCTCTTTGGCAAATTGGTAATGGGAGATCTACCAGATTCTAGAATGACCACTAGATTGTGAACCAACCTAATCTGGGCTACAGATTCAAACCTCTTATGGACTACCTCAGACCTATATTGGGTAACCGGGTCTCCAACTATATCGCTGGTAGGGATTGGGACGATATACCTAATCGGGTAAGAAACAGACCGGACCTACAACACTTAGCCAAGGATCTCATGGAAATTACAGATAATGTTAGAGGGTAAAAGCACAAAGCTGTGTCACATTTCAGGACAACTTATCAGCATAGCTGAATTTGAGTATTTCTAACTAAAATTATTTTTTGTCAAACATATGGTCTAGCTAGATTCATTCTAGCTAAGTTAGATAAGTTCTTCACCTTTTCCAATTGGAAATATCTATTAAAAGCGTGTTTTATAACAATTACTAAAGAAATAAAATTATTTAAGAAAAGCGATGTTTCAATAACTCTTACTCTTTTTAGTGATATTTTTTTACAAATATAAAAATACCCTTTTAAGAGCACAGAGTCAAGATTATCATCATATAATTTTTATAATATTTTAATTAGATTTAATATATTATAATTTCAAAATACTCCAAGTAAGTATTTTAACATTCGAGAACAAGATGCTTCAAAAATAGAAAAAAATAGTAAAGCTGATCAAAAAAATTGAAAATTTATATTTAACACTAGAGGAGAGAGTTATCTTCAAGAGTGTGTCATTTATTTTGTGAATGGTGTAGATTTGATAGGGGAAATTTGACGCGAGATGAAAACTGTCGATTTCAGGTATGTTCGACTTTGAGTAGTTATATTAGAGAAAATATACATTGAAAACTAATTTTTCTTCTCTTCTGCACTAGCTATACATTTTATCTATGACATATTTTGAAATCAAAGGAAAAAAAGATTATTTGCATATACTTTTTTGTTGCGAACAAGACCTTCATTTTTCAGCAAGTCAAAAATGGACTTAAAAAATTTTAAAACTATGTGAATTCTTGTTCAAAAAAAATTAAAAAAATTATAGGCATAAAATTCATCCACTTTTACACATTTCATTAGTTTACATCATCTACAAATTTTAAACATAAATGCCATTTTTATGTCGTTAAAGTTAAAAAATTTGTGTGTTGTTGGCCTTTTCCTTTATAAAAGTGTGTCACAGCTTTGTACTTTTACCCTAGAATCTCTGGGCTTGAGGACTCTATTATCTGGGCCCCCACCTAGGCTGGTACCTTCTCTATTAAGTCTGCTTACAATCTGCTTCTGAAGGAGGAGTGCAACCTGGGGGACTAGAAAAAGGTGTGGATTCCCCAGCTCACACCAAAAATAATTTTTTTCTAGTGGACTTTAATGCATGGTAAGGTCCTAACCTAGGATAACCTAATAAAGAGGGGCATCCCCATGGTGAACAGATGTATCCTATGTAAGAAGGAGGAAGAAACGATGGAACACTTGTTCATCCACTGTGATTATGCCTCCAGAATATGGCAGGAGGTTATCAGTAGTTTGGGTATATCATGGGCCTTGGACAGAGAAGTGCATCAATTTAGCAACTGGAAATCCCACTCCAATCACCCCTTGCTCCAACTCCTCTGGCATATGCTACCCCATCACATCTTTTGGGACCATTTGGAAGGAAAGGAACAACAAGATCTTTAGAGAAGAGAGCAACCGTTCTGAGACATGTCTCCATATAGGTACTAAGCTCCTGTGTGAGAATGCCAGGATGGCTAAATGGAAGCTCCCCCCTTGTCCTCCTGCTGCTTGGGAAGTGAGAATTGCTGACAGATGGAATATCCTTGACGGGTTCTCCAGATTTGATGATGCTAAAAAGATAGCTAGGAAAGCCACCAGATGGGTTGTACCCCCCAAAGGATGGACTAAGTTAAACTTTGATGGGGCGGCTAATAATCTGAGCCAAGGTGGGGGTGGTGTCCTAAGAGATTATAAAGGTGATTGCCTATTGGTTTATGCTGGCCCTATCAATAACTGCACTGTCACCCAGGCGGTAGGATTGGCCCTTCTCTGGGGGATTAAATTTGCAAAAGATATGAACGTCAGACAGCTGGAAATCGAGGGGGATTCCAAAGTGGTTGTTGAGGCCGTCAAAAGGGGTGCTAGTGCGGGGTGGCATGAGGCTAGACCTATTATTTTGGAGATTGTTGAACTGATTAATAGCTTCTAGAGCACCACCATAGCCCACACGTACAGAGAAGGGAATTCGGTTGCTGACTCAATGGCGACAATGGGCCTAAAACAAACTAAACTCAATAGTTGGAGGGTGGTTAGTGACTTACCCCTGGTGACTCAACAAATAATTGGGGGAGAAATGAATAACAAGGTTTAAATGTGCCACGCCATCTTATTCATTGTGAATCCTTACTGGATCACGTGCTGGCGTGTTCTAATGATTTTTGTGATTATGGAAAGGAGAACCCAAATTTCCATAAAAAACTCATAATTACTCCTTAAACATGTGGAGTAGGCGTTGTCCGAATATGAGGGCTTGCTTGGCAAATGAGGAGAGTAAGTGTGTCCCTGGCATTATTACTATTTATGGCACCTGGAGATCCGTTAGATCTGGCGGTACAGCAACCAGTTTCCAAAACTTTTTGCCAAGCCAACATTTTAAGTATAAACCGTTCTCGTAAAGGTTTTGCAATTTCAAGGGGTTCTTTAAGCTCTGCAATAACATTCGGCTCTCTGGTTTCCTGGGTATTCTAGCGTCGAAAGGTCTGAATTTGGAAATGGGCGGCAACACTCTCCGCATTGAACCTGATAGAATTGATGAGGCCTTCACCTCTGATGCGCTGGTGACACGTTACTGCAAGGAGAGCGGCATTTGGAGCTTTATGGAGAGAATGAAGGGGGAGCATGACGAATGAATCTCTAAACAATTTGTGTCATCCTAGAACAACTGAAATGTCTTTGTTGGTGGCATCCACTTTCAGCTGAATGAGGAGGTCATAGCCAAGGCGACTGGGCTCTCTATGACGGGGAGAAAATACAAAAAAACCAGCCGAACTCCTGACCCTACCAGTCTCAACCAGTTCTTCAAGGAGGGAGAACTGCCGGTGAAAAAGCAGGGGGGCTTCAACAGGGAGGAGCTGTCAGATTTCTGGCCCAAAATCTGCCTCATAGTGATGAAATACTTCATGTTGGAAGGTAAGTTTACTGTCTTTTACTACTACCACTTACCGTTCCTCAACCATGTTCGTAACAAAGATTTAATCTCCATCCCTTTCTATCTTATGCATTCCTTAGAAAGTAACATTCTTGACATTAAGGATAACTCGGATATGCCTATTCCCATCCTCCATTAGGGCCTCCTTCTCTGCATCTACTAGTTCCACAAAGCCATCTTCTCGACACCCCAACCCCCACGATTATCCAAGAAATGCCCTAGGAGGATTCCCCGGCCAAAGCTGAAAATCCCACCCAGTCCATCTGTGTCATCCAGGAGCCTGAACCTGGTACCAAAGAGGGCAGGAATCAAAAAAAATATGTCAAAAACTCATTTAAAAAGGACGGCCAAGAGGTGTCCTATGTCTCTAAGTCTGAGGATATTAAAAATGGGAAGGAGGATGACAGTACTCCGAAGATAGAATGCAGGCCCAAAAAAAGGAAAATGATGGAGAGCCAGGTTAGTCTGGAGGTGGATTTGAGTGGCTCGGGTCGTTGGAGGTCTAACAAACTCGCCAAAGAGCAATGTAAAACCAGGCTACAGGAAACAGCTTCTAAAGAACAGTCTGTGACTGAGAAAGACTCCCAAACCACCGAGTCTATGAATGATTCCTTGGATGACCATATGAGCCCCCCTAGGACTAGTATCAACCCTGTCCCTAACCCCAAGCAGGCCATGGAAACCCCCATTCCTACCCCACCCCTGAGTCTTGCTCAAGACCCCCAGGATAAGCCCTACTCTGTTTACAATACCGAGGCCCTAGAGGACAGTCTCAAAGGTACTCTTAAAAGGAGGTTCACGAACTTGGACAGAGAGATTGTGGAGATCAAGAAAAACATGCAAGAGTTGATGAACCAGTGTTTGCTAACCAAAACATTTGGCTTGAAGGTGATGCATGCTTCGGCTACTACTCTTTGTCATGTGCAGGAGAAGTTGGCGGGTGGCACTCTGGAAGTGAACAAGGACAACAAGGACCTATTCCTATTTTTGCAGGAAGAATGGGCGAGGACCCTGCTATCTAAGCAGTTGGGTGGGAAAAACTAGTTCTGTTTCTTATGTGTTGGTTATCTTTGCCTGGACCTGGTCCGTGGACCCCTTGTTTTTTTGATGGGGTCAATGTTAATTTTTACCGCTTTTTGTTTAACCCTGTGTGGCTTTCAACTAATACTTTACTTGCTACTTTTCGGATTAGATACTCTATTTTTATGATTTATATTTTTGATAGGGGCAAATTTAGACTGGTGATTATACTATTAAACTGTTTATTTGCTGTGACTGGTTACATTAATGTTCTGTTAATGCGCTACTAGTCTTTTGTTCGGGCCAGCACCCTCTTGCTGCTTTTATCTATCAAAAACATTCTTAGAATTGATCATGACAATATAATGATAGCTTATTTATTTTCATTGTATTTTTTAAGTTTTTTACTTTTTATAATTTAAAATTCAAGATATATTAGTAAATATTAATATACATTTACAATTATTTTAATCCTACTAGATTTACAACACAACTTAAGAATTTATTATAGTTCTATTAGATTATTAGTTTAGTTAATTCATAATTATATATTAAATAGTATATGTTTGATATATTTGTATCATTGAATAATTTACCATTTTATGTATTTAAATAAAATAATAAAAGTACAATTATGTCATCATGAAAAAAAAATAAGAAGTACAAAAATATTCTAAAACTTGAATTATAGATCTAAACCCTAAACCTTTTGATTTAAAAAAAATTACAAAACAAGAATTATTTTCTGTCTGTTTTGACAGATAAATTATAATAAAAGTTGTACTATAATTAACAAAATTACAGTATTTATTCAATTCAATATGGTAGTTGTGTTTCATAGAATTATTCGATTCAACATTAATACCTCAATTGTAAACAGTGCAGCATTGGTCTCTTGCACATAAAACACCAATTATTTTTCCACCCCCTTTCATTTGGAGATTTATTATGCCAAAACTAGAAAGGTGAAAAAATTATTTTACATATAAATTAAATTAAAGTTTGAATTAGTTAGATTTCTAATTGAAGTACATAACTATTAACTAAATATTTAACCTAATCTAATAATATATTAAATAAATATTAATAATTATTTAGTTTAAATTTTTTAAAATTATATACTAATATAATTAAAACTATAACTAAAGGCAAGTACTTAGCCACTGCGTGGCACTTGTTATTATTAGTACTTGCCGATAAGGCATAGTACTATTGTAATGAATATTGGATTCTATTAGTTAACTAGTTATTAAAAACAATCATATGAACCAATGGTAAGTAAATTATTTTTTATTTTTCAAATTGATTTTTTGTTATCTTTTATGTGATAAGTGTAACACATTAATTTAGTTGCCAAAAATTAAATTATGTAAATTATATTTTTAATAGCATTAAAAAATCAATAGCCTCTAACTTGAAAACCCATATAAAATATATATAATTACAATACAATCTAATAATATAATAATGTATCATATATATAATTTTATTTCAATCATATATAATTAAAAAATATATTAATAAAATTCAGATTAAGAAATAATACAAATAAAATTTAAATTAATTATAATAATTTATAAATTACAATTTTTTTAAATAAAATTAAATTATGTAAATTATATTTTTAATAACATTAATGTGGAAAAATATCAATTGCCTCTAACTTGAAAATCCATATAAAATATATAATATTACAATACAATATAATATATAATATAATAATGTATCATATATATAATTTTATTTCAATCATATATAATTAAAAATATATTAATAAAATAAAATAAAGATTAAGAAATAATACAAATAAAATTTAAATTAGCATTTAAATTATTTATAATTTATTATTTTTTTCAATAATTATAATTAAAAAATAAAATTATTTATTGTTAGTAAAACATATAATCATAATTATGTAATTTAATCATTAATTAAAATATATTTAATTAAAATTAAGATTATGGTTAAAAGGAACACATAATACTTTTAAGATTATGATTAGATTTTCATTCTTATAATTTCAACTATCATTAATGCTATCAATATAATTCTACATTAAAAAAATTTAATTAAATAGATATTATTTAAATAAATATTATAAATAAATAAATAGGACATCTAGTATGGAAGATCATATTTTTTAAGTAAAATAATTTTTTACATTCTTATTTAAAATATTCAAACTATCTCTACTCACAAATTATAAAGTTGATCAATATCATTTAATGTAACTAAATATTTAGCAAAATATTTTATAAAATATATTTATTTTTATTTTTAAAATTTAAATGTAAAATTTAAATATTGAGAAGATTAATCAAATAATGAAAATTAAATAAAAGTTCTTCTATGATCTAAAATAAGTTGAAATGTATTTAATAAAAAATTATATATTTTATTCATTTTATTAATAAATTAGGAGGTATGTTTAAAATGTTTAACTTAAATAGCATAAATGATGAAATGAATAAAATTCTAATATTAATTTTGAATTTTATGGGTTGGAAATTGACAAAATGAATATGAAAAATAGATATAAGTACATAAATAAGATAAGGTGGAATTATACAAAGAAAAAATGTACTAAATTTCAACTATATTGAATAATTATTTTAGGCTTAATGCATTTAATAAAAAACTTAACAATATTATTATGATATGAATTCTTCTTCATTATTATAATTTTAAAATCATCAAAATTATGGTGGTTAGGTTTAGGATGAAGGTTAAGATTAGCATTGGAATTAGGGTTACAAGTAAAGTTCAAATTTATTAGCAAATTCAATTAGGGTTATAAACAGTGTTAGGTTTTAATTGGATTAGGATAAAATTAGGGTTATAAGAAAATTTGGTTTAGATTTATGTTTAAATTAGGTCTAAGGGTCAATTAGGATCAAGGTTTCTTATAAGAAAATATTTGAGTTAAGGTTGGTTATATTTTAACATGTTTATGATTTCTAATTATTGTTACGGAAGGTTTGTAAGTAGAAAATAAATTTTTAAAATCAAGATAAATAGTTTAAAATTAATAATTATGAAAAAATAAATAAATATAATTTACAAATCTATTACAATTTTTTTAAGTTTTTAAATAAACTTAAATTATTTTAGGCAAGAAGAACATTGAATAATAAGTATTAAAAATAAATTGACTTAAATAATACAGTAAGATACAATAAGTTTTCTTCATAATTTATCAGTTTACCCTAATGTATTTACAAATTTCTAAATGTTTTTACAAATTTCTTCAAACCTGTTGTTACCTTAATCAAATGTTTAACATAATAATAACTAAAAAAAAGTTGTGCACCCAGCTGTATGCTACGGGCCAGAGAAATGACAAGCACAGTACTGCACATATGTCATCCCATGGAATGGGCATGGGGATGCGATCAATCATTTCATTAGCTTTGAGCAGGTGCAAATATGTTGCATCGTAGTTGGTACCATATTGGGAGGGATGATTTACGTGAAAGGCTAATACCCAATTCTTGTGAGAATCATTTAGATGCAATAATTTCTAAGTTCATGGTTTATTATTGGTAGAAATGGATTCTTGAGAAACACTATTTATGAAATATGGGTCAATTAAGAACGCGCATTTGATTCTAATAGTAATATCATAATCAAAAAATGTGTGTAGTGGCAATATAATCTTGTAAAGTAGTCGTATGAATAATGGGGACAATAGCTACAATAGATTATGTGGGTATGATGATATTTGGGATGAAGTGTTAATTAAACTTAAGCTTTGAGAATAATTAAGAGGGACACTTAATGTGCTTGTAAGAAATATGATTGTGTTTTAGTAGAGTGAAACAATTTTAGAAATTAAATTATATATTTTGGGGAGTAGGCAACATTAAATTTTAATAGAGGATTTATCTACAAGTTAGTTTTTCTATTTGTTATGGGAGCACAAGCCTATGCAAATACTTCTTTGGTTAAGAGTTAAGGATTGAGGAGCATCCAATCCATCAAAGTTGTTTGAGACATGTATCCCTTATATCAAATCTCTAATAAAATAATTTGGAATTAATCTGGAATTGGAAAATGGGAATTGGTTTCCCTTCTCAAAATTAAATTCCCAATTCCAATTCCATGCTACAATTATAATGCCGGGTTCTGAGGAGAATTGGCTGAATGTTCATTTTGGACCAAAATTAGAATTAGCCTATACCAATTCACCAATTCCTATTTTCTAATTCCAGGTCAATTCCAACAACCAAACGAGCCCTTATAATGGATTGAACATTGATGAATAATGTAATCAATGGATAACAACCAATGATTGAGGGGTATCCATTCCATCAGAGTTGTTTGAGGCTTGTTTTCGACTCCATCCTTTATATCATTCCTCTAGGAGATTGAACCTTGATAAATAATGTAATCAAGGGAAATTCCACCACCTCCTGCAAGGATTGAGGGGAATCCATTCTATCAGAGTTGTTTAAGGCATGTTTCCAATTCCATCCTTTATATAATACCTCTAGGGGATTGAACCTTTGTAAACAATGCAATCAAGGGACATACCACCACCCTATACGATAGTGTTTAAGCAATTGAGTTACATATCTATGGTGATACGATTATGTAGATGTGAGAATTTTTAAGGTCAAATATTTTGAGTACAAAGGCTCTATTGGTGCGCTAAGATTATGGTTAAGGCGAGGATTATATTTTTAATGGTGAAATTTTTATCTCTACATCATTTTTTATTAGTTTTCTATTTATTTTGTATTCATTTTGGTGGAATGTCTTAAATTTAATAGCATATTAGTGAATGGTGCTCCTTTATTAATTAATTTGATTCATGGCATAGTTCCCATTAAATTTTATCTACTTCCATCAACATTTTTTTCCATATATTTTTCATGTATAAGCTAGTTATCTACCTCTATTTGCACATACTTTTATATGTTCACTTCATTGCCTCAAAACTAGTATTGCTAGTTAATGGTTCACTTTTATGTCACTTGGGAACAGCTTGGTTCATTTTGAGGCTTACACGATAGGACTTGTGATTTGAATTTAAACTTTGCCACCCATAATTGTTGTGGGTTGACACACATTTATGCATTATGCTTTTATGTTCTAATATTCAGAGATAGTCAATGTGTCATTTATTCATATATAACATTAAGGAGAAAACCATTAGTGCACACTTTTCCTTCTAAAGGGACAAACAATCGAAATCACATCATTTTCATGTTGATGAGTGTTGCCTTTAAATATTTGCTACAATCTTTAAAGCCAACTCATTCAAGGTTTTGACACCATGTCCCCTTTTTTCTTTTTTTTTGGTGATGGATCGAAATACCATTTCTTGACGTCAATGCTTCTCTTGACTAATTTTGAGTTCATGTTTTTCCCCTTCATCCCCCATGCATCTATCTATGACCCCCAAAGTTTCTAAATATGAAACCATAGAAAATATTCCAAAATGACACCCAATAACACACACAATATTCGTGGTTGAGAATGTGGATCCTTGTGTATCACTGGAAACATGAGGGAAGATAGGTTCAACCGCCATTATAATATGGTAGCTATAGTTTCGACCTTTAAGGGACTCCCCATTATTATTGGTGAGGATTGGTAAAGTTCATAGGGCACATTTTTCCATGTTGAAGCATATTTTTGTACATGTACATATGTTTCCAAGGATAATTCAAAGCTCAAACCAATGCTTGGTGAGTACAAGTAGTTCCCACTACACACCAACCTTGAGCAAGAAGCGATTGATGCCTATTTCAATTACCTTTTAGGTTTATATAAAGGATTTATATGCCTCATGAAATCATTATTTTAAAAACTACACAAAAACCATAACCATAACTTAGTTGTGAGTCTCTGTGTTCAAGCATCTAGATCTAAGGACAAAAACTTTCAAATTTGTTAGAGTTTGAATGACAAAAACCCAAATATATTATTTGAACCAAAGGAGGAAACCACTTTTAACTAAAGAAACGGTCTCATCCTATGATCACATTAGAGTTTTAAAGACAATAGAAGACATAGTAGTGCATTGTCTAATCAAGTTGTAGGTTTTTTATATTGTATGATTTGTATTTACAATCAATTATGGTTATTGTGTAGCATTTGTGTTGCATTGTAGACTTGCATGATATAACAATTTTTCTACAATTCATTTTTCCTTTTTGTGAGTCTAATTATAATTTGATTTTAATTATATTTAAGACTGTATTTAAATTGACAGAATATTGACTTAGGAAAGGCAAGGAGGATCCAATTAAGGATAGTCCTCACAAGCATCCAAAAACCACAATGCGGAATAACACAACAAGACTTTCTTCAAACCCAAATTTTATTAACATGCCTGGCTATAAGGCCTTCCAAGTTAGGGCCAATTACAATCTGAAACAGTTCTACAAGATCAACAAAGATCCAAGCCACCTCTAGCTAGTCCAGTTCTGAAACAAATCAGCAACTGATGGAAACCCTAAGGTAGATCTGAACTTGAGCTCGCAAGCCTCCAAGTAATCTTCATGTCTCCAAGCAAACAACCACTAGCTTTGCTATTACAAACTATCAAAAATCAATCTGACCTCCAAGATATTGCAGGATCCAGATTTAATCACCTCCAAATAAGATCTCCTACCTAAAAAACTACCCAAACACTCCTTAAATATTAATCTTCAGCCACAAGTCAACTAGATGACATAATTAACTCTTACCAACAAATATTAAATGCAATACAAGTCGGCTCTCCAATAGCCTAACAATTATTTAATTCCCCATGTCAACCTCTAAATCTACATAGGAGAATACAACAAAAGCTACCAATAATAAATGCACCAAGTCGGCCAACCAAATCATCAAGAACTCCAGTCGGTAAACCAGAACTACCAAGCGTTAGAGAAACAACCGAGCAACACAGTCATCACCGAACGCAAGTTCCACTAAGTACAAGAAGTTTCACTAAGTTCCTTCAGTGACCGAGCTTCCTTCAATAACTGAGACCATCAGTTAAAGCTACAACCGAGTACCACAAAACCAAAACAACACACCTCTATGCAGATTCACCGAGTACCCTTGAATGCCCCCACTAGTACAAAAACAACAATATATGACCAAATAAACTACTAAAAATTGAAGATAAATGACCAAATTTGGTCATTTATCTCGTGACCAAATTTATGATTAGACTATTTTAGGCATTTATTTGGTCATTGATTTGGTCATATATTTATTCATTTATTTGGTCATTTGGTCATTTATTTGGTTATTTGGTAGTTTATTTGGTCATTTATTTAGTCATTTGGTAGTTTATTTGATCATTTATTTAGTCATTTATTTTGTCATTTATTTGGTCGTTTATTTGGTCATTTATTTGGTTGTTTATTTAGTCATTTATTTGATCGTTTATTTGGTCATTTATTTGGTCTTTTATTTAGTCGTTTATTTGGTCATTTATTTAGTCGTTTATTTGATCATATATTTAGTCATTAATTTAGTCATATATTTAGTCATTAATTTAATTATATATTTAGTCATATTAGGGCATGATGGAATCAAACCATCATCCTCCTACTTGTAAAGTAGGTGCTCTTCCATTGAGCTAGTACCCTTGAAAAAATAATCATACCGTGTATACTAGTCATCAAAATAGATATTTCAGTTGCAATCATGATTTATAGTTCATATACAATATAAAATTACGGTCTGTTTGTGTTTCATATTCTGCAAGTCCAAAATCACAGATAAGTAACTATATTCTATTGGGTAGCTTAAAGATACTTTGAAACAAGTTTTGTTCCATTTTTAAAAGGGATAAGGTTTGATTTTAATATTTGATCAAACTTATTCATAGTCAATTACAATGTAGTAAGAAGGAAAATAAAATAAAAATCAAAACAGAAAATCCTTTTTAGCCTTTTCCAAATAAATGCATACAAAACACCACAATTAGTGAAAGTATTTGAATAGTTTAAACTTACAATCAGATCCTAATCAACAAAATGGCCATTTTAACTTCAATCATGAGCTACACTCTGTACACAAAAGAAGCCAGGAGAAATAGTTGACACAGGAATCCCTTAGCTATAGAAAACTTTTTATATTTGTATTTTCAAATATCTAGGAGTGCAAATAGGTTGACAGAAAACTCAATGTGCTTGGTTGGGTGGATCGTAGATAGTTGACACAAGAATCCTGTAGCCCGGAGAAATTATTGACAGTGACACAGGGATCCATTATGGCTTAATATTTAAAATATAATATAATACATAAGAAATTATCCTGCATGGGTTCTTCTTGATTAGGCTTCAAGTGGCATGCACTTGATTGTTACACTGGTCTAAACTCTGAAACCACTGCACCGCATGCTTACTGTTGCTGACAGACCTGCTGAACCATTGTTCTCACAAAATTAATTTAATAGTTATCCTATGTTTTCAGCATCTACCAAAGTGAATCCTATGAAATCAAATCCGGAGAAGGACATATCTCATCTAACACTTGTGAAAGTATTTATATTGCATCTTAAAGTCTGTTAACAGTGTTCGTATAAATCACAAAACATGGATTGATATATGATCTATATTTCATTAATAGACATACTATATACGTGACACCCAATACATAATTCTATCTCTGTTCTTTTCACAGAGAGGGTATGGCATGATGATTATGCGGTATGTTGCACAGTATCCTACACATGTCCCTTGATTGGCCTTGGGGGATGTATCTCAATTGATTTTATTCATCTTTCATTTACTTCAATCTCCAGCTGGGAAAACAAAAACCAATTTTTTTCTATTTTATTTCATGTTTTGTAAAGCTAAAATGCTAAGAATGTTTCAAATGTGTAGTTCCTTCCAATTTATAGCCTTTGTGGCATTCATTTGAGAGAGAGAGCACCCAAGAGTATGACCTTGCCTTTTTGAAGCTCTGAATTGCCTCCTACATATCCCAAGGTTCCTTTTCATATGATGAATGTTTATTTAAATTTTGAAAAAAATTATTTGGCTAATTAAGAGCATCTTTGTAGCTTCTTGGTTGTCTTGTTGACTATGACACATGTATTGCTAAGCATCTAAATTATATCTATGTGATTTCAATTGGCATTTTAAATGGTATAAAATCCATCTATATGATTTTTTTCTTAATGGATCCATAATTTCATAAGTGGTGAAATCCTTTAGATCACTGCCAATTGAGAGACCAATTTGGCATATGGGATCCCCCTTCCACAAGCAGTATTCTACAAGACGATCACTTGTCCTAAAATTTCACTACTAAACTACTAAGTATTATTTTCCTGAGTATGTAAAGGCAAAAAATAAGGTGACTAAATTCTCAATGTAAACAATTGAGGAGAAATCCTTTTAAATTCTAACATAGCTGATGTACAAAATTTTACAACTTTCTAATCATCAGGTTGTGGAAATGTATGTCATGTTTTTGATCGTCTAAAGAGTTGTTTGGTGAGATAATATCATAATACCATTAAGTACATAGTGCAGAAAAAAGTTGTGCACAGTAATGAAACAAATGCAATCAGACAAGTTAAAAAAAAGTACCATGAATATGTAAGAAAATATAGAAAGCCAAAACAAGTTGTAATATTTAACATCTTAATAATATATGAATGAAACATTATAGAACATCGAACATTCAGTTGTCCATGCAATATAAAATATTGTCATTTAAGTAAACTTTGTTGATAAATCACCGAGTGGTGTTATCCCATCATTCCAAAAGAAATCTGAATCAGTTTACAAAGAGAATTTTTTCCTTCAACTCATTGCCTTTGCTAAGAAAAGGTTAACTAAGACTATCGAGAAAACACTAAAAGTAGATTTTCCAAATATCACCATTACCCAATTTTGATGGAACTCAAAAGAAAGGCACAGATAAGGATGAAATCAACAGTATATGTATAAAGTTTAAACTTCGTGTGGAAAGGGAACTTAAAGTTTAAACTTCTAGCGATTTAGTCCCTCCCACCTAATTTAAGCTTCAAGCTGATTCAGGATTTCTGTTATTTCCAAAACTTTTGTCACTTGCTAACTTCATCGACTGGAAGTAATTTTTCTTGTGTTTCTAATAATTCAGGGATTTTTCTTTAAATTTGATTTGTGGCTATAGCCAATCCTGAGAATTTTGTGGAGCATTCCTCTGAAACTTGCACCTGATGCATTTATGGTTCCATTTCGTCTATTTATGGTTTGTGGCTTCTATATTAATTGGCATTCGGATTGGCTACATTATTTAATGTTGCATTCTGATGGAACTCTAAAATTTGGCAAAATTTTAGAGTCCCAAATATCATACTAAAGGGAGAGTTTTCAGATCTTACCCACTACTTATGTTAAAACAATATACTAATCAAAAGAATGCTGAGGACTCGTGATTGTATAATGATATTAATGGATCATATTAGAAATGTCAACATCGCTATCAAAAGGAGGACTAGAAAAGATGTAGTTCTTGTATCACAACTATGCATAATGAATGATAGAGGATCCGATCAAAAACATACAGGCAATTACAACAGGATGATATATAGAAGTTTATTGATAACTATTTCATCACTATATATGCCAGATTCATGAGGAATGAATGAGCAGTGTATACAGTTTATCAAGGATGCTCCTGCCACATGTATAGTTATTCAGACTCAAGTATTACTCAGAAAGTGTGTTGAACCTTGAAGCATATTCAAGCCACAAATTGACTATAACTGAGACTATTCAGGGACAAAAGAGCAAATACATAAAAAACGTGATGAAAATATTCAGAGCAACAATAATGCCTTTTACGGAAAAGTATGAAAAACTGCTTTTTAATATAATCCTCCTGGTGCAGGGTATAAGTTGCAATGGTTGTGAAACATGTGTTGGCTTCTATAAACATCCTGTACATTATTAATTTGATGCATTTAAACAAAGGTATCAGCATCCCTCTTACCTGACTTGAAGACATGACAATTTTTTAAAATTGGAGTGAGCCTTGGTGGAGAATGTGAAATCTAGAAGTGACCAATGTATTTTCTGGTGTATTTATGGGAAAAAAATTAGACTATTTAATCTACATAACATTGATTGGGCATCAGACCATGCATAATATACATAATTCAAGCCTTGGAGAAGACAACAATATACAAGACAAGAGACGAGAAAAACAAGTTTGCAGATTTTCAATTGATGGTATTGGAGATGTTCAAGCGGCAGACAAAAGTCATCGTGGACTTTGGAAGAATTTTTACAAAAGAACGAGCCTTTATCATCATGCATTTGAAAAACCACCAACCAAAGTCTCGCTATCATTCACGGTGGTCTATGAAGAATCACCTACAGAAGACATAGGAATAGGGAAATGATACATTTAATCCTCCATCTATAAAGCTCAAGGATTTTTAAAGTGGAGGAATTTGCTATGAATCTGCCAAACATGGAAAGTAGCATCACTTGACTTACATAGGAAGCCAATACCATCATGATGTGAGATATTAACAGGGAGCATACACACCCGAACTAAGGATGAAGAAATATAAGATTCCTAATAGGTGTTGTTTGCAATGCAACTATGAACATAGAGATGAATTATATAGACAAGTCATCATATGGGAATAAGTTATGGAAGCCACGCAAGCAGACACTATCAGACGTAACACATTCTATTACCAATTTTATGTGGAATCATTGTCATTGTTTGTAGTCTTGTTAAACTTAAACTTTATTTAAGGTTTTTCCATTTTTATAATTTTGGTATTTAGTAGCTTCTCTATTTGGAGTTTGAATTGGATTTGATAATATTTATGATAATTATGGTCCTTTTTTCTTACTCAAAATTGAATTCGATTAGTATTGTTAGAATTCTTAATAGGCTTGGAGTTTCTTTTCTACCTTAACTGGAATTTGATGTGTGTTTACTGCCAATTTTGCAAGCTTGTTCATTTTTGTATCTTAAAGTCAAATGTGGTAAGCTCATGTCGGTTGTTGTTTACTTGGACTTCAACTTCATGTAGTTACATCTACCATTCTTGATAACTGTGTCATTTCTGTTGAGTTTTTGTCATTGACTTCCAGCTGCTTATATCTAGTTCTTTATCCCACACCTAGCGCAGCAACTTTTTTGTCTGACTTCAGAAGAAAGACTCTTTTTGTCTTGAACCGTGTTACTTGTCATGACAATCTTCCTGTGCGACTGTGTTCTTCCAGCTGTCATGTTTCTCAAATGACAAGTCTTTGGAGAATGTCGGCATGGAAAATGACTCATGGCAGGGAATGTTATTTGTTTGATGTTGAGTGTGCCATCCATTTTTTGAGCAGAGGCAATGGTGGTTATGTAAGGAGTGTAATCGTTGCTTAAAATAAAACATGTATGTCGTCTTTGAAAAGTGTGGCAGTTATGCAGGCATGTTCATTACAATCAAATAGTGATGAACACATGTATACATAGCAAAGAAACATTTTTTGTAATGACACGTTTTGCTCAACACTAGATGGTCCCAGGTTAGTGTCTTAGAAAGAATGAGTCTGTGACGGAATGATGCTTCACGCAGAGCCATTTTTCTTCTATATTTGAAATGCAGGGCATCAGTGCAGAAAGACTATTATCGGGTTTAGCTCTTATGTTGAAACTTTTCTGCTAAAAACAAATTAACCATTATCGGGTTGACAGCTACACACCTGGGAACTAAGAAGAGAACGTTTGAGTTTGACTAAAAATGATTTCAGGCCTGTGAGAACGCAGAGACTGTTTTTGTATGTCAAGTCGCGCATACAGAGTAAAAAATATAACAGTCACCGAAAATATATATATGTCTCGGAAAATACTGCTAGAGTTGACATTTTTTACTATGCGGGTGTCTTGACAACATCAGTGAAGTTTTCTTTTGGTATAGACTAGTAAGTTTCTTTTGTATGTGAAGCGTTGGAAGGAATATAGGTGCTAAGTAATGAATTTTTGAAAGAAAAGATACAGCACCTGAAAATTATTCATGACTGGCGTTTTGAATCCAATTGGAAACTAAGTAAAATAACGCATGTGAACAAAAATTGAGTGGGTTGTCTTTTCTGGTAGTATGTGAATGCAGAGAACAGGAGTTTTTTCTTTCACGTGAAGACTAGTGATGCAGTGGTAGTCGACTGAAGGTGTGTGGGCATCTGCAAAAGTGAGGGAAAAATACTAAACACAAAACAAAATACCAGCGTCAGAAATGAAGCATTAGAAAGATACAAAAACCACACACACAGGGAGGTAGAAAATGGATTAGAACTGAATACACAGCGCAAGTGAAAATGGTGTGACAAAGAATAGTTTAGGATACTGTTGGCACTAAGCATAAAGTTTTTTTTTTAAAAACGGGGATGTACACAGCAGGAGTGAAAAAAAACAAAAGGATGAATCTATGGTGTGTGCAAGCTGTCGATTTGTGTGAAAAGGTGCGACTATAAGGATACAAATTTGCTACTGTTAAACTCTTTTATAGGATATAGGGAGGTGAGGAGTTTTAAAAAGGGAGACAAGTTTTGAGAGTGGACAAGTGGAGAACTTTGTTCTCTGTGGTAACAGTATGGGACTATATATCATCCAATAGCAGTGAGTGCAAAAGCAACACAGTTTGAGCACGTCTATATATATAAATTTGTTAGATCACTTACCGTCAAAGGGTCTTCATGCTGTTGTGAAGACATAGATTGAACTTCATTCTGTCTCTAAATTGTAAATCCTTTAAGTGAAGGTTGTATCTTTCAAGGTCGGGTTGTAGCCTGATTCGCCAAGTGTAAGGAGAGTTGGCGCTCTCAAATGTAAATGGGTTGTTGCCCATTGGACTAGTGATGTCGTGGTTTTTCCCGTCTTGGGTGTCCACGAGATAATTTTGTGTCTTGTCTTCCTTGCTATATGCTCTTTGATTTCTACTTCTTAGTTTTAAAATTTTGTGTTAAATACTAATTCACCCCCTCCCCCTCTCAGTATTGTGCATTTTTCAATTGGTATCAGAGCAGGTCACTCTCTTCCCGTGCTTAAAAGCTTGAGAGTTCGATCCTTGTGTCCATCATGAGTGCCTTAGAAGGTCTAGCTACAAACCATGCTCCTCTCTATGATGGAAATAACTTTGCTTTCTGGAGTGTTTGTATGAAAACCTATATTATGTCTCTTGACTGTGATGTGTACCTCAGTCTCGTAAATGGCTATAAAATCCCTGCTACTCCTCCTGTAGATGCTGATGATAAGAAGGCATTTGAGAACAATGCCAAGGCCATGAATGCAATTTTGTGTGGTCTAACTAAGGCTAAGTTTGTAAAGGTCATGCACTGCGACACAGCTAAAGAAATTTGGGATAAATTGCACAATGCATATCAAGGTGATGACAAAGTCAGGAAAGCTAAGGTTCAGACTCACAGGGCTATTTTTGAAGGTCTTCAAATGAAGGACAAGGAAAACATTGCTGCATATTTTCTACGTGTTGATGAAGTTGTCAACATTTTAAGAGGTCTAGGTGAAGATGTTGAAGAGAAGACTGTAGTTCAGAAGATTCTTCGATCTCTTCCCATGAGACTTAATGCTAAAGTCTCTGCAGTTGAAGAAATGTCTGATTTAGACAATCTAATTGTTGATAAGCTACATGGCATCTTGACTGCATATGAAATGAGAACTACGGTTGAAGGGTCTTCTAAAACTGAATCTGCATTTAAGGCTTCTAAAAGAAGCAAGGACAAAGAGACCAATCTAAGTGAAGGCTCGGATGAGGACTCAAATGAGGAATTAGCATACCTCATTAGAAGGTTGAAAAAGGGTTTTAACAAAAATAGAAACAAGTCTAGTCTGAAATGTTTCAACTGCGAAAAGTTTGGTCACTTTGCCTCGAAGTGTCCATTTGATAAAGATGAGGACAGCAATGATGAAAAGGAATTCAAGCACCGGAAATCTAGGAGGTTTACCAAGAAAAATTGGAAGTCCAAAAAGGGTAAGAAGGTGTTGTTTTAAAAAAATGACAGCAATAATTCGTCAAGCAGCGAGAGTGATTCAAGGGTAAGTGAAGTTATGTTCATGGCTATTGATAATGTAGCTATTGATGATGCTAGTTCTAAAGATATTGGAGATGCTGAAGATGATAAAGTTGATCTTGAGCTTGAATTGATCTCAGCTCTTTCTGAGATTAAAAAATTGAAAAAGAAAAATCTGAATCTTGTGGATCTTTTTCAAGTAGAGAGTGCTGAAAAATTGAAGATTGCTACGTCTCTCAAAGAAGCTGAAACTCAACTTGTTGATATTAAAATTCTGAATGAGGAGGCCAAAAAGATTCATGAAGAGTTAGAAAATTAGATTAAATAAAGGAAGATAACATTGCCAAATTGGAAGCTGAAATTGTTGCTATGAGAAACATTGGTAAAACTTCTATGCTTTCTAGTGAAGAGCTTTCTTTTAGTAGTGGCAAAGTCACTTTGGATGATGTTTTTGGCTCTCAAAGATCCACCAAAGATAGAAGAGGAGTTGGCATGCAATCTAAATCAAGCACTTCACCACCGGAAAGTAATCAGCCTACTCCTAACAAGGTAAAGAAACATTTTTTCTATGGCTACTGTTTTGCTTGTAATTACTTTGGTCATAGAGTTGCTGATTGTAGAGCTGCTCCATACAAGAATTATTATCAGCATGAAAGAAATGTGTTTAGGAAGTATAATCTAATTTTCTACAGGTGCAATAAGTTTGGACATACATCTAGATTTTATAACAGCTACTATGTAGATTCGTTTTATAATGTTGAGCCTAAAAGAAGAGCTAAAGTGACTAAGGTTTGGAGGAAAAAGGTTCAAGAGACTCCTCTTAAAGCTCTTGTTGTTCAAACAGCCTTTCTAGCTAGTAGTGAGAAGGACATTTGGTATGTTGATAGTGGTTGCTCCCAGCATATGACAGGTGACTTGAGTAAGTTTCATTCTCTTAAAAAAATGAAAGGTGGTAAAGTTAGATTTGGAGGTAGCTCTTCTGCTAAAGTTGCTGGTATAGGTACAGTCCTAATTAACAATGATGAAACTATTGTTGAGAATGTTCTTTATGTGGAAAGGCTGAAACATAATTTGCTAAGTGTGAGCCAGCTATGTGATCAAGGTTATGATCTCAGTTTTAACTCTAATGCTTGCTCTATTAAAAAGGGAATTGATGTCATAGCAAAAGCTACTAGAGCAGCTAATAACCTTTATATTCTTGATGATTCTAATGATGAGACATGTTGTTTAAGCAAGGTAGAAGATGCTTGGCTTTGGCACAAGCGTTTTGGACATGTTAACTTTGATAATCTTATTAAGATCAGCAAGAAGGAGGTTGTTAGAGATATGCCTATGCTAAAAAAATCAGCAAATATTGTTTGCAAAAATTGTCAAGAAGGCAAACAAACTAGAGCTTCCTTCAAACCAAAAGATGAGTTCAGCAGTAGGCTACTTGAGCTCATCCATACGGATCTTTGTGGACCAACAAAGGCAGCAAGTCTTCAAGGTGAGAAATATTTTATGCTTCTAATTGATGACTTTACATGCATGACATGGGTTACATTCTTAAAAGAAAAATCAGAAGCTTTAGAGAAGTTTAAGATTTTTAAAAATCTGGTTGAAAATGAAATGGACATGAAAATCAAATGTTTGCGTTCTGATAATGGAGGAGAATTCACTTCTAATGAGTTTGTCAAGTTCTGTGAGCTACATGGCATTAAGAAATAGGTTTCAGCTCCAATAACACCACATCAAAATGGTGTCGTAGAAAGGAAAAATAGAACCATACAAGAAATGGCTCATTGTATGATGAATGAAAGTAAGGTAAAAGATATATTTTGGAGAGAGATTGTCCAGACTTCTGTTTATATTCAGAATAGAACTTTGTTGAGACCAAAGCTCAAGAAGACTCCTTATGAACTTTGGAAAGGTAAACCAGCCACTGTTAAGTACTTTAAGATTTTTGGGAGTCCATGAGCTACATTAGGAGAGATGAAGATAACTTGGGTAAGTTTGAATCTAGAGTTGATGAAGGTATTTTTCTTCGCTATTCTTGTAAGAGTAAGGCATTCAAATGTTACAATAAAAGGCTGCACAAATTAGTAGAGAGTGCTAATGTCAAGGTTCATGAAGTTACTAATCAACTTAATAAGAATGATGACAGCCCTGAAGAAGGTGAAACTCAAACCAGCACTGTGGTAGCTCCTAAAATTCAAACCAGCACTATTGTACCTTCCTCTCCTCCACATGTTCAAGCTGGAACAGCCAGCAAGAGTGGTGAAAATGATAAAGGTAAAGTACAATCAACTCACGAAGAAACAGTTCCTACATTTATTAATGTTGAAAATCTTCATGATAATTCTAGAAGTGATTCTCAAGATGAACATGATGCTTCTAATTTCAAAACTCCTTCAAAGTTTGTGCAAAAGAATCATCCTATTGATCAGGTCATAGGTGAAAGAAAGTCTAGAAATGCTAAGAAAAAATGTCAACTACTTTGAGGGTGATGATTTCTCACTTATTTCTTTGATTGAGCCTAAGTGTTTTGAAGAAGCAACTGTAGATAAACATTGGGTGGCTGTTATGAAAGAGGAGTTGGATCAAATCAAAAAGAGCAATACTTGGGAGCTTGTACGAAAACCTATCAACAAGAATGTGATTGGTACTAAATGGGTATTCTGAAACAAGGTAAATGAAGATGGTAAGATTATTCAAAACAAGGCACGTTTGGTTTGTAAAGGTTATTCTCAAATTAAAGGTGTGGATTTTAGTGAAACCTTTCCACCGGTTGCAAGGTTAGAAGCAATCAGAATTTTTCTTACTTTTACTTCTTTTAAAGGCTTTAAAGTTTTCCAAATTGATGTAAAATCTTCTTTCTCAAATGGAGATCTAGTTGAAGAAATTTATGTTGAACAACCGGAAGGTCTGATTTCTGATAATGTGTACTATGTATGCAAGCTGAAAAAGGCATTATACGGACTCAAACAAGCTCCTAGAACTTGGTATGACAGGTTGGATAACTATTTGTAGCAGCAGGGCTTCAAAAAGGGATATGTTGATAGCAACTTGTACGTTAAAGAGGAAGGTAACATCATTCTTATTGTTGTTGTTTATGTTGATGATCTGATTTTTTGGAGTGATTGTGTCAAGATGTTTAGACAGTTGCTGCGTGTATGAAAAATGAGTTTGAGATGTCTATGATGGGTGAGTTCACATATTTTCTTGGGCTGCAAATCAATCAGTCTTCTAAAGGCATCTTTATTTCCCAAGCCAAATATGTTAGGGAGTTACTTAAGAAATTTAAAATGGAAGATTGTAATCCGGGTAGCACTCTAATAGAAACCGGATGTAAATTAAGTAAAGAGGATGTGTCTCCCTTTGTTGATCAGTCTTTCTATAGATCCATGGTAGGAAGTCTAATGTTTGTGACAGCCACTAGACCAAATATCATGAAGGCTGTGAGATATGTAGCCAAATTTCAAGCTTCCCCAAAACAAACTCATGTTTCAGCTGTTAAGAGAATCTTTCAATATCTGAAAGGTACAGTTGATTTTGGTCTTTGGTTTCCAAAGAGTTCTGATTTTCTTCTTACAACATATACAAATGCAGATTGGGGAGGTTCAATGGATGATAAGAAAAGCACTAGTGGGTGTGCTTTCTTCTTAGGTGGCTATTTGGTTTCATGGCTTAGCAAGAAACAGGCTTGCACTTCATTATCCACCACTGAGGTTGAATACGTTGCGGTAGTTTCATGTTGTACTCAGGTAATCTGGATGAAGAATACTTTACATGATTATAAGCTTGAGATTACTGATCCTATTTGTATTTTCTGTGACAACACAAGTGCCATTGACATTTTGAAGAATCCAGTGATGCATTCTTGAACCAAGCACATTCCAATTAAGTATCACTATCTGAAAGAGCAGGTTGCAAATAATGTTCTTAAGCTGAATTATGTTTGTTCTCAGGAGCAAATTGCAGATGTGTTTACTAAACCTCTACCCCAAGATCGCTTCGAGTATCTTGGAAGCAAGCTTGGTGTTATTTCACCTCAATGAAAGGTTCGTCTTTAGCACCTCATTGCTATATCTTTTGAATTATTGTTGCTATCTTCAGTTTCATGGTCATTGATGACAAAGGGGGAGTAGAACTTAAGGGAGAGATCCATTCATATTTGGTCAAGTTGTTTCAGTCCGTTTAGTTTTATGGGGGAGCGGTTTCAGATTTGCAGTGCTTTCAGATTGTTTTCAGTGGTGGTTTTAGTTGGTTTGCCATCAATGA
This sequence comes from Chamaecyparis obtusa, assembly GCA_027943335.1. NCBI lineage: Eukaryota > Viridiplantae > Streptophyta > Pinopsida > Cupressales > Cupressaceae > Chamaecyparis > Chamaecyparis obtusa. Next base: position 112,726 of record BSBK01000554.1, on the reverse strand, counting down.
CAAAAAGGGGGAGATTCTTGAGTTTTTGTCATTGACTTCCAGCTGCTTATATCTAGTTCTTTATCTCACACCTGGTGCAACAACTTGTTTGTCCGACTTTAGAAGAAAGACTCTTTTTGTCTTGAACCGTGTTACTTGTCATGACAGGCTTCCTATGCGACTATGTTCTTCCAGTTGTCATCTTTCTCAAATGACAAGTCTTTGGAGAATGTCGGCATGGAAAATGACTCATGGTAGGGAATGTTTTTTGTTTGATGCTGAGTGTGCTATCCGTGTTTTTGAGCAGAGGCAATGGCGGTTATGTAAGGAGTGTAATCATTGCTTAAAATAAAACATGTATGTCATCTTTGAAAAGTGTGGCAGTTATGCAGGCATGTTCATTACAATCAAATAGTGATGAACACATGTATACATAGCAGAGAAACATTTTTTGTAATGTGTAATATCCCTTATATGTAATAAATAAATATATTAATAAATTAAAAGAATATAGTAATCAAATATCAATGTTATTAATTGAATAATATATCATATATATATATATAAGAAATCATCTTAATTATATATAAAAATCAATGATACTATCATAAGCACCTATGACATTGATTTATGAAGAAAGCATTATTAGTGTTCTATCAACAATGATAATCACAATATATCAAGAATAATATATATACAGACTGAACCATTTATAATCACAGTAAAACACTATATGCTGAGTGTCAATTCCATTGTACCGATATTGATATATATCTATTATATAAAGACATCCTTGTTACACAAATACGAATAGAAGATGATGAACACATCCATATAGAATAATATGTAGGCACCAGCTAACGTCCACGATAGCAGGAGGAGATAAGCGATAGGGATTGAGAGATGGCTCGGAATGGGTATCGGTCATTTAATCGTTGAAAACAAACCAGCGATAAAAGCAAGCCGTCCTTATTCATTCGATGTAGCATGATCCAAACACCACAAAGTATTATGGTCAATTCCTCTATGAACGGGAGAATAACGGTAGACATATTTAATCAATAGATATAACAAGTTGATAAGACTTGTCAAACGCTAATAACCTATGGATATGAATGATGTGGAGAAGGGTCGTGATGGTTCAGACTCTTATTAATATTGCTTTGAAACAAGACATGAGGACACAGAGATGGATAGGATGAGTCGAAGAGAAGAAAACGGAAATGAGGGAAATATAAGAATTTTCAAAGATAATTATGGAAAGACAGTATGAATCAAGGAAGAGTGACTGGTGGTAACAGTGTCTTCTGAGATTGAATATGATCATAATCGGCTAAGGCATAATCGAAAGCAAATAAAGTTATCATATAAATATCTATAAGGGAGGAAATGAGAATTATAATATACAACAGTGAATAAGTTGGAAGGAAAGAATGGATATCTATGAATTACTTACTATACTAACAAATAATGGTATTACATATAGATGCATAAATATATACATATATGTACATTAATAATAATAAAATCTGATAAAAGGTTAAAATATATGAAAGATGAATATGTATTATATATATGAAATGTACATCTGAATAATCTATACTATATATTTCAAAGATCTAATATATATATGTATTACTATTCATATATTGTTATTGATAATCAAGATTATATATATATATATATATATATATATATATATATATAGCGTTCATAAATGAGTAAACATCTATAGTGATAATATATATATTAATTAAAATAAAATAAGAACAGATATATAGAACCTATTACTATTTAGCTAAGAAGGAAGACTAAAGTGTTACCAAGGAGGGGCTTGTCTAAATCCAAGCAATGGCTATCTGTCCCAAAATAAGGTGGGGGTCAGCGTCTCAATAGTTTGGGCTTGGACCTGTAAACTTTGAGGGAGCCCATTGCAGTGGTCTCTAGGCACCTTGGATAATGTTTACGCTTCCCTTCATGGAGTTAAAATAGTAATAAGGTTGGATATGAGTGTTAAAAATAACTATATCTAATAAGATAAATGATTAATCCTATCATGGACATAACAATCCAAAACCCAATTGATAAATCTACAATAAATTAAAGTAAGTCCCGACAAGGGACATTACATAATGACACGTTTTGCTCAACACCATATGGTTGAAGGTTAGTCTCAGAAATAATGAGTCTGTGACGGAATGATGCTTCACGCAGAGCCATTTTTCTTCTATATTTAAAATGCACGACATCAGTGCGGAAAGACTATTATCGGGTTTATCTCTTATGTTGAAACTTTTCTGCCAAAAACAAATTAACCATTATCGGGTTGACAGCTACACACCTGGGAACTAAGAAGAGAACGTTTGAGTTTGATTAAAAATGATTTTGGGCCTGTGAGAATGCAGAGATTGTTTTTGTATGTCAAGTCACGCATACACAGTAAAAAATATAACAGTCACCAAAAATATATATGTCTCGGAAAATACAGCTGGAGTTGACATTTTTTACTATGCAGGTGTCTTAATGGCATCAATGAAGTTTTCTTTGGTATAGACTAGTAATTTTCTTTTGTATGTGAAGCGTTGGAAGGAATATAGGTGCTAAGTAATGAATTTTTGAAAGAAAAGATATGACACCTAAAAATTATTCATGACTGGCATTTTGAGTCCAATCGGAAGCTAAGTAAAATAACGCATGTGAACAAAAATTGAGTGAGCTGTCTTTTCTGGTAGTATGCGACTGCAAAGAACAGGAGTTTTTTCTTTCACGTGAAGACTAGTGATGTAGTGGTAGTCGACTGAAGGTGTGTGGGCATCTGCAAAAGTGGGGGAAAAATACTAAACACAAAATAGAATACCAGCGTTAGAAGTGAAGCATTAGAAAGATACAAAAACCATACACATAGGGAGGTAGAAAACGGATTAGAACTGAATACATAGCGCAAGTGAAAATGGCGTGATAGAGAACAGTTTAGGATACTGTTGGCACTAAGCATAAAGTTTTTTTTTTCAAAAATAGGGATGTACATAGCAAGAGTGAAAAAAAAAAAGGATGAATCTATGGTGTGTGCAAGCTGCTGATTTGTGTGAAAAGGTGTGACTATAAGGATACAGATTTGCTGTTGTTAAACTCTTTTATAGGATACAGGGAGGTGAGGAGTTTTAAAAAGGGAGACAAGTTTTGAGAGTGGAAAAGTGGAGAACTTTTTTCTCTGTGGTAACAGTACGGGACTGTATATCATCCAATAGCAGTGAGTGCAAAAGCGACACAGTTTGAACATGTCTATATATATAAATTTGTTAGATCACTTACCGTCAAAGGGTCTTCATGCTGTTGTGAAGACATAGATTGAACTTCATTCTATCTCTAAATTGTAAATCCTTTAAGTGAAGTTTGTAGCCTTCAAGGTCGGGTTGTAGCCTGATTCACCAAGTGTAAGAAGAGTTGGAGCTTTCAGATGTAAACGGGTTGTTGCCCATTGGACTAGTGATGTTGTGGTTTTTCCAGTCTTGGGTTTCCACGAGATAATTTTGCGTGTCTTGTCTTCCTTGCTATATGTTCTTTGATTTCTACTTCTTAATTTTAAAATTTTGTGTTAAATACTTATTCATGCCCTCCCCCTCTCAGTATTGTGCGTTTTTCAATTTCAACTCTACTTAACCTACATTTGATGTGAACCTGGTTTCATTTTTTGATATTTGGTGTGCTTATTTATTTTTAATACAAATTTGAATATGCTTGCTGACATATCTCATATGTGTATTGATTGGGCTCCTTGTTCATATTTTTTGGTACTCGGTTCTCTCTAGTGTGCGTGTATAATAGTATATATATATTTGTCTTGTTTTCTCTTCTTTAAGTTTCATTTGATGTGGACTTGGAATTGATTCAACTTTTTACTTATTTCAACATTTTCTATGCCCCTTTAACTGGATATTTTTGGTATTGCAGTTTTAATAATTTTACTGCGGTGTTTCCATCTTTATGATAATTGCAAAAGAAATCTTAACAATGTCAACTAATGTCGAGAGAAAATTGTCTATTCTTTAATGTGCACATGAAAAATTTTTAAAATAAATTCTCTCAAAAATAGGCAAAATAAGAGCAAATAAGAGTAAGTTTTAAATTTATTAATAAACATTGGAAAGGAAAGAACGTTCAAAAGAAACCTGTGCCCAAATTTATCCCTCCTAGAAAGGTTAATGCCACTCTAATTACCTTGTAAATCTCATTTCAAACACTTTTCAGGTCTCAAGCATGATGAACATGGACCATATTGGTATTTTGAGCACAAGTACACATCTATTTAAAATCTGAAATTTATCTAAAATTTTAGTAAACACAATTGATGCTACACACAGAAGTACAGATCCTTGATAAATTGATGCCTTCCTTGGAACTCCACTACTCAAGGTTGCATACAATATTAGATCAATTTTAATCCAATTTTCAATGTTAGGATATTTGTTAACTTCATAAAAAAGGTGAAAGTAAGCTCGCAGTATTCTCCACTGCATTAACTGCAAAAGCTTCTAATGATTCTTCATTATGAACTACTCATGCTTGAACTACCTAGTATTTATTCTAGCATATCCGTGGCTACATCTGAAACCATTGCACAAGAAAAAGATGCTATAGACAATGTTGCTTCAGATGATATTTTTAAAAATGTGGCTGATGATACCTTGAATATCAATCTTTCAATAGATCAACCTAAAGATGCTCCAGATATCTCCAAAACAAGCAAAAAAGAAGAGGAGAAAGAAAAAGAGACATTAACCAGAAGCAGTGATGCAGTTGGTCCTAGGGACAAGAATGGTGTTACCAATTCTACTACTTTTGATGATTCCTTGAAGTGATTTCTTGCTTCACCTCTTTCTTTCCACCTAGTTACTTTATTTAAGTTTATAATTGACTTCGACAAAGCCGATCCGGTAAACAAGTTTCAGATTGGTGAGGTAATTAAAGTATCTGTAAAGAATGATTAATTTGATAATCTACAGAAGAAAGATAAGATAATAGAAGAAAGATCAGATAATAGAAGAAATCATTTCTGCACTGCAAAATGCTATTTCAGATTGTACAGTAGATCCATCGGCCACAAGCATTCATAGATGTAATGTGTTAATAAATTCTCTGAAAAGTCAATCTTCTACAGAAGAAGAGAAGCTCACAAAATAAAAGGAAGCTGAAAAGCAAAGACAATTGCAAGAGCTTGAAGGAAAATGTGTTAGTGCACACAATCATCTCACTCAGCTTATATACAAGCCATTATAGCTCCAACGTCAATGAAAACTGGGTGTTGTAAATATAGATTTTGCATGAGATTGTAATAGTTGACTTATCTTTTAGAACTTATTCTCTCTTTCAAAGATGTCTTACTAAGTGGATGGTTTAATACTTCTTATTAAGATAATCATAATATATTTTCTCTCTATTTAGTTGATCCCTAGCCTTAAATTATTTGTAATCAATTAAAATGAATAAGGATTCCTCTGTTTGTTAAAATCAATTCTTAGGTGGCAGAAGCAATTTATGTCTTTTTTAATCTCTACAAACTCAACTTATGGGCAATCAACAAAATCAATTTATGGGAAAAGTGTACATCTGTATCTTGTAGGGCACTTTGGAGGGATTGGTGGTTATCTATTTTGTTCCCCTCTGACAGCTTCCTTCATTGTGCTTGAATGATATCATGTACAATCACTTCCTCTTGTCTGGATATCCTTACCAGGGCTGCATCTTGTATGGATTTTAGCGCAACATCTCCCACAATGCAACTCCCACTCTACTAATCCTAGTAGATAAAAAATGCCTATATATCTAGAAGTAAATCTTTGTATACATCATATTCTAGAGTTTTGTACACCACATCCACTAATTTTTCACTCAGATCTCTCTCTCCTTTCACAAGTGTCTCCAAAAAATCAATAGTCCCTCCACAAGCATGAACATTGTTGCCAAGATTATGCAACATTGAGCCAAACATCTCTAACACAAGAGGCACACTAGTGCATATTTTGACAAGACTATCAATATCTAAGATTTTGTCAAAATCTTTGTTAGGACTGCATAGAGCCTTTAATCACATACGCTATTTTGATGCTACATCTGAAAGATAGTTCACGCTATAAGCATGGCATGTGAAACCTCCCTCTTTGATCATGTGTGTCTCATATCTAGACTTAATACTAGTTGGCAATAGAAATGGATAATAAGCATAATATCCATGGGAAATTTCTAAAGCTAAGTGAGGCGAGATGGACAATCCTAGGAAGAAGCTCAGTGCTCCTTGGCCCTTCACATGCCCATTGTTGATTAATAGATAAAGATAGAGAGAATACTAATAAATGTATAAAGAAGATAATTAATCTGATATCCTTTAGGTACCCCTATGAATAAACATAATAAGAGTAGCTCTTCTATTAATTCACGTTTCTTCCTCCATAAAAGATGCATCTTTTCCTGATACTTTCTGCTTCTTTAGTAGCATGAGAAATTCAAAAATTCAAAAACATCAAACCCGTGCTTCAAATCCAATCCCCAAATATAAAAAGAATTGAAAATAACAAGAGAACTAAACCTGTAGGAGCAATCATGTATACCTACTATTTGTTGTGGGAGTTAATATTAGCATCTCAATATATATGGGCAACCCATAAGGTTAGAACTACATATTTTGGTTCTTGTTGTCAATAAATTAATGAGTATTTATATTGAATGTTTTTTTGGACAACAAAAAACAAATCTCTATTTTTTCCATGTATAAGCCTTATATGTATGAGAAATCACTATTCTAAGTATAAATTTTTGTGAGCCAGTAAAGTTTCAGATTTTTAAAACTATCAAATGATTTAATTCTATATATTTATTTAATTTTTTTTATATAAAAATTTATATAATATATATATATATATATATATATATACACACACGTACCCAAACAAATTAAAAAATCAAAAAAAAAATTACATATCCATGTACCAGGTTCTCATACCTGCAACAACATCCAGATTCGAACCAGTAACTTAGGTTTCTTTAGCTAATTTTAGCACCCCATGTGCTTTGATAAGTTTTAAAGACATTCACAACCTTTGTAATACTTTTGACATGAAAGGATGAGAATGGAATACCAATTGATGGGAGTCTAAACTCGAGCAGGACTAGATGATATTCAGTAAAAAAAAATTGATTTGCATGACATTTCAATGTTTGCTTCTATGCGGGGTTTCAAGTTCTCAATGCTACAAAGAGATCACATGATAATTGCCATTTCACATTGTAAATAATATTTAGAGATGAACTTTATTTTTAATTCTCGAAGATGGTTTCTGTGCATGTAGGTTGAAGATAACATTACCTAGATCTGATTGATCATCGGGAGCCAAAGGATGGCATAAGATATTCTGTCAACTGTGTATGCATTTGCAATGTATGATCTAGTTTAAAATTTAGATAAGTTTAAGAAGACATGATTTGAATATGCAGTCTTCAGCCTTAGCAAAAGTAACATAAAGTTGTTTATTTTCTTTAGGTGCTTTATTGCCTAACTCAAACTGAAGTTGATAATTCAAATATGATTCTTGTTAGTTCATAGGTAATACTTGCGAATACATCTATAAACAAAATTATTATGGTGGAGAGGTGAAGCACGACATGGTTACAAATTTTTTCCTTAATTTTCTAAGAACCGTATGAGTCTGTACAAGGTCTTCTGCAGGTGCTAGGAGACAGAGCATGAAGCCTCCCTATCATGGAATCTGCCTGTTGTTGGTTCACTGGCTTTTGTGAGAATTTAGTATGGTTTATTCCTTCACTGAAATATATTGGTTATCTGGATCTGCTGGTTTTAAATGAATCTACAGATCTTCTGATGCAAATTTTCATCTTCTATGGTTTATTTTTCTTGCATGTACTTTTGAAGAGCTTGGGTAGCCATGATTGTTGTTGCTAGCCAGAGGAAGAAAGCTGGGCAAACTGCTATTTTTACCTATATCTTGTCCAAATATCTCTCTTCTCCAATTTACTCTTTGGTTATTATAAAAAAGTTTGCTGAAGTTTTACTTATAAATTCTTATGGTCAAAATGGGGTTACATGTGCCAACCCATCAGCATCATTGGGCAGCTATCAGGATGTGTATAGTTTTACAAGAATGTCTCCTAAACGAGATAAATTTAACCGTGGATTTTCTCTTAATGGATTGATATATTTTAGCCCTTCATGGCGAAATGTAGCTTATGCAAGGTCTCTTACAATTTTGAGGCAAGCTCGCAATCCAGCAACATTGGCTGAGGACTTGGAGAGTGCCCTAGAGGATCAAAGGATTGAAGATGCGTGGAAGGGCTATGAGCATTACAAACAATTAGAGGGTTTTCCAAGAAAGTCTCTTTTAAATTGGTTGATTTGTGTATTGACAAATTCTGGAGATCTAGAATGGCTTGATAAAGCTTATTCTTTATTCCTCATAGTTATTGAGGAGAAGAAGTGGGAACTACTAGACTGTGATTCTTTAATATTTTTATGTCAGAGAAACTACAGTGTAGCAGGAACAATAATAGATACACAAAGTATAACTAGACAAAGTTAAGCAACAACAATATCAGGAAACATTAAAGCTACAGTGTCAGGAAACATGATTCCAACAATAATATATGTCATGTAACAAAGTAATAGTGGCAGAAAATAGGACTATAACGACAATTTGGTTGTCCTTTTCTGTTATATCTAAGAATAGTAGCATGTACACGCAAGTAATATTTATGTAAAATCATAACTCTGTTATTTTAAACTATCCTAGAATCATGTGTGATTTGCACAGGACCATAATAGAATATATAAAGTAAACATGTAACTATTGATACTCTATGTTTAATAAAAAAGGAAATAGTTATGTACCTTGTCTGTACTTCCACACATTTCATGCATGTCTGCCAGGATATTTGTAACTGCGTCTGACAAAAGATCCTCTTTTGTTATGCTTTGATGGATGTCCCTTCACTATGTCCATACGGTATTCCTAAGATCCCACTTTGGCGCAGGCGAGGAGGATGCTAGAAATGGTTGAGGAGTCTGTTTCTACACTTGCTAATTGCATTTCCTTGAGATTTTATAAATATTTCTAAACAAATCCCTTGTGTGTGTATCTGCAATCATTGCAGTCCACAATGCACATTTCTTTGAGACATTCTGTCAAATAGTTTATGTGCCCTGTCTATGCTTACTTGAGGCATTATGTCAAATATATCACGTGCCCTATTTATGTATCCACTTTTTGCATACATGTCTAAACAACACGGCTGTAACTATATCTGACAAAAGTCTCTGTCTATTATGCTCTGATGGACACCCATACTTTTCTCTATATCTCCTATTTTGGTATTGGCAAAGGTTGTAAAATTTGGTTTTACACTTGAAAATTGCATTTTCCTGAAACCATTACAATCCATGAGAACACATTTCTTTAAGGCATCGTGTAAAAGAATTAACATGCCTTGTCTGTGCTTCCACATTTTGAGTACCAAGGTAGTTCCAACCATAACATCTGACAAAAATCGTCTACGTTCTATACTCTGACGGATATCCCTGCCCTAGCCCAAAGCTCCCATTTTAGCACAGGCATGTTGAACGCTGGGAAAGGTTGTGGAGTATGGCTTTATGCTAGACAATTGCATTTGCTTGAAAATTTGTAAAACTTTTTTAACAAATCCAATCATTGCATTCATTACGAACCATTTCTTTAATGTATTCTATCAAACAATTCACCTGCCTTGTCTATTCTGCGACATTGTGCAACTGCCACTTCTATAAAAAACCTCAAAACTTTATGCTCTAATGGATGTCCATATCCTGTCCCAAAACAGTACGCTCGCAAGTGTGAACTGTCAACCTCCTCTCTCTTCAGTTTTTCTTTAAAGAGGCATTTGCGTGCATTTTTATGACATGTATATAATTGATGGCAGAACTTTTACAGAATTAATAGCCTCCTAGAGCCTATCCTATGCATGAAGTTAGTAATACTACACATAATGGGTAAAGTCATACGAACGAAGAAAATTAGGTTGATTCAGAGGTTATTCCACAGGTAGGGCACATACCCATTTCACTGCATCCAAAGGTGGAGGTCAAGCCCTCTCCAGAAACCTGCTTGACCTTCTTCAAACTACTCCTTCCAGAAGGGTCGTTGAAAAGCCCCCTCGCGTCCTGCCCTTTCCTCTTCCGGAGATAGAACAATGAAAGAAGGTGCAGAAGACCGCCATTTTCTCTTCTCGAGATCAAATTATCTCATTCTTAAAATTATTTTAATTTTTTGTTTTGATTTTTTTTAATCTTTTTAAAGGTAATATTAATAAAATAAGTGTGACGTAGTGGCAAAGTACTTGTCTTAATATTAATAATAATAATAATAATTAAATTTTTTCAAATTGTATTATGGCTATTTTGAATAGGAGTTTGATATTAAGTTAATAATGATAAGTTAAAGATAAACAAATATCTATTGTTGTAGTTACTAAGTACAAGTATAATTGATATTAATCATAATGTAATTAATATTATAGCTATTTGATATAATAGGTGAAGTCTCATATTAATTTAGAATTATAAATATATAATAATTATAAATATTTTATTCTTTTGTTTTACTATTTTAAGATATTTAATTATCATAATTTAAATCAAATTAATAAAAACAAAACAAAATTAATCCTTATAAATGTAAGTGAATATATCTATGTTAATGAAGTACAAAAAATTTTATTTTTTTTAACGAAGAGGTATTCCCACGTCCTAGCCCAGCGACCAACAGCCCATATCTTGGGTACCTGTGCAAGCTAAGGCGAGACTAATCCTCCGCGGGTGAGACCGGGGGCTCAAACACTGATCCCGAGACCATGGGGGTAACCCACAACCTCAAGCCTCTACTCCCCACCGTTTGAACTAGCGTCCGAAAACTAATGAAGTACAAAAATTATCTTTAATTTTTAAAAAGATTTCATTTAATATCTTTTTTATTATTTTTTAATTTTAAAATTTTATATATTATCAATATTTTAAAAATATATAATTAAGAATATAATAAAATTATTTTTCTTAAATATAATTATTAATTTTTGAAATAAAATAATTTATACATAAATAATCAATATAATATATTATAAGATATTTTAAAAATATAACTATAAATCAAAATTTAAATACTTCACATAAATTATTAATCTAATATATGTTAAAATCAAAATAAATTACATCATTTAATTAACTAGGAACAATTTTAATAATATTTTATATAGTTCATATAATTTATGTAAGTTTATTAATATTTAGATTATAATTATAATTTATGTTATATAATCTAAATATATAACATCTAATTATAATACATATAACAAATTTTATTATTCAATTTAATATACATAGTTAATAAATAATCTATATCCAAAACCATGCATTTATATTATAACATATTTTTTAAAATAAATATGAATTATTTTAAGGGCATGGTAAAGTATTTGCCCCTATAATATTGCCTCAAAAATTGTAATAGAAGAGCTAGAAATTAATTTTGTTGAATTATAAACATAAAAAATGTGCATGTATACTATACAAATTATTAATTTTGTAACAGATTTGATAAAAATAATAATTTTAATTGGTAGAAATGTGATTTTTTAATCACTAGTTAATGGAAGAAATCCAAAAATGAATGCAATAGTACTTGCTTAGCCTATCGGCAAGTACTAATAAGAAGTATAATATATATTAATAATATTTTAATTTTTAAATAATATTTCTATTTTTTAATAATATTTACCTATTTAAATTTATTTTTTTAATTTATTTTTAAAATTAATAATAATTATATTTTAATAATATTATTATTCAACTTTTAAAATATTATTATAGTAAGTTATGAAAAACTTACTATTAGTATAATATTATTATACAAGATGTTATTATTCAACTAAAGATGTGTAAGTTATAATTAGATTAATTAAAGAAAGTTATAAACTACATAATTTAAATATAATCTATTTTTTTAAATACCTTGTTACAATTATTATATACAAAATCAAATCAAATCAAATTTCTATAAAAAATTACACATCATTAACAATGACCCTTTGTTATTATTATTGCATGTTGAATAAACCCCTTATTTATATCTTACTTATTATATCATATTATATAATGTTATTTATTATATCTGCATTTAAATAATATAATATATACAAATTGTATAAAGTTGGTTGATTTATTTAATGAGTTTAGATACAAATGATTATAATTATCAATTTTATACAAAAATAAATATATTTATTAAAACAATTATTTTCTTTTATTAAATAATAATTATTAAAATAAATAAATAAACTAAACATATAATTTACTATTTACATATTATATTTTTAGTTTATTTAAAGCTAAATTAAACTAAATTAAAAAGTTGAAAATATTATATTTAAAGCTAAGTATAAATAATGTGACATATATTAAAATATGATATTCTAGCAATAAATTATATATTTAGCTTTTATTTATTTTAATAGTTATTATTTAATTAAAAGAAAATAATATTTTTTAATAAATATAATTAAAAACTTTATGGCTCTTACTTTATCAAATGCTTTTAAATTATATAGATATCATGTGCTAGTTTAGTACAATCATTTGAAATTAGGACTGTGTTGAAAACTTATGTGAACCTCACATGCACAAATTGGATGTACATTCTGGTGTCCACTAGTCTAGGTAAATTTATGAAAGAATTGCATCTATGCCAAAGAAAACCCAAAAGAGAAATAACAAATTGAACAAAAATTTTGAAATTCCAAACTAGAAAGGAACAAATGACATGGAATGATAGCTCAATACCATATGTACTTGAAAATGTAAGGAAAAAAATCAAATCAAAGCTACACAATTTTAGTTGTTGATTGAAGTACCATGCAGAGCTTTAAATGCTTCCCCTATTGATAGCTACCATAGTATAGTAACCAATCTACTACCACAAAGAACACTTTAAAAAATCTTGATAATGTCTATCAATTATATGCACCTGATCTATATAAATTCTAATTGAAAAAACACTTAGATGAATTCTAAATATAGTTACCATTTAGAGATATTGGCAAATAGTGGCTAGAATAATGTTCACACAATAAATCTATTGGTGAACACACATTATTGGTGAAATGCAACTTCTAAGAATATAAGTATATGATATTATCAAACATTAATGTGTAAAGGAGTGTTAATCATTCATTTAGTCATTTTTATTAGGGTGACAAATTATTTAGTCATTTTAGTTGTGATTTTACCCAATGACCAAATTGGTCATTTATTTAGTCATTTGTATTTGTAGAACATGATCAGTTTTGGTCACGTGACTAAAATTTTTAGTCACGTGACTAAAAAAATGTTAGAACATGATCAGTTTTAGTCACATGACTAAAAATTTTAGTCATGTGACTAAAATTTTTAGTCACCTGGTCATTTATTTGCCAAATTCTACTAGTGTCCTACATCAAACACCCCAGGTTTGAAAAGATGATCATATGCTGGAAGAAAATATTCTGGGATTCAGCACACAAACCCCGAACTGGTTCTCCACACACAAGTCCTCCAACTTTTCAGCTTGCATACTCTTCCACTTATGTTTTCTCTATCTCTTCAAGTCTTTCCTTGATAACACACAGGTCTATTCTCCAAACTGATCATCCATCCTCTCAGGATCTACCAACTCAACTCGGCTACCAATACTCAGGCTCCTCCTACTGAGTGTTGTATCCATCAAAGGCATCAGGGAAAACTTCTTGTCATCCTTCTCAACAATAAACACATTCTTCACACAATCATACATAGTTTTGCAATCATATTGCCAAGGTCTACCGAGCAATATATCACAACTATTCATCTCCACAATATCACATAACACAAGATCCTTATACTAGCCAATTTGAAAATCAACAAAGCACTGTTCTCTTACTTCCATAGCATGATCATTTTGTAACCAGCCAATCCTATAAGGATGAGGATGCTTCATTCTATTCAAACCAAGTTTCTAAACCATGTCCTCATCAAAAAGGTTATCAGTACTACCACTGTCAACAATTACATCACAAATTTTACCTCTAGACTTGCACCAAGTCCTGAACAAGTTACTCCTCTGACAAGGTTCCTCTTTTGTACCAAGCAATGTTCTTCGAACTAGCAAGTTCTTAGATTCAGGTTCATTCTGAATGTTCTCATTTACCACAGCAGTTCGTCAGTCACCAAGCTTCTTCTATGTACACTCAAAAGAACGGTGTCCTTCTTTACCACAGTTATAACAAGTACCCTTAAAGATAGCCCTACATGTCTTCTTCTTTGGTTCTATAGGTTTTGGTTCATCTTCAGCAATCAATTTATCCTTCACCGAGTGATCAATATTTTCCTTCCCTCAGGAATTACTATGTTGTCTCCTTTTTAACTTATCTTCTACCTTCAGAGCATACTGATAAGCATCTTCAATAGAATCAATCTTCAGCATACCAAGGTCATCTTGGATATTAAATCTTAAACCATTCACATACCGAGCTACTTTTTCTATACCAAGTTCTCTATGTCCAGACCGAATAGTCAACTTATAGAACTCCTCAGTATAGTCCTCCACAATCAAATATTTTTTCTTCAGATTCTAAAACTTCTTAAATAGGTCAAGCTCATAGCCAGTAGGTATGAACTTAGCTTTCAATTTAGTCACCATCAATCTCCACCAATTGATCTTCATTTCACCTTCATCATCTCTATCTCTTTGTAATTATTTCCACCAAAGAGTAGCATGTCCTTTCAACTTAGTTTGTGCCAATCTCACTCGAAGAGGATCTTCAATTTCTTCAAGCTCAAAGAAATATTCTAATTCACCAATCTAATCAATCAAGTTCTCAAGTTTCAAAGTACCAGAGAAAGTAGAAACTTCCATTTGGTAACTATTACTTAACCGAGCTCTAGATATATGCAACCGACCAGTTCTATCTTCACCAAATCTATCTCTTCGGTCATCTCCACTAGATCCAGGAGCTTCAAAGTCTTCAGCAGCTTCCTCATAACCATCTTCAGTACCAACATTCTAAGGTACACCAGTCATAGCCCTCATGATCTCGGTGATCATGTCATTCTTCATCAATTCCATCTCAGATCTAAAATCAGATTTCACCTTCTCTGTAATCTTTGATTCCATAGCATCTTAGAGATCTGTAATTGCTCTAGGGTCCAATCTTCTTAGAGGCATCCTTCAAGATTTTTGAAAAACCCAAAGCAATAAGACACCAACAAGGTCCTGGTGCAAAACAGCCTCAACTGGTTTACACACTCAAGATCTTCAAGATCTGATACCACCTGACGCGAGATAGGTAAGGAGGATCCAATTAAGGATAGTCCTCACAAGCATCCAAACACCACAATGTGGAATAACAAAATAAGACTTTCTTCAAACCCAAATTTTTATTAACATGCCCGACTGTAAGGCCTTCCGAGTTAGGGCCAATTACAATTAGAAATAGTTCTACAAGATCAACAAAGATCCAAGCCACCTCTAGCTAGTCCAATTCTAAAACAAATCAGCAACTGATGGAAACCCTAAGGTAGATCTGAACTTGAGCTCGCAAGCCTCCAAGAAAACAACCACTAGCTCTTCATTACAAACTATCAGAAATCAATCTGGCCTTCAAGATCTCGCGGGATCCAAATCTAATCATCTCCAAATATGATCTCGTACTTAAACAACTACCCAAACACTCCTTAAATACTAATCTTCAGCCACAGTCGGTCAGATGACATAATTAACTCCTATATCAAATGCAATACAAGTCAGCTCTCCAATAGCCTAACAATTATTTAATTCCCCATGTCGGCCTCTAGATCTACATAGGAGAATACAACAAAAGCTACCAACAATAAATTCACCAAATCAGCCAACCAAATCATCAAGAACTCTAGTCGGTAAACTAGAACTACTGAGCATAAGAGAAACAACTGAGCACCAGTGAAACAAATGACCAAGTCAGGCAACACTGAGAAACACATGCATCACCAAGCGTAAGTTCCACCGAGCACAAGAAGTTTCACCGAGTTCCTTCAGTGATAGAGATTTCTTCAATAATCGAGACCATCGGTTAAAGCTACAACCGAGTACCATAGAACCAAAACAACACACCTCCATGCAAATTCACTGAGTACCCTACAATGCCCCTGCATCAAATATTTACATAAATGCTTGTTTAGGACAATACATTTGACCTAGGAAGGCTTGACTGTAGTGATTTTTTAGGCCCACTATTATTTTTTAATTTTATTCACACTGGTACTCATGGAGTTACATTTTTTCAAATTTCAAAATTTTGGTTAGGATCATGAATTATATGGACCATATTGACACTATACTTACAATAGTTTAATTTTTATATGATGATAGTTGTGGTTCATTCCTATTATGTATTTGAATGGATTTAGGGTATTGTATTTATTTTAAAATATTGTGATATGGATTCATTTATGTATGTCAATCATCTATTTAATTATTTGATCAAAGATGTTTGAACATGGTGTAATTTCACAAAGAAAATTATGACACAATATTGTTTGATGAATGTGGATTGTGCATTTTATTTGACACTAAACTGAAATCATGACAAGTGCTTTTTAGTGATAATTATGTGGACTGTGGATTTCCTATACAATAGGATATGTTAAAATATAATAATTTTCCTTCAATAATTTATTGGGATTTGATTTAACTATATTGGTGATTTCTATAGTCAATGCAAAAACTTTGGAGGTCATATAGAAATGCTTATTGTGTTTTTCTAGTGATGCCTCCTCTTTAGTCCTTGAAGGTACTAAGATCTTGTTTTATGTAGATATAAGTTGTAATGTGGGATTAGTCATATCAAATGTTATTTTTATTACATTTAGTTCTTATAAGATTGCATGTGTTAGGAAATTGGGGTGAAAGTCATTCTAAGTGGCAATTTCAAATATGAGCTTAAAAGACATTTTAAACGGACATTAAATATCTTTTCATTCATTAATTAAGTGGAAATGAATTGCTAAAGTGAATACATGGGGGATTTCCACCTATTAAGACACAAAATTTAGGAATTGGTCAACATTTTATACTTTCAAGAATATATGGGAAGAGTGACAAAATTTATCTTTATATAGAATGAAGTTTGTTTAGAATATCATTTAATCATCCATTACTAAGTTTTGAATAAGGGAATTGTATTATGATACTTCATCATCATTAGATTTTATACATGTGCAAGTACATAAGGATTCATATGACTCAAGGTTGTGTGAAGCGATGAAAAGTAAGAGTCTAGATGTGTTATATTCCCATTTAAGAGGATGAGTTGTGTAATCTCTATTATGTATCTCTCTTGAAAAGATCAAGAGGGTTTCTTGATTAATTTTTTCTTGTTGTGGGTAAGAGACTGGGACCTCAAGAGTTTGCATCTTAGAAGAAAGAAAGATCATGAATGAGTCTCTTTGAAGGATCTTCATCAAGGAGCATCTTGACCATTATTGGAAACCATTAGAGATAATATTCATAACATTCTTTGCCAAATATATATATATATATATATATATATATATATATATATATATATATATATATATATATAAGATAATGTGTTATTGATTTTGGTTATGATTTTCTTTATTAAGTGTTATGGTTTTGTGTTTGTATTTGTGGTTGGGAAATTATTGTTATGTTTAAAACATATTTGTCTTATTTGATGTTAAGGGCTTCCCATGTGTTAAAGGCTAGAGAAGTGTGGAACCAAACCTAGAGAAAATTATGTCTTTCTTATTAAAAATATAGAATCAATTGGTTGCCTTTATAATTTTCATGTGATGAGATGAATATACATATTTTGTGAAGGAATTTTAACTTTAATTGCCTATGGATGTGTATGTTTTATAATGTTGGATTTTTATTTTTGTATGGTTGTGGATATGAAAGGCTATTGGGTGAGAATGTTAATATTTGATAAAATTGATTTATTAATATTTGATGGAGATGATATGTTAATATTTATTTTTCTTTGAGAGGTTAGAGTTGTCCTCTTGAGTCTTGCTATATCTACATGAATATAGTTGTTCATGTGAATGAAGAAAACCTATTCACATGTTAAGTTTACTTAGGTGTTAAGTTAGATGTTCTTATATCATGGGTGTCATTTCTAAAGGTTATTTTTAATGGGGTCATGGTTCATTATTCACTTTTTGTCATTTAGGCATTAATAATTCTCTCATATGTTTAATATTTTTCATTAAAGAGTTTACTATTTGTGTCAATGGTAGTTAGCATACCTATTAGGAATTAATCTTTATGTGATAAAGTTAATTTCCTCATTTTGTCTCTTGTAGGAATATTCCTAATAAATCCTTACAAATTCTTTGTCCTCTTTTGATTTCTCACAACTTATTTTCTTTATTCCATATATTTGGAATATTAGATTTCCTTCTTATGAGGATTGTGACACATTGCACTCACATAAGATGTTAGATGGCATTCTTAGACTTAGGATTTCCTCTGTAAGCCCTCACTCTCACTTCTATATATTTGAGGTGTGTCTCTTTTTCTTATACGAAAGCATTTCTATGTTAAGCTCACTCTCTATTTCTCACATTGAATTTCCTTTAGGCTTTTTGCCATCTACATAATCATTGGGTTTTTTCTTTGTTTTTCTTTCCTTAAAAATCATGTGTCTTCTTTTTGGATCATGGTGTGCATTCTCTTGGTTTTGGATTTTCATCTTTATGGTAATAGTATACCTTCAAACAATTACTCTTTGATTAGTTTTTTTCTAGCACTTTTTATTATTTTCCTTTCATTGTATCAAAACAAGTTTTTACAAATCAACTCTTGAACTGGCATTTTTTAAGGATTACCATTTATCTATTAGATCTCTCACCTCTGGAGAACGTTCTGTGAATAAATATTCTTCATCAAACTTTTGAAGAAAGAAGAGAAGATTTTTTAGCTCAGTTTTTCTTTCATCAATCTTGTAATTTCTTGTGCAGGTTTTGATAAGTTTTATTGATTTTATTTCAAGTTTATAATATTTTATAATATCTTAACCTATGTTTTACCCTACACAAGGTTATAACTCATTTTCTATTTTGCGGATTTCTAACTTTTACATCTTTTTTAGTTTCAATCTACTCTTTAAATTTTATTTTATTTTTACAACTAATATCTATATTTATGCTCACAATATTAATGATTCCTTCTTATAATCCCCCACACGTATTCAAAAGCATACCCCCATGTCAAGAGGATGATCTAAAGCAAAAAGAAACAAGTCCTAAAATAAATTAAGATCAAGATACTAAGGACAATGAATACCATCCACATTCAGGTCAAGACCCTATCTCCCTTGACGATCCTACCATCCATGTCCATCCTATCCAAGATGGTCCCCTTCCATCAAAAGAACAAATTATCCTTTTAATTCTTACTAAAACTTTCCTTCCTAAGAAAGATAATGACATCTCTTCATCCTACCTAATGATTCCATTTGAAATGAAGAGAAAAATTCATTTAAAATGGAATATGATGACCCCCTTCCAAGTCAAGATCAAAGTGTCTCTTCACCTTCATATCCACTATAATATCCTATCATCCCTCGAGATCCTCCTCAAGGTCCTACCATCCCTTCATCGCAATTTTATAATTCTTCATGTCCACCACGAGATCACATCTCTCAAGATGATCTCATAATTCTTCCTATTCTACTTCAAGATCTCATTATTCCTCCTATTCCACCTCAATATCCCATTATTCCTCCTAATTATCCTCATGATCCCAACACCTTTGTGGAAGTTTCTCATGAACCACATACATATCAAATGGGTTCCTCCACTTTCATCTAGTTTGGCCTACTTGGTGACCCTATCATGTCTTCCATATCATATCTACCTCAAAATAGACTTGTGTCTTGTTTCCAAAGCAACAAGTATCACATTGGTAAAAACTTTGGTCAAAACATGCATTGTCAAGGAAAAGGCTTAGGCCTCCATGAACAAGATACATTAGAACCCCTCCATATCAAAACAAATATTTTTTTAAGGCAATTGATACCATTTAACTCATGTAGACCTATAAGGTCCCGATTGGGTCAAACATGGTTAAACCACTCAAAGTGTGTTCAAAACTAGTGAAAATAATGTAATTAGATGTATATTGTCCATTTCATAATGTATTTGGGATAGGAATCAAATTTTGAGTTTTTTTGTTAAGTAGGGGAAAAAGTTGTAAAAAGTTGCAAAAGTTGTATTGACAACTTTTGAATCTTTCTAGTGCAAAAGTGCAATTTTCAAATCCCAACTTTCTAGTACAAAATTTTGAGACCTATTTTTCCTTTTGTGTCCCAAAAAAACATATGGGAGTTTTTTAATATGTCATTTAACTCTAAAAAGGGTATTCCATAGTGTCCTTTTTTGTGCATAAGGTTAGGGGTTGAAGAATTAAAGCCCAAAAACCAGTCAAATGGGGCTAGTAGGCCTAGTTTCCATGTATGAAGTGTGAATAAAACTTGTCAAGTGGCCTTGCGGGGTCTTTGATTTGGTTTATGGGGATACAATGAATTCTTTAAGGCAATATTAATCTTTTGAGGAGAATTATTTCATGTCAGGTATAATATTGGCTTTAGGAGCCTTTGTCAAGATGTCTAATGGGAATAGTGACATAAGCCCATTTGAGGAGTCACCTTTGAGACTTTGTTGATTTTGTTATTGTGTCCCCATATTTTGAATAAGTCCTCTACATCAGAAATGGAAGGGAAAACTAAGTAAATTAAGTAATTGAAACATCAAGTGGAATAGTACAAGGCTGCAAGGTATGATGTAGGTTATTTCATGAAATAATAGGACAATTGAGTGGGATCTAGGGCCAACAGATAAGCACTTTAGAACTCATCATACTCATCAATAAGCAATTCAATAGAAGAAATTCAAATTGACATATTAAGACAACAATATCCAACTAAATTATTAAAAATCAACTATTGATACCTCTTCATCTAGATTATAAAATCACTCCGCTTTTTGCTTTTTAACATTTCCTTTTCAAATGGCTTTGGATGTCAGACATATTTTTGCTCCTATCAAAACATGGCACATGGACTAGTCAAACTAATTAATATGCAATCATTTACTTTTTCCTAGGAAACAAAAACAATATCATTTTAACACATTAAATATACTTAAAAATGTACAAATCAAGGCCTATAAACCTTTCTGGAAACTATGATGTGTGGCACGAAGTTTGGCAAGCCTAGCCTTGGAGGCCTTGTCCTGAAATATATACTAATTCAATTTAAATATGCAAAAAAAAATTGAAGAATCATTTAATGAATTTGGTATAATCTTAAGAGAAAATTTAAATACCTCCATACTCTCTTCACCCAACTTCCTTCATGCCTTAGACTTTTCATATGCTTTTTCAAGCTCTTTCCATACTTTCACACTTACAACAATTGGCCTTTTTTTGACCCTTAGCTTGGGAGGGATTTTTTTATCTTCTTTGGTTGTACCAAAATCTCTTACAATTTTGAGAGATTCATAGCTTTATCTTCTTTACAAACCAACTTGTGCCAAATTATGTCTCCATATCATGGATAACTTATTTTTGCAAGTGTCTTGGTATCTTTGAGAATGGAAAATGTAGATGGTCTTTGAACCATTGAAGGCATGCTTCCTTTAGCCTATTCACAAATATTTTTCCACCATTTTTCATTCAAACTTTCCCTAAAACCACATCGTATTCTATCTTGGTATTGTAGCTACCAATGAAAGATGAAATTGGTGTGCTCAAAGAAGTTTGTGTCCCAAGAGTGGATGTGACATTAGAAGTATATTTTCCATGTTCTACATTCTTAGAGTTTACTATTATTAAAATCCTCCTAGATCTTATTCTCATTCCAAGAGTTTCTAGGGAAACAATTGATTCCCTTTCACACACTTGATTTGGTTGTAATGTTTCAGGGTCTTTGCTAGATCATTTTTCTATGTATCTAGAAAATATTATGAAATTAATGACATCTAAATTGTTCACTAAGGTTTTGATCTGTATCTGTTCAGAACAAGTGTAAACAAGGCAAACGTTAGATTTAAATCTAGCATTTATATTAGTCCAAAACATAAACATAAAAAACCAAGCCACCTCAGATTGAGCCAAAATAGATTCATCTAAGCACTATTTGATTTTCTCTGATAAGAGGGATGTAGGTGTGCTCTCCAAGCACTTAGAGCTTGCCCCTAAGGCTTCAAAGATCCTAATGATGCTAAGAATGATTAAGCTAGATTCATTTTAATCCAAATGAAAGTATGATATTGCTGAAAATGATGTGCAAATGCTATGAAAGAGGCTAGATTAATCCATTATGCTATGCTAATGTGAGTTAGAAAAGCATAAAAATGAAGTAAGCTCCCAAAGTATGCTAAATGCTTAAGCTCTAGATTGAAACTAACATTATAACACTAATCAATGTAAAATATGTGAATTGGTATTTTTCTCTTAGAAGAGGAGGGTATTTATAGGATTTGAGGAAGGGCTTGGGTTAGGAAGGAGAGTTAGGGTCAGAGGTAAAGTTTGGGGTAGAGTTTGGGGTATAGTTAGGGGTAAGGTTAGATTAACCTTGGTTAAGGTTGCTCACACGTGTGAGAAGCACTAGGGAATTGTGCAAGGGGAACAAGAGTGGAAGAGGAGACATGGGTCTCATTAATGGCTTGTAAGAGTCATTAATGAGGATGTAAGAACCATTTATGAGGGGTTTTGACCCAAAGTCAAACTTTGATGAGTTAGGCTAAAAATGGTAGGAATCACCATTTAATCAGGTTTAGGGTGAGTTTAGGAAATTCGAGAAGAGGTTAGGGATTTCTAGAACATTTCTAAGGTTTTAGGATTTAAATAAATATTTTATTAATTTAAAGGATTTTTGGCCAATTTATTAAATAATTAATAAATATTTGGGGGGAATGATGTTTAAATAAGATTTAAACATTTTTAGAAGGGATTTCTTAATTAAAATAGGAGGATTTAATGGCATAAAAATTAATTAATTAATTAATTAACAAATGATGCTTTCATCAGGGGTTTTCAAAAAATAAAAATACTTTTATTTTCTAAAGGATTTTTAGGTGTCTACATTTTTCCCATCTTTGATGTGACACCGCAAGTGGCATGGCATCAAAGACAAGAAAATAAGATGCCCCAGGCTAGAATTTAGAGGAATAAGGGGTTGTGCCCCCTTGAGAAAATAAAACAAAGAGTAAACATTGTGGAATTTTCTCAAAAGGAAACAAAAAGGAAGGGAAAGGACTGAAGGAAGAAGGGAGGATAAATAACCAAACTTCCAAGAGAAAAGATGGAGGAATGCAAGATGAGGGGGAATGCAGAATGCAGGATGCATCTATATGCAAAGATGAAAGATGCAAGATTAATCTATATGATGCAAGATGAGGGGGATTTGGGGAGCTCCAAGTGTAAATGTGGAGAGCACAACCTAGTTTTATATAGAAATAATAGAGACCTACCAAGGATACTGGGATCACAAGGCCTTGTCACCAGCATTCCATAGGACTGACACAAAAAAGACACACAAGGTTGCCCCAACATCATGCATGAACCGAAAAGGAAGCATGGTAGAAACGATGCTGGAGAAACCACAAACAATGACATTTTCCAAGTGCACCATGTAACCTAGAAGATCACATGTGAACCGTGCAAGGGTTACGTCCAACTGACTCACAGCCAGAAGCAAAAGATCAAAAGACCTTGCCCCAGATTGTCCTCATTCGTAGCACACCATGATATAAAGGATCATGGTGACAGGGAGGAGAGGAACAATGAGAAGCCATAAAATATTAACAAGATCCAAAGGAAAAAATCCAAGACCAAAATGATAACTCCAAAAGACATCATTTTCCAAGGAGAGAGATTGATTTGATTGATGATGGGAAGATTGGTCTGAACCTGTGGAATGATATATCGACACGGACCTGGTGTGATTGGGGGAAGATTAGGTTTGATAGGAGGAAGGATACATCCTCAAGGACCCACTAATTGATGAGAAGAATGTGTGGTGTTTGTTGGCAAGTGATGAGTCAAGGATAATCGTTGTGATCAAGGATAGTCAACAAGTGATGTTGTTGAAGTACAAGGCGGGATGGGACAAGATATCTGATCAAATGCTGTTGCAGGACTGACAAGGATATGTACAACAAAACACAATGATATGTCCAATAGATGGGAATAGATTTACAGTGGATATGTACATAAGCTCAGGGATGTAGAACATGAAGATCTCACAATACAGGATATATACAAGAATGATTACACTATACAAGATAGAGACAGGAAGCTCAGGATTGGGGATAGGATCTAATTGTTGCATTGGATAGGCTTGAGGATTGATGGGCTAGTGGTAGGGATGGTGAGGACTTGGATTTGGGATGGGGGGAGGATGGGAGTTTGATAGATAATGACTCAGTCCACTATGTATAGCGCCCATTTCTAGGTTTTCACCAACATACTTGTCCAAGGTGCTTGAATTTCCAAGTTTTCACCATTGGATGATTATTTGTTCTTTGCTTTTTTTCTTTTTTGATTTTTTTGTATTTTTGTACTTTTTCCATTTTTTTATGGATTTTCTAATATGGAGGGTATGGTTCAGGCATAGAACCTCTTCAAATGTATGATTTTGATAGGATCATTCAAAGGCTCACCTTCTGGTGTTGATAGCCGATAGGCTCAAGAGCCAAAGCATATTGTGACAGCATAAGGACCCAACCAAGTAGGCTCAAACTTGCCCTTTTTATCTCAGTGTGTTTGCACTTTTTGATTTTCCTTTAGGAGCATGTCACCCACTTGGAAATGTCTTGGATGGACCTTCTTATTATAACTCCTTTTGAGTCAATTCTATTATGCAACTAGGTGATCATATGCTTGTTGTATCTTTTCATCTAACATATCCTATTGTGTGAGATGTGCTACGCAATAGTCTTCATCGGTGGTATAATTCTTCATGGAGACACGCAATGATGGGAGCTCAACCTCGATGGGTAGAATGGCTTTGCCACCATATACTAGGGAATATGGGGTGGCTCCTGTGGGAGTGCAATAAGAAGTGTGATAGGCCGAGAGGGTGGGATTTATTTAGAGGTGCCAGTCACGACCATAATTATTGACAACCTTCTTGAGGATTTTCAAGATATTTTTATTGGTTTTCTTAGCTTGGCCATCTCCTTGGGGGAAGTATGGATTAGAGAAATGATGGTGGATGTGGAGTTTGAAAAATAGATCATCCAAATACTGGTTTTCAAAAGGTGTATTGTGATCAGTGAAGATGGTAGATGGTATGCCGAAGTGGCAAACGATGTGGGATAAGATGAACTTGGATATTTGGATGCCACTAGTAAGGGTGAGTGGAATTGCTTCAACCCACTTTGTGAAGTACTGTGTGGCTATTATTATGTACTTATGTCCAGCTAAGGAAAGGGTTGTGATTAACCCACTAGTACATTTGACCCACTTTTTAGACCAACATTTCTGACCAAGCTATAAATTGATTTTTCATGGTCGGTTTCTAGAAGAAAATTTTAATTTTTTTTAACTTCTATTCTCGTGTTGGTCAGAATTACAACAACCATGATAGGTCATCATAATTTCGACCAACCTATCAATATAACTTTTTTTTAAAAACATAGGGATCATTTTATTTCATTTTGTTATATTCCGCGTGTGGCAAAGCAGAGGCGAAGGAGGGTCAAAGGAGGGCATATGCCAAGACCACCTACACATCTAGCCTTGACTTCTCCTATAAGCACCACTCTTCATCAGTAATTTGACCCCATTTTACCTTTATGTTGTTGCTACACGCGTTTCATCTGATCTTCACTGGTTTAATACATGATTAATATATATTATATATTTGGTTTTTTATTCGTATTTTGAATTGTTTTCATTTTTTAGGGGTTTGAAACCCTAATCTCTGCACTTCTAATGGTGTTCATACCACTATTAGAAGTGGCATGAACACCATTAGAAGTGGCCCATGAATTGGGGAAAATATGTCAAATGATGCAATAAGAGAACCATGGTTGCTGATAGATTTGAAAGTCTTAGTTGGTTGAAAGTCTCAATTGGATACCCATCTTAATCAAAATCTCTCAACATTATCAACTTATTCCGTAAAGGTTTGTATATGTATGTTTTATAATATATTATATGTAATGAGCAAGAAAAATGACACCATCAATAGGGCCTTTGGAAAATATCACCGCCAATAGGGCCTCCAAAAATAAATGTAGTCAAACAAAATGATGTGCAAAAAAAAAAACAATTAGAAATCATAGAGGATGCCATATAAAATAAGACTTTATCATGGAAATACTTTAGTAATGCTTCAACTCAATTTCAAATATTAAAAATAGCATGGAAATGATGTACATCAATCTAAAATATAGAACTTATACAATAAGATCTTTATCAACATCACTGCTTTATGTTTACATTTGGTAGCCATTTTTTTTTTTAAAGTGAACCCTTCTTTCATATTTACACTCCAAGTAACCTACTCAGAGAAGTTTCCATCTGAATATAAGTGCCTACCACCAGTATTGAAAGGCACATGGCATAAGTTCTTTGCAAACAAATGGTAAGCAACATCATACATATCTATGTGCCTTGTGTATATTTCCATATTTTCCATACATATCTATCAAAGAATTTTCCACTGTAATATCCAACGAAAATCCCCCTTCCATTATGCTTCGATGGATGCCCATACCTTAATGTTCTAACACTCCCATTTCGGCACAGGTTGGTAAGATGCTGGCAAAAGTCATGGAGTTTGGATTTACACCTGCTAATTTTATTTCCTTAAAATTTTGCATGGCCTTCTCAACAATCATAGCATTCCATGAGACCACATTTCTTTGACCCCTAATTTCTCTACTATAATAGATCCTTCCTAACAATTTTGGTATGATCTACTTAATAAATTAACAGAGCTTTTAGTTGAACCTCTCTTTCCTATTTTGAAGAAGAAAGGGACAAAGGTTTACAAATCACCATCGGTGATACCGATTTGATCCCACAATGTGACGTTACATCTAATCTTAAGCCCCCACTTCCTCCATTTTTGTTTATTCCTCTTGGATTAGCTCTTGATTGACAATTGGGTATCCAAATAATCTCATCCCAAATGCATGAAATCCACTATACATATCTTCTAATTTTTTGGCACATACATATTACAAACTAAAGAAATGATATCTCCTTGTCATTTCAATAAAAATGACCATTATTTTTAAAAATACCCTAATTGACAGTGAATGCAAATGCAACTAGAGAAAGCTTTAAAAAAGAAGCTTGTTTACATACACATTTAAACCTCTAATACAGTCTAACAAAACATAAATACATCATAATACATAATAAGTAGGACATCAAAAGGGAAGTAAAAAATCTTTCCCTAAAGATCCTCTAGGTTTCTTTGGAGTCATTGGCACGTAGATCTGTAGGATGGAAAATGGATTGAAAAATCTCTCTTTTCACAGCCCCTCTCCTTAGAGGAAGTGGATTCATCTTTATGTGAAGCTTTGCAAGATGAGGATGATCCATTGCAACATTCTTCAATTTGTCCTCACAAACTTGATTCTTCTCCATTTCCCTGAACCCACTAAGCTCACCTTTGAATTTTTTAACCGAAAATTAAAGCTTTAACACCAATTTACTCTTGCCTTAAAGACAACTCAGATATTTTGGCTTTATATAGCCATAAATAACTTCACTCCAAATGAAACCCACTAATTGGGCTTTAGTAATCATGGTTTCTTTTCTTATTCAACTTGAGTTAGATTGAAGTTACAGGCTTATCCTCTGATTTGGTCAAATACTTTAAGTGCATCCACCAGGCTTCTGCATCTGTCATACATGTTTATAAGCTTATTCTGAAACCTTGTAGAAAATGTAAATTGCCTGGGAACGATGAAAGAGTGAAAGTTTTTTGTTTGTGAAAGGGCATTCTCAAGAGAAAACATACATTCTTTATGTTCATTGTTTTAATCATGTTTATCTCATTGTTCACTACATAGTTTCTCATTTTCTTGATGTCATCAATACATTGTTGATCTTCATTGGGTATGGTAATCACTATTTTTAAAATTTCAAATATCTTTAGGGTATCTTCTTTGACATGCATCTTTGATATTACTGTTTTGATCTTTTGCTTCCTGTTCTTTTTTACTTCACATTCCATCTCACTATCATTCCAATTCAAATTTTCATTGTATATTGTCTTCTCACTGCATTTCTTTTTCTATCACCGAATTTTCTTGATAGAGATGTACTATCCTCTTCTTCTCAAATTGTGTCTATCTATGTCATACAATAACAATATTTTGATCTCCATAATAACACTGAGATCTCTCTTTTATCTTCTCTTCATCACTAGTTTACTATTTTACATCTTTGATCTTATTGTATTTTGATGCACATCATTGTTTTAAGCCTTTCACAGTGCCACTTCTATGAAAATATTAGACATCATTGTCCTTTGTTCTATTATTGCTTATCATTGCATCATTTTCACCATCTACTTGAACTCTTACTTGCCATGTACAATTTTCCACTATCTCCTAACTATCTTGAGGTGCTCAAGGTCTGCTACCCCTTGACCACATGTGTTTTGTTGCTATTATGTTACTAGGTTAAAGATGGGGACATCACACTATCTATAGAAGACTGTCATGAAACACTCGGTCTTGTGATTGAATAGAATTGTCCTTTTTGAAACTGACACATTAAGAAGTATAAAAGGTTATGTCTTTCATGATACACCCTTGAGAGGAATGTCACATTCATGTTCCTTTCACCTTGTCTACAGTAGTTTTCATGTGTTGTATGACTATCTTGTAGGTCCCTTTACATTGCTTTGTCATTTTTCTTTGAAAAGTACATGACTTCATCCTTTATTCTTTTTCTTTTCAATTGAGATCATCATATCAACCATTTTATAGTCTTTTTAGAATCAAATGTGTCTAATAACTCTTCCTTTCATTGTTTGTGTGTCTATCATTCTTTCCTTACTGTGATTCAAAATTGAACCTTTCTACTAATCTCTATCATCATTGTCATATTTTCATGACTTACACCCACTATTATTCATCCTCACAGTCATCATTCCAAAAGGACTGCTTTATTTCTATATCTCTATCATTAATAAAAAATTGTCACCCTCTAATCTCTTCGGTTAGACTTGATTTATCTTTAGATAAAAGGTCTATATCATATGCACTTGGATTGTCATATTAATTTCTCTTAGCTGTCCTTTAACATCACAACTGTTATTTAAATCTAATGATTTAGGGCCTTTGTTCATGCAAACATTGTCCTCTTATTTGCCCTTTATCATTGATGTTGTTGACTCTGGAAGACTATGATGGTTACGATGTTTTCTATCTTCTCTTTGTGCTTGATGGAATACTATATGCATTTACCTATTCATAAAAAGTTTTCGTTTGATGATCCCATGACATTTTTTGCAGGAAACGATTCATTTTATAAGACACTTTATGACCTCACACTGAAGATATTTGGGCCCACCATACGTACAAGGTGGAACATCATAAGTGAACTAACCCTATGCCACTATTTTTATTTCATATCATTAATTGGTACAATATTTTTCCTTTCATTCAGGCCTTTTCTTTTACTATATTCAAGGTACACAACTTTAGTTAATTTTTCTAACAATTTTGTGTTTTTTCTTAAAAGGTGGAACTTGCAAGACAAAATTAAAAGATCAGCTCATTAAAGATTTAGAGCATGAGTTTGGTAGTAATATTTTTGAGGAGAAGAAAATTTTAGAAAAAGCTGCCAAACATCTTAAGATTGTGAGGGACTCATATAGAAGGAGTCTCGTCCATAACCCAAAGTACGAGCGTCCTCCCTTTATTCTAGTGAGGGATTGGAATGAGTTCATTTTGGATGCAAAGGAGAAAGGGGATGCTCAAAGGGGAATTACACCAAGAAATGAGAGAAGAAGGTATGCAATAGTATTAACTACTAGTACAATATAATAATGCACTAATTAGTGATCTGTATATCTATATCATCTAACATATTTCAAACTTTTCATAGGTTGCAGGACACATCAAAGGCAACAAAGGCCAGGATGCAAAAGATTGGGCAGCACAAACTTGGCTCTAGTGGATATTCCAAAATCAAAGCATGAATTGTAAGTAGCAGTAAATGAATTCCAGAGAAAAATTATTTATAAAATCCAAATAATTTTGTTTAATAAAAAAATGCAGGGCTCTGAATTTAATTTAGAGGCCCCGGTAGAACACAAAAAAATTGCCTTCAAGGAAGGCTATCAAGCTGCGGTTGAGCACCTATGCCAAGCTTCCACTGGCCCAACCCAAGAGTCTCCTGCATCATGTGAACAAGTAAATATGCCAAAAAATATATATTTGAAATTGAATACTTGAGCAACAATCTATTTGATAATAATGTGCATGACATTGCAATCCAGCCTCCTAATCATAACACGGATCGTATGCCGCATGATGAATCCCCTAATGTGCATCGTAGTGTCAATGGAGGTGTTCATTTGCTATTTAAAATTAATAATGTAATTATTAATACAATTTAACATCTTAAATTGAACTTGGTGTAACCTTTTTTGTGTATATTTTAGAGGATACAGAATGTCATGCTGAACGAGTGGAGTATGTTCAGAGTGATCACCATGTAGATCATGTGGCACATTCAGGTAAAGAAAATCTATGTTTTGTTTTTTTAAATTTTTTTTTGATTTATAGTTCTTTTACTTAATTAAATACTTGTAATTCACTAATATAAAATGGTATGAATTTAACTCATGATGTAGTTGTTATTGCAGCGGACCCCCCTTTGGCGCAGCGGCCTCCTGTTCCTATACAGATGAGGAGGAGACATGCGTTGGCATTAGAATTAGTAGAGGATGGGAATGACGAGGACATTGATCTTCCTCTTAGAAGTTACCTTAAAAAAAAATAGCAAGAAACCTGGAAAAAGAAATGATTATAATTAACATTTTTTACTAATGAAAGAACGTTCTGTTAATGGATTTAATTTTGTACTAGTAATTTTAATGAATGATGTGTTAATGAATTATTCATGAATTTTGTGTGTTAATGAATTTTATCATGTGATTATAATGATTGAATGTTATATTTCAAAAATGTATGAGTGAATGAATGAATGAATGTTATTAGATATTAATGGACAATTTAGAGTGATGTTAGGGGGGGGAGGGGCCAAATGAGCTTCCACCTTCACGTGGTTGGCCTTATTAAGTAGAGAATATTAAACTATTCTCAAAACCAAGTGAAGCTCAAACTAAACCAATGACATAGATTCAATGGTCAAAAACACCTTCTTCTTATTCCATATTATTGCTCATTCATTTTAAGAAATAGTTTACTTCTTAAACATGTTCATCAACCAATCTACATCACCATGTTCATCAAATTAGATTTATAGATAAGAAAGTGAACATAATATAGACAAATCTAGAAAGGCCAAATGAACATAATTACTCTTAGACATTTGTAAGCAAGCGTATCATGAATAGTGAACATAATTATAGACATGTATCTCTCTATACTGCTTTTATATTGTAATGTAATGCAGGTTTAGGTAACTTTCAGTGAATTGATTTGTGATGTTTTCATGACTTTTTCAGCCAATCAATTGAAAAATTCATAGACATTGATAGGCTTTTGGCTTGGCCTTTTAACAAGGTCTTGATTACCTAGGAATTATGTCTTCCAACACAAAATCTGTCATATTTTGTAGCTTCCAAGATGGGTCAATAAAACAAGGCCATTTTTCAAATTCTTTGAGTAGGACAGGCAATTGTGAAAGTGGGATTTAAAAAACAAGACAAACTTTGCCATGGCTTATTAGTCTAAAGTCAAAATTCAAGCAAGAACTCTTATAGCTATCACAAAAATCATCTTCAGAATAATTGTTCTTGGCTAGTTTTAATGCAGCTACAAAATTTTCATCTTCTAAGAATGTTCAAGAAAAGTCATCTTCTTCATTAGGGCCTAAGGAGCTCAAGCAAGTCAAGGCAAGTGTCAGTGATGGTTGTGTGAGAGCAAGGTGATTATTTTCTTATTGTAATGTTTTGTAATAATATCTGGTATAATAACAAGTATGGTTGACTTTGTAGATTTATAAGTATGCTAGAGAAATTTAATAACAAGGGGAACAATATTCTAGTCTTCTTATTTCCTAGCAGCATCCAAACATTTGGATTTCAGAGGTTTAATCGGGTTCACACATCAGTGGTGAGTGCATGTGTTTATATAAAGCATATTGTAGACACTGAAAATTGGCCAAAGGCTTAAATCAATCAAAAAGTGCAATCAAATCATCAAAATAGCACGAAAAATCAATAAATGGAACAAAGGCAATTCAAATCAAAGGAAAATTCAATTAAATCAATTAAATGATTAAATGAAGCTTGAAAAGGGGAAAAACACTATGAAATTGATTAAATTCAATTAATGACATAGTTGTTGAAAATAAAAATAAAAAATGAACCTCTTACCCTTCATGGCTAAATTTAATTACTTTAATTAATTAATAAATACTAATTTCCTTCAACAAAGCAAAAAGGAGACAAAATGGACACAAATCACTCACTTTTGTTGAAATGGTCCAGCCTTTTGAAACCATTTAAATGATTGTCCCCTCCTTGTCCCCCCATTTATGGACAAAGCAAAGCCAATTGACCTTACCCAAGCATAACCATGGTTATCTCACTCTACCCCCTACCCTTGGGAAAATCCTATATATTGAAGGCATTTAGATGCATAATTCATCCACTCCATATCTTTGAATTGCAACAAAGCTCTGTCAATTTGCATCCACATCACTCACTTATCATTTTTCATTGTTAATTAGCTTAAATTACTTTGATCATAGTAGATTGTTCATCAAATAGAGCTAGAGTTTGATAGAATAGATCTAAATTTGCATATCATATAGCTTAATTCTCATCTTTAGAGTGTCACTAGTGAGGATCATAGCTGAGAGCCTCATTTACCACTTTATTTTAGAGATCCATGAGATATTTAGATTAATTGTGCATTATTTAGATTAGTTTGCTTTGAATAGTGTAATTGTCTTTTAAATCTTGTTATTTCATGAAGGTGTAAATCACTCACACACAAATGGCGCCCACCGTGGGGCTCTAGGCCTCAAATTCATCATTATTTGCAAAATTTAGGCTAGAATTGCATAAATTTGCTTACTATTTACAGGTTACAGAAAAGAAATCACGTCTGCCAGTAAAGAAGTCACGCCTAAAGCAAAGAAATGTCACGGACGGAAATTAAAATATCGCCTACAGTCTGAACTCTTACGCTTGTTAGCCTGCAGAATCACGCTTCTGGTGAAAGAAATCACGCGGTCAGAAATTAAACTCTTGCGTTTTGGACAAACAGTTGATGCCTTTGGTCATTTAAATGTTGCGTGATCAGAATTAAAAAGCCGCGGCTAAGGAATCATTTTACGTCTGGTGTGAAGGGAGTACTCTGCCTTATCCATTTAATTTCTCGCTTCCTTCATTTTAAATGTCGCCTTTGATTAATGAAATATCGCTTTTCAGGTATTAGTTTGTCACGTATAATAAAGATTTCACGCGTAGCTATAATTTGATATCGCACTTGGTTATTTTAATCTCGCTTGAGCCCCTTTTGGTGATGCTTACGGTTAAAGTAATCATGTCTTTATTAAATTAGATCTCGCGTTCAGTATAGACAATGTCGCCTTACTGCGCATTTATATTTTATCAGAATAATCACTGTTGTTGCGTCTGGTAAAGATTTTACGCTTAGATAAAATTTGATATCACACATGGTTATTTTAATCTCGCTTGAGCCCCTTAAGGTGACGCTCACGGTTAAAGTAGTCACATCTTTGTTAAATTTTATCTCGCCTGTAGTCTGGATAATGTCGCGTGGCTGTATTTTCTATATTTTATCAAAAATGTTAAAATGATGATTGTATTCTGACTTCACAGTCATTTTTTTTCTGTCTCAGGAGTATGGTCTGTCATAAGAAAGTTCAAAAACTAGAGAGAAGGCATAACTTAAAGGAGAAATTGATCGCTAAGAGGATAAGAAAGGAAAATCGGGTACACTCTACTTTTGTTCTCAACAATGATTTAGAAAAGGAGGTAGAATTATATGCTAAATACATTGTTGTTGTAGATGCTTACAAACAAAAATACGTATCATTAAATTGGGAGTTTAGTCCTTAAGTTTGTAAAAATTTTGCAAGTATTTTGGTAAAAAGAATCAAAAGCATAATCAACTATATCATTCGAAGCTTTGATTTTGGTTTCCCCTCACTTTGTTTGTATTGTGTTGACTAACTTGCTGGTGGAGAGAACGTTTCATTAAGGTAAGGGAAGGGTTTGGAGAGAAAAATGAGAAATCTACTACTTAAAAATGCGCCTAGCCTTTGCTAGCATCGTTTGAGGTATTTCTCTCATCAAGCTTGCACATTCCCTTAGCTTGTGGCATTTCAAAGTTCAAAACATAGTTTAATCATAAAAGGGAAAGAATAAACACTTCAATTCTAAGAACCCCTTTGTCACGGGGTTGAAAAAGAACCAAATTGATTGTAAGTGTTTGGGATAAGGGAAAAGCAATAGGGATATGCTCTTCACTCTTTGAGTGAATCAAATTCCCAAACTTGCTCTACCAAATCCACTTTTCATGCTTTCAAATGAACATGTTTAAAACTTAGTGGGCTCGCCTCCCGAGATTACCTTAAAAGGGCCAATGAGAGGGACAACCCAAAGTGGGATACACTTGCTTTTTCCGCGAGAATCCGACCCACTATAAAATGAAACGCGTGTATCCTTAATGGGGTGCACGACAAAAAGGATTTTAGCTCTTTCAAACTTCCTCTAGTAGTCTTAACAGATTGCGCAAAATCGTGCTTCGGTGCGTGTGGGAAGCCCCTTAACATACTTGGGGGATGAAAGGCTAAGATCTATTTTGAACGGAAAACTTACTACATAATGGTAAAATAGCAAAACTACCTATTAGAGCCATGTTTACGAACCAATTATGTGCTAGGTAGATTGCGTGGAAGCTATTCTTGTGTTTCAACCTGTGAAAACGTTCAAAAAATACACACATTAGAGCATTCTAGGGATATGGTACCCAATTGATGTGTGTGTTGAGATTGTTTTTATATTTTCAAACAAGATATTCCAAAGTTATTGATCAAAAACATCATTAAAATTTTAAACCATTTAAAATTGATCAAAAACCTTTACCTTATTCCAAAAACTAGCTTATCAAGAGAAGAAGTCAACATACCCTTAAAGTTTGTTCATGCCTGTTATTACAAGATCACTCTCTATAAAGAAAACATTACAAACAGACGGGACCTACAAAGGAGAAGAGCTCCCATTTCTGAAGGACACTTTCATTACTTCACGAGTGATTGAAAAACCCGCTAAGGCAAAGGACACCAACAAGATGTTTAGCGGCACCCTAGGAAATACCGATCCTAACAACCAAGGGAACAACATGAATGGGGGTATGGATCCTAACAACAATCAAGGAAATTCTAATAATGGAGGAAGAGATCCTAATTCCCAAGAAGCAAATTCACAAGGCAACAACTTACTTCCTCCTCATAATACAAACTTACCCCCAACTGTAGAAGAAGCCACGGTTGAAAGAGCGTTAGAGGCAAGACAATGTCCTTATTTCATAGAATTAATGAAAAAGACCATGCTTATGGATAAAGAAAAACACTTCATGGACGTGATACAAACGGGGGTAAAGCTACCTAAAGATTTTGACATAGAACAACTAAAGCCCAAGGAAATAGAAGACCCTATGGAAGCAATAAGGGAACAATTCAAAGCATTACAAATGGAAATTGATAGTTTGAAACAAAACGGGGCTCCTAAGCCTTTCTCTATTGAAACATTATGTCCTTTTCCATTCGATAAGAGTTTGGTCATGGTGCCTTTTCCCATTAATGTTACATTTCCTAAATATGATAGGTATGAAGGAACATCTGACCCACATGATCATCTTCGGGGGTTTTGTGCATTGAGTCTTGAATTCATGCATGAATCAACCTATTTAATGAGACTATTCCCAAGAAGCTTGGGAGGAACGGCCATGGATTGGTTTTCAAAACTACCATCCGGCATAAAATCCTTTGAAGAATTAGCTTCTAAATTCATGACTCATTACTCCTATAACATCAAACATGAGGTCACAATGATAACATTATGTAACACGAAGCAACAAGATGGAGAAGCCTTCCTCACATTCTTGCAAAGATGGAGGACTGCATTTGCTAGATATCCAAGAAGTGTATCGGAAAAAGAAAAAATGGATATCTTTATTAACGGTTTAAGAAGCGAATTAAATTATAGACTAAGGATGCAATGTCCTAAAAACTTCCAAGATTTGATTGATAATGGAATTACAATGGAAGAAGTGTTGATTAAGAGTGGAGAGTTGAAATTGTACAAGGAAAATAAGAACAACTCTAACTCCAACAACAACAATACCAACAATAACAACAATCAAAATAAAAGTTGGTACAATAACAATAGCCGTTATGCTGCAAAAAATAACAATAAAGGCATTGTTAATGATGGTGTAGTGGAATCCAGCAACTTGAAGGTGATTCCATTTGCCCTTACAAAGACACCAAATCAAGTGAATAATACTAATCAAGCATATAATGCACCTTCCAACAACAACAACAATGCCAACAAGAATAATCAAGGAAACAAGGATCAAAACAGCAAGTATGATAAGTATTTGAAGCCCACTCCTTCAAGACACTTTACACCCTTGGGAGAATCACTTGAAACTGCATTAAAGGCTCTCATGGCTAACAATGTTATTACATTACCCGCTATTAAGCCTTATGAACTAGACCACAAGCCGGGTTGGTGGGATGCTAAGAATCATTGTGAATATCATAGGATTCGGGGGCACACTACAAATGAATGTCTACAATTAAAGAATGTGGTGCAAGACTTGATAGATAATAACATAATCACTGTTGATGGACCCCAAAATAATGAAGATCATACGGCCTTCAAACAACCTTTTTACAAACATGATAAAGGTGAGTCATCAAATGGCAAGAAACAAAGTGCCAATAATCTCAAATTTGCGCCATCATATGATCATATTGTTAATGCTATAATAATTAATGAACAGCCTCAAAAGGAAGCAACAAATGTCATTACAAGAGGGCAGAATTCTAGAATGACTTTACAAGGGATAGTCCCTCAAAACACCAATATCCCACAATCCAACATTGTGGTCAAACAACCTCCTACAACAACAAGGCCTTATAGTTTGGTGGACCAATTGCAACATACTCCAGCACAAATCTCAATCTTAGAGTTATTGAAGTTGTCACCGAATCATAAAGAGATTTTAGAAAAAGTTTTAGAAGAGACACATGTTTCTACTACCTTAGGGGAAGAAAAGTTTCAAAATATGGTAGGACATCTTGTGGCTCCTCATTGTCTTTCATTTTCTGATCAAGATGACATGTCTATAACTCATCCTCAAAATTTGCCATTACATATAGAGGTTTTGATCGAAAGGCATAGAGTCAAAAGAGCCCTTATTGATGGAGGGGCTGGTCTTAACATATGCACATTGAGTCTTGTAAAATCCTTAGGTCTATCTGAGTCTTGCATTGACCCTACAAAGAAAATCACCATAAAAGCTTACGACGAAGCTGAAAGAGCTTCTAAAGGCATGATTGTGTTGCCCATCCAAGTGGGACCAGTCAAGAAGGAAACCAAGTGTCAAGTGTTGGACATGAAATTAACCTATAACATCTTATTGGGAAGACCATGGATTCATGAGATGCAGGCTGTCCCATCCACATACCACCAATGCATCAAGTTCCCATACATGGGTGAAGAAATCACAGTTGGAGGAGACTCAAATCCATTTCAATATTGTAATGCACTCAAACCCTTGCATGAATTATACATTCCACATAATCATGAAGGAGTTGTTCCAAGAATCACCAATGAAGATGCACAAAATCCTCTTCAAGCTAGCTCAACTACATCAACTAAAGGCAAGGAAAAAGTGAGCTACGAGGGTCAAAATGTAATGGAAAGTCCATATTTAGCACCTAAATTGGAGACAGTGATCTACAAACCTACTAAAGAGGAAAAAGAACAAGCTAAAGAAGATCATTACCAATACATGAGTGAGATGATGAACAAATTTGACAAACAATGCAAGATTAGTTCAAAAGGGGTAGGAGAATATTCAATTTCTCTATTTGACATGCCCATGTCTCCCAAATCACATGGTAAACCATCAAAAGAGCATCTTCCACATAAGTATAATTATTATTTTTTGAGGGAAGATAGAAAAGCAACATGGGATAAGGAAGAAGATGATGTCCTTCAATGGCTTTATCATGATGAGGATGATACCTTAGACACTCCCATGGAAAGAATTTAGCATGTCAATATACAAACCGAACAATATGGGAAAGGATTTGATATTATGCAAAAGATGGGATACAAAGGAAGAGGACCCCTAGGCCAAAGAAATAGAGGATTATTAGAACCTATTGAACCTATTTGGAGGGCAAGTCATGAAAAATCCGGAGTAGGTTTCCAATACAAGGGAGAAAGTTCAAGTCCAATGCATGATTTTCATCCTCAAATAAATGCATTAGAATCCAAAGGAGATAGTGATGACTCTTGGGATTATGAATGGGATACTTTATCAGATGAGTCATGTCAAGATAAAGAAGTCATTTCTATACATACTTATGCAAAAATCCCAAAACAAGATGCTCCAATTAATGAAGAACCTCCTATTCAAAGGCCTAATATAGAACAAGCATCTAATAGTGGAGCATGGATAGAAACATTTTGGACACCTTTAGAGGAGGGAAATTCAAACGTTAGTTTTAACCTGCTTGTGGCTTTTCCCACATTGTTTCCCGTAGAGGTTGACGAGGATTCAAGCGAAGGGGACTTTGACCCTGCTTCCATGGATCATCTTGAGGAAGCGCACATCATAGATCTAAATGATACAATGTATGAAACCTCAAATGAAATCATGTCCATTAATCCTATTGATGATACCTTACCCAATAACTCCTTAATTTTGATGCACCCGGACCTCATTGATTGGGATCAAACTGAACCACATGACTTACTTTACTTCCCAAATGACGAAGCAACAAACCAATATCTCAATGCGGTTGAACCCTCTTTCACCAACGAACTCAATGCGGACATAATGACAAAAAAAAGGGTCCAATCTCTTAGTCAAAAAAAGAAAAAAATTAAAAAAAATTAAAAAATGAGAAGTTCTATTGGTGAAAACCCAACTGTGGCACCATTAGAACCAAAAACAATGAAAATAAAAGACGTTTCTTTTGGTGAAAACCCAACTATGGCACCATTAGAAGAGAGATTGGATACTTTTCCTGAACATGAAGAAGAACGGTCATCTATTCTTATAGAACCAATAGAAAAAGTTAACATTGGTACAGAAGTAGATCCAAAGGTCATACACTTGGCTACATCACTTACATCTTTTGAAAGAGAGGACTTTATCAAATTCTTCCAAGAACAACAAGTAAATTTTGCATGGTCATATGCCGATATGCCCGGACTGGATCCTGATTTCATAATGCATCATCTGAATGTTAGACCCGGAGTTAAACCTGTGAATCAAAAACTAAGGAAAATGTACCCACATGTGGCTCTCCTAGTCAAGGCAGAATTGGAAAAATTGTTAAAGGTGGGGTTCATAAGAATAATAGCATATGCTGATTGGATCTCTAACATTGTGCTGGTTACTAAGCATGATAAATCTATCCATGTGTGTATGGATTTCAGAGATTTAAACCTTGCATGTCCCAAAGATGACTTCCCATTGCCAAGCATTGATACTATAGTGGATCTGACAGTAGGTCATGCAATGTACTCATTAATGGATGGATTTAGTGGCTAAAACCAAATAAAGATTGCTCTCGAAGACCAAGAAAAGACAACATTTACTTGCCCTTGGGGTACTTTTTGTTGGAATGTCATGCCCTTTGGTCTAAAAAATGCTGGAGCTACATATCAAAGGGCCATGACAACTATTTTCCACGACATGATGCACACTTTCTTAGAAGATTATGTGGACGACATTCTAGCAAAGTCCCACAATAGAGAAGAGCATTTACAAATCCTAAGAAAAATATTCATTCGGTTAGAACAATTCAAAGTTAGATTAAACCCAAAGAAGTGTGCCTTTGGTGTCCAATCTGGCAAGCTATTGGGTTATATAGTGTCAGCAAAAGGAATTGAAGTTGATCCTGAAAAAGTACAAGCCATTCTAGAAATGGAGATTCCAAGAAATATTAGCCAAATGAGGTCACTACAAAGGAAAGATTCAATCAATAAGGAGATTTATATCTCAATTAGCAGAAAAGTGTCACTCCTTCACCAGATTGCTACACAAGGACACTACATTTATGTGGGATGAAGAATGTGATAAAGCCTTCACTATTTTGAAGACTTATTTGATAAACCCACCTATTCTTATGTCACCTATCAAGGGAAAAGAACTGTTGTTATACATATCAGCCACAGAAAGGTCTCTAGGCATATTGTTGGCACAAGAAGATGAGCAAGGAAAATAAAGGGCAATCTACTATCTTAGTAGAACCTTAATAAAATATGAACTAAATTATTCATTCATGGAAAGAGCATGTCTAGCAGTGGTCTTTGCATCTCAAAAACTAAGACATTATATGTTGATGCATAAGATCAAATTAATTGCCAAGATTGATCCTCTCAAATACTTGCTAAGTAAAACTGCCTTAACAGGTAGAATAGCAAAATGGGTCATGATCCTAAGTGAATTCGACATTGAATATGTTGATAGAAGAGAAATTAAAGGACAAGTGATAGCAGATCACTTAGCAGATAACCCAATGGAGTCTACACAAACCATTCAAATTGAATTTCTAGATGCAACAATTGTCAACATAGAAGCAAAGACATGGAATTTATATTTTGATGGATCTTATACACAAGGAGGTTCTGGAGCAGGTATATTATTGGTTACCCCTCAAGGGTACACCATTCCAAAGTCCTATAAACTCTTATTTCTGTGCACCAATAACATAGCGGAATATGAGGCATTAGTCATTGGCATCAAAATGGCTTTGGAATGGAATATTGCAGAATTACAAGTGTATGGGGATTCCCAACTCATAATCAATCAGGTTAATAATGAATACAATACCAAAGATATAACATTGATGAAATATAAAACCTTGATTGATGGATGGAAGAAGTACTTTGCTTTGATCACATTTGAACAGATTCCAAGAGAAAAGAATAGAGTAGCAAATGCCATGGCTACCTTGGCTTCATTATTACAAAAACCAGATCAAAATGAGAAGTATGAGTTCTTGGTGGAAGAGTTGGTAAAACCGGCATTCAACCTTCTTGACACCCAAATTGTTGCTC
Organism: Chamaecyparis obtusa; assembly: GCA_027943335.1. Lineage (NCBI taxonomy): Eukaryota > Viridiplantae > Streptophyta > Pinopsida > Cupressales > Cupressaceae > Chamaecyparis > Chamaecyparis obtusa. The sequence goes on along the minus strand of BSBK01000554.1, from coordinate 71,122 downwards.
TTTTACATGGACATGACTCTCCTTGGTATGGACCCATCTATACTTACCTTAAAGACCAAGTACTCCCCGTAGACCAAACTCGTGCCCAAAAATGTAACTTCATACGCCAAGCCGCCCGTTACCTAATCCTTTCAGACACATTGTATCGTAAGGGTCTTGATGGGATGTTACTTAGATGTCTAGAGGAAGAAGAGTCTAAGTTAGCTTTACGCGAGGTCCACGAAGGCATTTGCGGGTCACACTCAAGCGGTCTTAATCTAGCTAAGAAAATCCTTCATTTAGGGTACTTTTGGACAACATTAGAAAAGGATGCTTGTCAATTTGTGAAGACATGCAGCAAATGTCAATATCACGGTAACATGATACATGCACCGGCTCAAGAATTACACCCATTCATTACACCATGGCCTTTTTATCAATGGGGTTTTGACTTGATTGGAATCATACATCCTCCATCTTCAAACGGACACAAGTATATCATCATAGCAACAGAATATTTCACCAAATGGGTGGAAGCAGTTCCATTAACAATAGCAACCGACAAACAAATTTCAATGTTCATATTGAACCACATAATTTGCCGCTATGGTATTCCACATGCCATTATCACGGATAATGGGAAACAATTCAAAAATCATGATATTGATGAACTTTGCATGACATTTCACATTACACATCATTCATCATCCATTTATTATCCATAAGGCAATGGACAAGCTGAAGCAACGAACAAAAATATCCTCAAAATATTAAAAAGATCAGTTAACAAATCAGGAAGAGATTGGCACATGCAAATAAATCCCGCACTATGGGCTTACAGAACTAGTATCAGAACACCTACAGGAGCCACACCATTCTCTTTAGTCTATGGAACCGAAGCAGTTCTACCATTAGAAGTTGAAATCCCATCTCTACGGGTTTCGTTAAGAGGATTAATCACTAATGAGGATTATAGGATTGCCAGACTACAACAATTGGAATTGTTAGAGGAACACCAGACTCAAGCTTATGAGCATTTAAGAGTTTATCAAAATAGGATTTCACGCAATTACAATAAACACATCAAACCAAGAACTTTTCAAGTAGGAGACTTGGTATTAAGAGAAAATCCCAAAAATCAAGCTGAAAGGGAAAAGAAAGGAGAGTGGGAAGCTAATTGGATAGGCCCATTTGTGATAGTGTCATCCTTTGGAACTGGAACATATAAGTTATCAGATTGTAATGGTGAAGAGTTACAAGAACCCATAAATAGCATTCATTTGAAGAGGTTCTACACCTAAAGCAGATGAAAGAGTATAAAGAGTATCAGATGAGAGAGCATCATAATTATTGTAAATAGTTGAAAAGAGACCTGGAAAATACAAAAACATTTGAAATTGGAAAATACAAAAACATTTGAAAATGGAAAATCCAAAAACATTGGAAAGGAAGAAAGATCAAAAACAGTGGAAAATTGAGCATGAAGAAAGCAAAAACATTTGAAAAACTATCTCTTGGTGAAAACCTAGCAATAGGCGCCAAGGTGATAAGGAAAAATACAAAAAAATGAAAAAAAAATGAAAAATACAAAAAAAAAATGAAAAAGAAAAAAAAGTGCCTTGGTGAAAACCTAGCAATAGGCGCCTCGGTAGCAAAAAAAAAGAAAAAAAAGCACCCAAAGGTGAAAACTTGGCAACAAGCACTTTTGGTTTCCTTAAGTCATTTCTTTCCTAGTCACATGTGTACATAATGCATCTCATCATCCCATTTGTCCAAACCTTCATTGCATCCGTCATTTGTACATAGTCATAATAACATTTTGTAGCATCATCCTTTGCATTGCCCAAAGTTGTCAAAACTGATACATCAAACACTTGGGGGCAGCATAAAATGGATTGGAAAGTGGGTACCTCAAAAAGGATTCAAACGAGCAACATTCAGTCACAAGCAGAAAGGGATCAACATTTTCAGAAGAGAGATCATTTTTTTGTAAACCTTTGATTGATATCATTGTTTACTAACCAAGAAGTTGACTACCACAACAAAATCCTTGAGCCTAAATTGACTTATTATTCAGGATTAAAAATCAAACATCATTCCATGATCAAAACACTTGGAAATACTCTTTGAAGATCAAAAAACAATGCAAAACACCTAGATAGATTCTTTTGAAAAGTTGGTTAAAAATCTGTTTACTTACATTAATTCAATTTGTATCAAGTCTTTTTAGCTAATCAATGATGTTTCGACTAGATTGGCAATGACGGAGACATGATATTTTTCTTGACTATGAAGTGAATGTTTGGAGGAAGATTCATTGCCTTATGAGAATTCATCTAAAGACATGGTCATCAAAGAACCATCGAGGATTATCTTATAAAACAATGAGTTAACCTTTGTTTGTTTATGCAACCGGATACCTTGGATATTTAGATTCTTCATATCTAAATGCCAAAATCCACTTGCAACATAGAATCTGACAAAATCGGTATTCGTACTCTCATGATTGTTTGTAATCAGTGATAGTCGTATCGACGAGACCGATGGGAAAGCAAGATGGAGGTTACCATATGAGCAATAAAAAGTGATATTCATATCATCATGTCAGTGGCCAGTGGTGATTGTATTGACTTTCCGGTCCCAAGTGCTCAATGATGAAAATATATCCTCAAGGCATTTATTTGCTAAAAGCTAGTGACACTTAGCTGCATTCATAGAAAAGATAATTGCATTCATAGAAAGGTTAATTGCATTATCATGTTAGATTAATTGCACATGCATTTTTTTTCCCAAGGGCTTCATTTCGCATCAAAAAGGGGGTACATAACATCATCAACAAGCAAGGACAACATCATCTCAATATCATCTTTTCTATAATAAAAACATGAGATTATACTTTTTGCATTCATTCCATATCATTAATCATTACATAGATATATTATCGAGGAAAAGAAGGAAATAATCATTTACATGTGCATACATCTAGACAGTGATACAGATTGCATACATGAGAAAATAACACAAAAAAACAAAAAAATTGCATCCATACATGAGGAAAGAAAATGCATCCATCTATCTATATCATACATAAGATACATTGCATCCATAGACACATCCATCCAAAACAAATGCATTAGATAAACACATATAGCAGCATCTAAAGGTAATCTCATATATCATCAAGTAAAAAATAGGAAAGATCATAAATGTCCTCATGTCATACGTCTACTCAAAACTCAACACATCAAGTATAACAATGATATCATAAATCAACTCTATAATCGCCCATCAACAGGGGCATCAATGTCAAACAAGTATCAAAGTACAACTAGAAAGGTGACACCAAGGTCACAAGAATATGGTACAACATCAAGTATCTCAACCTCAATACACAACTGATCAACAAGAGCACTCATAGCTCAACTCTCATCACCACTGGGAGGAGGTCCTGGAGGAGGCTATGATGGAGGTTGCTAAGGCGGCTGAAGAGGCGTCTGACCAACCATAGCAACAAGGAGAGGAACCAATGGAGCCAGACCTAATACTAACTGCTGAATCATCGAGGACATTTGTGATACCTCTGTCCATAACGCTCCCACATCTGCTCACAGCTGGGTAGTACTAAAACTCTCACCAACCTCATAGGTACTCTGAGGATCACTTGTATCTATAGGAGCTTTTCCCCGATCATGGGAAAAAGCTGTTGGCATCTGTTGTGCACCTGTATCCTGACCATCCACGGTAGCCTATGGTACTCCCACTCTCGTATCCTGTCCTGCCACTGAATCCTGCCTAGCAGCCCTCACATGGTCCTGACGATCTATCCTCTGTCTCTGTGCTACTACAAGACGAGAAGGAGGAGGAGGTGGTGCTTGTATCTGTATATCCCTCGCTCATCCTCTGAGTCTAATCACTGCCCTACCTCATGGTCTACCTCTGCATCTCCTCCCACCACCGACACCATCACCATCATCATCTCTCCCAGGCACTGGCTCTGCAGGGTCTATAAATCGAGGCATAGGATGCTCCATCAACCAATCTAGATACTCTTGAGTAACCCTGACATCTCTAATATGTAACCTCATATCCTAGTCCATAAAACCAAGCCGCGATATCTGCTCAATAGCATCATCATATGAAGGCATGTGTCCCCAGGTAGCCCTCTCTGCACTAGAACGAGCATAAACTGCAGATCCCTGAGGCATAGGCTGAATCCGCCCAAACTGCCGTAGCACTCTACCTGCCAAAAATCTCTCAAGGACAGAGTCGATCCTGCCGATCATCCATCGAGGAGCAAACATGTACGGTAACTCCAAGCTATCCTCTCTCCAATCCTCAACATCGACATATGGTCTCCAATAGACCTCATCCATATCATCAATCTGTCGCTGCCAATACTCCAAATGACCCAAGTGATGTTGTGTCACCATCCCAGTGTACTACCATGCAAAAGGATATCCTAAAGGTCGATCTCCCTCTGATATCAGATGACTAACTGGTAAGTGCTCCCATATCCAAAGCTACAAAATATGAATCCCAATAGATAACGCAGCTGATCTCCTATAAACCACCTCATGAAGATCATGGTATAGCTGTGCAAGCACACAAGATCCCCAATCAAATCATCGAGGCTGATGTAGCAAGTCCTCGATAATCCTACCCCAACCCACTGAAAATCCACGACCCCAACGATCAGGTAGTAACACGCCACCAATGATAGCACCTAACAGCGCTGGTAAAACAGGAAATGAAGCAAACTGAGGCCATAGGATGCAATCATCACCAATGGAAGGATCTCTGAATACTCATCGACAATAAGTCCCATCATATACTACATCATAATATGCTATCTCTCCATGTGTCGGGATCCGCAGTAACCTATATACATCCTCAGGAGTAATAGTCATCTCTCCCTGTGGCAACCAAAAAGTGTTTGTCTCAAAGTGCCAACGCTCTGCGACAACGGTAATCAAACCTCAGTTCATCTGGAACCGAGGAAGCTCTAATACACATAATAAACCACATCACCTAATCACTCGTCTCTCGGCGTCAATCAACTGCTCTCTCAGCTCCATCACCCAATGTGGTATAGTCTGGAGGTACAGAACAGGGACATCCTCCTGTTTAAATCAAAACAATGGAATCACATGAGTAACCTACTATCAGGAAATCAAACAATCAATCGCAGTCATCAATTTACATATACTTATCAGACCTACCAATCCTAACTCTAAGCATTGAGGAAGGATGATCCTAGTTTTATGTTTCTAAGCATTTGAGAATAAAATGAATGGACGATTAGACCCATGACCTATCATTCGTGATGAAGATTGATTTACCTTATTCTTCGATATCATAGTTACCAATGTCCTAATTCGTTGTTAAAATCAAACAAGGGGAACACCCTAACTGAACATTCGATCCAATTCATTGACATGATCGATATCAATCAGGTTGGCGCAATCGAGCAATCAGACATCATCGAAAAGTCTCAAATAACATAAAACTTTTTTTCACTTACGCGACTTTTCTTTCAGGCGTCATTTCTTTTACTAGAGGCGACATCTAATTTGTCATACGCGTGATTTTAATCATCCACGTGATTTAATTTTACAGACGCGATATCATATTTACCTCAGGCGACATTTTATTATCTAAGGTTTTTCATGCGATAAATAATTAAAATGCTTAAAACCCTAAGCAATATTAAATTGTCTGCAGGCGATAAAGGATTTTCTAGAGGCGTGAACAGAGCTAAGAAACGCAATATTAAATTTTCCAGAGGTGACATTTAAATTTTTCAGGCGTAACTACAATGCACGGAGGTGACATTTCTTTTCAAAAATGCAGAATTAAAATTTTAAAATGCATTAAATGAAGTCATAAATGCAATTTTTGAAACATGAGGAAAATTTGAATGACATACCGGAGGACCATCGTTCGCTCTCTGACCGAACCGGCGCACTCTCTCAAACCGATGCTCGCGATGTGGGACCACCATCGTGTAAAAAGGGCTAAAATCAGAGCTAAATTCTCAAAAGGGAACGATGAAAATGAATAGTAAAATGAGGGATTTTACCCTATTTAAGGTGAAATTGGCCCTAATAAAGATTTAAAAATGCACTTTGGACCTATTATATGACATCTTCATTAGCCGGGGCATGAATAAAACTTGCTTATTTCTTTAAAACGGTATCAGAAATCAAAACATATTCCAACTAATCAAAATCTTTCAAATCAAGGAATTAATATGTTTTATTTCTGAGGGGGCATCAGAGTATAAAATGGGCATCACATCAAAAACATTTATCAGTGGGGCATATCATATCATATCATATCGTATCATATCAAGTTATCATATCATATCAATTTCATATCAGGAGACAAATCAGTATCATATCAGGAGAAAAATCAATATCAAATATGCTATCATATCAAACCTATCAACATATCAGCAATCAATAAACCCAGGACCTTTATCAGTGAACCTAGGACCTTTATCAATGAACCCAGGACCTATCATCAAATCAGGACCCATATCATATTAGAGGCATCAGAATCATATCAACATCATCATCAGAGGCACATCATCATCATCAAGAACTACATCAATCAGAACTATCAGAGGCATATAAGAACCAGGACCTGAATCAGATCATCATACCAAGGGAATCTTTGAATCAGTGTTCTTCGTACATTGATCCAAAGAGGGGCATTTGTAGACACTGAAAATTGGCCAAAGGCTTAAATCAATCAAAAAGTGCAATCAAATCATCAAAATAGCACGAAAATTCTATAAATGGAACAAAGGCAATTCAAATCAAAGGAAAATTCAATTAAATCAATTAAATGATTAAATGAAGCTTGAAAAGGGGAAAAACACTATGAAATTGATTAAATTCAATTAATGGCATAGTTGTTGAAAACAAAAATAAAAAATGAACCTCTTACCCTTCATGGCTAAATTTAATTACTTTAATTAATTAATAAATACTAATTTCCTTCAACAAAGCAAAAAGGAGACAAAATGGACACAAATCACTCACTTTTGTTGAAATGGTCCAGCCTTTTGAAACCATTTAAATGATTGTCCCCTCCTTGTTCCCCCATTTATGGACAAAGCAAAGCCAATTGACCTTACCCAAGCATAACCATGGTTATCTCACTCTACCCCCTACCCTTGGGAAAATCCTATATATTGAAGGCATTTAGAAGCATAATTCATCCACTCCATACCTTTGAATTGCAACAAAGCTCTGTCAATTTGCATCCACATCACTCACTTATCATTTTTCATTGTTAATTAGCTTAAATTGCTTTGATCATAGTAGATTGTTCATCAAATAGAGCTAGAGTTTGATAGAATAGATCTAAATTTGCATATCATATAGCTTAATTCTCATCTTTAGAGTGTCACTAGTGAGGATCATAGTTGAGAGCCTCATTTACCACTTTATTTTAGAGATCCATGAGATATTTAGATTAATTGTGCATTATTTAGATTAGTTTGCTTTGAATAGTGTAATTGTCTTTTAAATCTTGTTATTTCATGAAGGTGTAAATCACTCACACACACATATACTTACGAAAGTTTTATTACTTCTTTTTCTTCTAGTTCTCTCTGTTTATCTCTTTGAATATGTCATTTTTCATCTGTCACTGCCTTTTCTTTTTTCTTGTTATATTTCATTGAAACTATCCATTGATGATTACTCATCACTCTTTTATGGGATCATTTAATTTTGATTTTTTTACATTACTTAGCAATTAACTCATTGTTTTTGTTACTTGTAAATGGATTCAGCTGGAAGAACATCTGAGTAGTGGGAATGCACCTAAATTATCTGGTAAGTCAGATCAAGAAATAGATGTTTTAAAGCTTGGAAATTCTCATTTGAGTCAAGTTGAAGAGAATGATTGTACACTGCTTTCTTGACAGGAATCTTGTAAAAAAGAAGAATGAAAAGGAAGCATTCTAAATTGAAGGCAAACACAAATTTACCTTCAATAGCCAACGGAGCTTCAGATGGAAAATGTGAGCGTGCATCAAGTTTTAAAGATAAGCTTAAAGTTACAGGTATCTTGCATTATCAATGTTTGGAGCATTATTAAAAGCACTGTTATAAACATTTATTACTGTTATGACCCTTTATGCATATCAACACTCTATCACTAGTTTTTTGCACACTTTACTAATCACTGTTATGTATTGCTAATGCATTATAGCAACATTGTCTTTAAGCCCACTTGACCATTATTTTTGCCACAACCACCTTCTTTCACTTTGGCTTGTTGCAATAAGGTTCTTGTGATTGTCACTTGATGTCCTTTTGGCCTCTAATTTGCCCCATATGATACTTTTACTATGTTCCTATTAGGTATCTTTTTTTGCTCTTTATGACAATCATTTACAAAATCACCATGCTATTCATGATGACAAAATAATAAAATGATACCTCTGTATTATGGTTCTTGTCATCCCTCTCTAAAATGTGACCCCTCTGTCAAAACAAAGACTCCATCTCTGTTCTTGAAAACACACCTTCATCATTTCTTGGGACAGTGCTTTAACACAGTTCCTAGATAATTGTGACTATTTTTTTTATGGCCTTCGACTAATCACGTTGACTTTGCTACATCAAGAATGGTGAACAACTCATCTTCTTCATGGATCCTATCATTTCATTTTTTTGTGTCAATGTTTGTTCACCATTGACTTTGTATAGAAAAATCCTTGAAAAATCACTATTTTTTCACTTCCATTACATCTTTGTCCTGCATTCGTTGTTATTGCAACATTACTTACTACTATTCTTACTGCACTCTTCACATTCTAAAAAAAACACTATTTTATAACCTTGAGCACATCTTTGTTCTTTGATTATGAATACCACAATGTTCTTTGACAGTGTACACATCACTATTTTTTGAAACCTCTTTGTTCATTGTCAATCCATCTATAAATACTAATTTGTTTGTATATATCATCGTCCTTTAGACATTGAACACCACCATTTCTATACAATGAGAATGTTCTTCATAGCACTAATTTTGTCAGTTTGGTTGCTCTTTCTTGTTACTTAATAACAATGATTTATTTTTACTTCAATCATTTTGACAGTCATGACCCTTATTGATACCCATGTGACAAGGAATAGCACTACTTTGTGACCCTCTTCACTTCCCTTAATTCATTTATTGTTTGCATTGAACAATGTTTGGCCCAATCATGCACTATAGTAGCGAAACTACTGTTTTGATCTTTCTTTCTTTGTCAATAATAGTGTTTTTATCTTTGAATCATTGTCTTAATTATTTCATAAATGCATCCCTTTGACTTAGGGGATGATTTTCTTGTCCTTTTGACAATGACTATCATTGTTCTCTAACAATGCTCTTCTAGTGTTCCCTCACTATTTTATCTTTCTTGGTCATTGTTTTGTATTCCTAATTGTTGTCTTTACCAACACTGTCTCACACTACTATCTTAAGCATTGTTCTTGACTGGAATTAAACATTCCTTCAGACTAATAGGATCTGCATATCTCTTTTCCTTCACGACACCATCTTTCTATGTATATTGCTCAATATCAATGTTATAATACAATGCCACTATGTTTAAAACCCTTTAATCTTAGGTATTATTGTATCACTATTATTGATGATTATCACTGTGACATTAAACATCATTTTGTTGCATCTCATAGTTTGATGAAATGGAATTCATTACAATAAGATTATTTTTTAAAAAAAATCAGCAACTATTAAAAACCTTATGGTTAATGAGCTGCCAGATGATTTTGACGAGTACACGGTTCCAAAGTACTAAATTTTTGTATTATATCATTGACATAATATTTTTAAAAATGCTTCTTTTTTCTTGTTTTCAATGTGGATTAGTAAATTTTTGCTTGTTTTTTGATGAGGATTAGTCAAATTTTCAATACCAATTGGTCGACCAAACAACCAAAACTGTTGTTGATGTAATTGTTGTAATTTATTCTATTGGCCCTAATTAAATTATGCCATTGGTCATGATTACTATGTAAACAATTAAAGCATAGTATTTCTATGCTTAATTTGATAATATATTTTATTTTTTTAAAAAAAAATTATTATTTGTCGCTTTTTCGACGTATCAATACTAGTCATTTCGACGATAATGTTATATGTTTGACGACTACTCCGACCAACTTTCGTCGAAAGAGAGATGAACCTTCTTTGGCATTTCAACAAGAATGTTGAACCCTCGATGATAGTTTCAACCCTAAGTCCTCACAATTTCCACGGACATTGGTCACATAGATGGAAAGTATGATCGATAATGCTTCCAGGTTGAAGCGATTATTTCGATGATGGGTCCATCGATAATTCTACCACTATGGACATCAAAATGGTGACATTGTTTTAGTATGTCATATAATCGATGAAAAAACTCTGACAATAGTTTTGGTCATTTGGTCAACCAATTGGTATAAAAAATTTGACTAATCCTCATCGAAAAACAAGCTAAAATTTACTAGTGAACCAACAAGGTTAAAGCCCCAACATGAAAATGGCCAAGGTGGGGCAATGGGCTGTAAGTCTTGTGCTGGTGCATGAATCAGATTTGCATGTTGCTGACATGGCAGACATTTCTTGACAAATTCACAAGTGTCATGTTCCATTGTAGGCCAATATTACCTAACTCAAAGCAACTACTTTTCTAGAACCATGTCACTCGTGTGGGCACCGCAAATTCCAGCGTGGACCTCTTGTAAAGCCAAGATGGCTTCATTTGAAGCTCTTTGAATTAGGTTTTGGCATTGGTTATTGGTGATATGGGGAGATATGATACTATTTTTAAGATATGCATGGATGTCATGGTACCACGAGCACTGGGGACCAACCAAGACACACACCATTTCTGCATCGGCGTTCTCATAAGCAGGTGTGTGTAGCTGCTCGAATAAGAATTTATATTGTGTTGAGTCATGAGGGATTTCCAATAAGGATCTGATGGTGGCCATTGCATTGGCTGCTTTGTTTTGAAGCCTTGGCATCTGCGTGAACTGTAGATTTAGGAAATGCTCTTTTAATTGGTCCACCAATTCTTTGTAGGGTAGCATCTTGTCGTCTTTTGTCTGAAATTCATCTAGGACTTACTTGATAATCAGTTGCGAGTCTCCAAACACTTGTAGTTCTATTATATTCCATTGGATGGTGGTTTTGAGGCCTAAGATGAGTGCCTCATATTCTGCAATGTTATTAGTACATGGGAATCCTAATTTAAATAATTGTTGAATATAGTCACCTTGAGGTGTGACGAATAGGATTCATGCCCCTAATCCATGTGATGTATAGGAGCCATCAAAGTATAGCTTCCATATGGGTTGTTCTTCAATCATTCATAGATGCTCATCAGGGAATTCCATTATTAGTGGATATGCATCTAGTAGAGGTGCTTCTGCTAGCTAATTGACAATAACTTGCCCTTTGATTGCTTTCCGATCTATGTACTAGATGTCAAACTCACTGAGTAGCATGACCCATTTTTCCATATGGCCTGTGAGAGTTGTCCTAGATAGGAGATATTTGAGTGGGTCCACCTTTGAGATGAGCTTGATTATGTGGCTAAGCATATAATGTCTAAGCTTTTGAGTGGCAAAGACCACTGCAAGGCATGCTTTCTCCATTGGTGAGTAATCAAGCTCATAGCTGACAAGAGTCCAATTGATATAATAAATGGCTATCTCTTTGTTGTTGTCATCGTGTTGTGCTAAGAGTTCCCCAGTGATGTAGTGGTCACCGAGATGTAGAGTATGAGAGGGCATCCTGAAACTAGTGGTACAAGGATGGGAGAGTTGGCGAGATACTCTTTTAGTTTCTCAAAGCTTCTCTAACAAATAGGATCTCATTTGAAGCTTGTGTCCTTGCAGAGTAGGTGCGTGAATGGTTGGCACTTGTCTACTAGTTGTGATATGAAGCACTGTACTGATTGGAGATTTCCTTGCAGGCTTCGGAGCTGTTTGAGTGTTCTTGGTGGAGGCATTTCTGTTATAGCCTTGACCTTTTTGGGATCAATCTCTATGTTGCGTCATGATACTATAAAGCCTAGAAGCTTTCTAGATGTTACACTAAAGACACATTTCTTTGGATTTAGCTTCAAGCCATAATGATATAGACAATCGAACACACTCTCAAGGATGTTTAGGTTTTCACCTCATGCCTTAGATTTTGCAAGAATGTCATCCACATAGTCTTCCAGGATTTTGTGGATCATATCATGAAAGATGGTTGTCATTGCTCTATGATATGTGGCTCCTGCATTCTTTAGCCCAAATGGCATCATGTTGAAGTAGAAGGTACCCCATGGTGTGGTGAATGCTATTTTGTGTTGATCTTCTTCTGCTATTCGGATCTGATTGTATCCTGAGAAGCCATCCATGAGTGACAACATCTCATGGCCCATTGTGAGGCCTACGATCATGTCTATGTTGGGAAGCAAGAAATCATCTTTCAGACATGCTTTGTTGAGATCTCTAAAGTCCATGCAGATTCTTATCTCTCATGAGGGTTTAGTGACAGGCACCATGTTGGAGATCCATTCTGAATAATCAATTTCTCTGATGATCTTGGCATCTAGGAGCTTTTCTAGTTCTTTTTTCACCAATAGGGCTACTTTGGATGCATTTTACATAGCTTCTGCTTTACTAGCTTGGCATTAGGGCCCACTGCAAGATTATGCACAATGAGATTTGGATCAAGCCCGGGCATGTGTGCATATGACCACGCAAAGTTGATAGTGGCTTCTTGGAGAAGTGAAGTGAAAGTCATTTCTTCACCCTTTGTTAGAGATGTTGCAATGTAGGTGATTCTCGGGTATTCTTCTATGCCCAAGCTGACTGGCTTGGTTTCCTCAATGATGATAGGTGATTGCTCGAGTGTTTATTCATGTATAGGAGGAAGAAGCAAGTCTCCATCTTCTAGCACCTCAAAAAGGTTTTCACTAGAAGATACACCATTTATTTTCTCTTTTTTAGAGTCAAAATGCAGCCTAGAGGGGTTTTCACATAAGGACTCATTCCTCTCTCTTTTTATTTCAATTTTCCAGCTAGAGCTTGCCTTCTCCCCAAAAAATCCTTTGGGGTTGAGCTTGCAAACATGAGTTTCTTTTGGATCTTGATCTTCTTGTTGGCTTGATGCTCCCATGAACCTTAGGAGCACTTCTGTGCTTTTGAACTCATCGATGTGTGTGATGCTTGGTCGGTCCCAGTCTATGAGTTGAAGGTGGATGAGGGGAATTTCTATGAAATTAATGGTGAGTTGATGGAGGATAGAGGCATCCAGGAGGGTATCATCATTGAAGATGTTGTCATATGATTTCTTTTCTTCCTCTCAGGGATGTCTTCAATCTCTGCGAGGTCATCCTGGCTATTTAAGAAGGGAACGTTGGTCATGTTGGTGACCCTAGTTGTGGTATTGGGCTCTTGTATACACAGGCGAGTGGTATTAAATCCAAGACCTTGATGCTTTGGATTCTTTGATGTTGTGATGGGGTCTTTGCTTCAGCCTTCTTGTGGTCCTATACCACCACCTTGATATTTCCATTGTTCAGTAGCGTACTTGTGGGATGCTAGATATTTCTCTTTGAAGTAGCTAAGAAGTTGAGTGTCGGGTGGTGGGGGATATCTACATACAAGCACCTATTGACGTCAAGGTCCATCTCTTGACTAAATATGTTTCCATGGGAAACAAAATTCATAGGTCCCATTTTCTTGATTTCATGGCTTGCTTCATTGGACTTGCTTTGGTGATTTGGGCGCCCTTGTGTGTGTGGATCAAGAGGGAGGGCCCCAACTATGAAGGCATCAGTCAAGATTTATTCACCACAGCCCTAATTGTTGATCTTGATGGAGGAAAGGGTGGATGCTAGGATTGTCTCTGGATCGCTATGGGATCTGGAAGAGATAGAAACATAAGTGCCAATGTCAGTTCCAAGACAATGGGTGGAATGAGGAAATGATTCTTCCATCACACAGTAGTATACAAAGGGTTGGGGGTCTGCATGGATGGTGAACTCGGGCCCTAATGCATAAATTTGATGCACTGATGGTAAGTGGATAGTATAGCCTTTATGGAATGGATCCATGGTTAGCTGAGGATGATGTTGAATGGTAAGTCAAGATGAACAACATGGCAGATGGTGTCTTGCGTTGATGGGCCTAGCTTGATAGGAAAAAGAATGGTACCTTCAGAGGTATGCTCCAAGTTATCATATACCTTGATAGTGATGACCTCATGTGATATGTCAGCCTTTGTGAACCCTATCTGTTGAATGAATTTCAAGGTGCACGGGTTTAAGGCTAAGCCATTATCTATCATGACCCTTTTAATAGAAAAATCTCTGACCATAACGACAATGTGGAGAGGAGATTATGGTTAGGTGCAATAGGTGGTATGTCAGATGGCTTGAAGGATAGAGCACACAATGTGGATAGATGTCCCACAAGGTTTTTGAATTGGACAGTATTTATGTATGTGGAGACATGTCCTTCTTGGAGGGCTCGGTTGAGGATTTCTTGATGGAGGGGTGAAGTATGGAGAAGGTCAAGGATGGAGATTTGGGCAAGTGTATTCCCAAGATGCTCTATAAGGTTATATTGCACATTGTGTGCTGGCCTTGGATGTGCACCGATGATAGATATCTGGCCTCTGCGGGTGGTAATAGCACACTGACTATCTACTCCTTTAACATGGATGACATTGATTATAGGTTCAACTTGGGTTATGCAGCCAATGAATTTGTCATAATTGATATGGGCAATTGTATAGTTTTTATGGTCAGCATGGTCTTCATTCTTGCCTTTGCCTTGGTTCTAGGGAGGAGGATTGATATTGGCTTGGTTCTTCCTAGCATTGTGTTGTGGAAACACATTCTGATAAATCTACAAATTGGCATTAGGTGAAGCTTGGGCTGGTGTGTCCACTTGGATCTCCTTTCTGTCGATGATATCTTAGATGTAATGCTTTAGTTTAATACACCTTAGGGTAGTGTGTCCTTTGACACGATGATAATCACAATACTCGTGATCTTTGTACCAGTTAGGCTTGGGAGTGGCATCATCAAATTATTGAGTTGGTGGGTACGTGATTAGATTGGCCTTGCCCATGTGATGAAAGATTACATCAGAGGTTCACCAAGAGGTGTGAAGATTCTCTTTTGGTGAGTCTAGGCTCGCAGCCTATTCTGATTGAGAGTTATTGATATGGCATTAGTCTGAAAGGTTGGATTGCCTTGATTTTCTTGATGCGCTTGTTACTGATAGTTCTACATGGATTGTTGATGAATGGGATATTGTTGTTGATAGTTCTACATAGGTTGTTGATTACTTTGAGGTTGATGTTGTTGATATGTAGGAGTTGGTGTAGGACCGGCCACAACAATTTGGACATGCTTAGTGTCTATGGCTCCATCAGTAAAAACATTCTTGTTTTGATCCAGTAACAGTGTTTGTCATTGCTGGGCTTATTATGGGAATCATCTTTGTAATGTCGGATCGTGCCTTCGTTTAGAAGACCTTTCTCAATATCTATCCCTTGTTTTTGTTATCTTGATACGTTTGGATGTAGTTCATCCTCATGAAGTGGGATAGTTTGGGATGAAGGTTATCGATAAATATTTTAGTTAGGTGCTTCTCAAGTGATTGGTATGATAACCTGGTAGTGAGGTTCTACCATCGTTGCAAATAATCAGCTAGGATTTCTCCTCCTTTTTGTTTTGAGTTACAAAGGTTGAGCAAAGACAACTCATTCTCGACATTATGGGCATACTGAGAAATGAAATTTTCAGAGATCTCAACAAATGTTGAGATTGTCCCATACGGTATCTTGTAAAACCACTCAATAGCAGTTCCTCCCAAACTCTTGGGGAATAGGCGCATGAGATAATTATCACTATATGCCACTTCTTGGCATTCCATATAGAAGTCTTTGACATAATTTAAGGGGTCTCCTTTCCCTCGATATTTGTCAAACTTTGGCATCTTAAAGTGTTTGGTAAAGGGGATGGTTTTGAGCAATCAATCAAACGGATAGGGACACACCTCTTCAAATTTGAAGGCTTTATTGTCTATTCTAGTTTTGAGCTCTTTAAGAGCATTCTTCATCTCTTCCCTCTCAGCATTGATTGACATTGGAACGGGTACTCCCATTTGGAAAGGATCTAGTGGTGCTAGTGAATAAGGATGATTTTGCGATGGAGGATATTGTGGAGTTGGATATGGAGATTACCCAGCGAGATAGGTGGATTGGAATAGATTTTGGGGTGATGATTGTTAGGGATGATACTATTGCAAGAGTGCGGGAATGTACTACTGGGAAGGATATGAAATGGCTTTCTATTAGGGTGTAATGGGATTTTGTTAGTGTTGCACTAGGTATGATGAAGCTTGTTGCTACTGGGGGATGATGGGATGTTGTTGCTATTGTATTGGAAAGTATTGTTGCAGTGGAGGAGACTGATGGAATGATGCAACTTGCTGATAGGATGGTCCTTGTTGCACTTGGCTTTGGGCTTGGTTGATTTAGGCTAGATGCATTCCTACATTGGTTAAGGGTGGAATAGATGTTGGGAAGCTAGAAGCAGGAGGTGGTTGTGCAAGGTAGCTTGCAAGATGGGAAGAACTCTGGTGTTGAGGTGGTAGAACTACTTGAGATGTAGAGGGTGGAACAGATAGATAGTTGGTGTATGACAAAAAAGATGAAGTTGGCGGAGGCTGCGATTTTTGTTGATACATTGTTTGAGGGAAGGTAACTTGTTGGTTTGCAAGAATGGATGCGGGAAAGTGGGTTGGTATTCCTAGAGCTTGCATTTCTTCTCGAGTAAGGCCCCAACGAGAATCGGTTCGTGGTGGGAGTTATGATGTGGAGAATGTTGGAAATGCAGATGTGGGGATTTGGGATGTAGATGGTGGATTCTGAGATCCCATGAAGGGCATTCCAGTTGTGAAGGATGGTTTTTGGGCTTGTGTATTGGAGATGAAAGGTGGAGGTGGAATGTATGTCTGGGAAAATCTTGGATGGGAAGTGGACGGAGATGCTTGTGTTCCCCACAGAAAGGGAGATGCCAATGTGGAAGTTTGCTGAGTAGGAAAGAGGGATGATTGTGTTGCCCCTAAAAAAGATGATGTTGATGTAGAGGTTTGGTGGGAAAAAGAGGGAAATGATTGTGTTGCCCCTGGAAAGGATGATGTTGCTTGGCCCATGGAAGGTGGAGGAATTTCTTGTGTGGCGGCTTGTGTGGGAGGCAGAGGTTGATTTGGTGGGAAGCTTTGGTTTTGAATGATGGCTTGAGATGCCATAGAAGATGATGGTGTTCCTGTGATGGAAAATGGAGTGGATTATGTTATGGCTTGTGTTGTGGGGCTCACGAAGCTACTTTGCAAGAAGTGGGGGATGGATGATGCTTCATGAGATATGTGTAAGTTGGGATCAGGAATTTGTTGGATGATGGGGGTGTAGACTTGTGGTTGGATTTGGATGGCTTTGATGGGTATGAGGGGGTGGAGATGTGGTGGAATGGGAGTACCCTCCTGTGCAAATTTGGCCAATATGGCTTGTCAATTATGATCAATAAGTGCACTCACTATCTGTGCATGCCCTGGATGATTCATAAAGGTCTCCATGGAAAATGAAGTGGGTGGTCCATTTGGGTCTTCCTACACATTATCAACTTGTGGGTTCTGAGGATTGTATGTTACCATCATGCTGGTAGGATTGTTAGGATCTGACGAACTAGTGGACCGATTGGGATCCATATTCCTTCTCTATTTGGATCTCATCTCGGTAGGCATGGAATGCAGATCAAAGGATGAAAATGCAGATGATGGGATGGATGCAAGATGTTTCTAAGAACTCTAAATATGATGAATGCAAATCTAGAGAAACTCTAAGGATGGTGAATTTATATGATGTGATGCAAGGATTTGGAACAACTGAACGATGGTATGATGATGATGGATTGGTACAATGCTTTGATTTGGATCAAGGATGATGGAAGATTGGTGGAGGATTGTGGAAGATTTTCTAAGTGTTGGTCAAATGAGCTACTGCTCCCTGATGTAGGATCAATGAGGATTATCAACCTAGGATAAACTAATGATCTTCGGCTAATTGGATTCTTATCAATGTATGCCAATCTCTTGCTCGAGATGATGAGGCAAACAAGGAAAAGTAAAGATTCCCTAGACAATGCTCTGTCAAAGGGTGGAAATTTCTAATTTTGGATAAGGATTTTGAAGCAACTCAAAATATTTAAACACTAAGTGTTAGGATTTGGATTACTGGATTTGGTGCAAGGATGGTGGGTTATGATTTGGATAATGGATGTTGGATTTGGATCAAGGATTTGGGATTCTGATTGCAAATTTCTTATGGAAGGTTGATGAAGGATGACTGAATGATGCTAGTTCTAAGAGGATGACCTATATGTAGCTAAAATGGATAACCTATGATGCAACTAAGAAGATGATAAAGAATGCAGTGATGTAAATTAAGAATGATTTGGAAAGCAACTAAGGATGGATGGTGATGCAATGATGAGATCTAAGGATGAGCTAGGATGAAGGGATGTCGAGATAGGGTTGTGGGATTCTGAAGGAGTAACGAATATGCAATGGGCCAAGCTAGTCTTCTTTCTCTAGATTGACATGGCATCGATTAACCTAGAATTGGGTTGCAAAATGCTTCACTCTGGCATTATAGCCTACGTTGTCCAGTTTCGCTTGATATTTCTCTTCTTCTTGGATTGATTTTAGGATGGGTTGATGATCTTTTAGATCTCTTTCTACAATATTCTTTTCTTGATAAACTCATGGATTGGGAAGCTTTTCTTTTTTATGTTTGGTCAAATCAGACATAGCTTTGGGAAGATTTGGTAGTTGTTTCTGAATCAAGGCTTTTGGATATCTGATTTTCAAGGATCTCTTCTGCAAGGTTTTGTGTTGAAAACTTGCGATTCAAGTTTTGGCTCAATTTGATGTCTCCAATGGAAAAGGAAAAACTTGACAAAGACACTCTGAAAGCAATCCCAACAAAGGACAAGGCAACTTTTTGGGATACAAGCAATGATTGGCCACTGATAATAATAGTTTTCCTAAAGAAAGTGTGTGTTCTGACAGATGTTTGCACTAAGTTTGAACTTTGAAAACACTTCAAACAAAACTACCTAAAGGAAGGCTAGTATCATAATCTTTGCCCACGGCTTGATACCCCAAAAAGGGATACATATGGTGAGTGTCTTAAGGTGATCCAGGAAACCATAGGGATCAGTCCTTGCATAAATATTTTGATACCTTCAAGGTTAGATCGGGTAGCTTCGAATTTATCAAGTTTTTAGTTTGATCTGTGGAGTCCTCCCAATCAGTTTGTACACGTGTGACTCTTAAGAGCCTAGTTGACTTGCTCAAATAGTAGGGATATTCACCTACCTTAGGCTACCATCAACACGCATTGCCTGAGCTTGAAGGGATGAAGTGAGAGTTTTCTTAGTGCTTTATTTCTATACCGGTCAGGGAAGTACTAGTTTGAAGTCGTTCTCCAAAGAGGAAGCACTTTTCTCTTTGGATAGGCTTCGCTAGAAGTAAGACAAATGAGCTTGTCCAAGTTCAAGTGTTTTATGTCACTTAGATTAACAAGGATTTGCAGAATTGAACACTCCTAGAAAGCACAACAAACAATGGTTCTTTCCCAAATTGATTAAGTGATTGAAGTGAATTCTTGCAAATAGATGTGTTTAAAATTTGATTTGTTCATTTGGAAACAAGAAATCTTTGAAAAGAGATAAGTTTTTTAGCCTTTCACTCAAGATTTGGTGTTTTTAGAGCCCAATTTGATTAGCACAGAAAACTAGCTGATGAAGAAAACTACTTTGAAATTTTTACCCCCTTGCAGAAGGCATAACTTTTTTCTCACAACTCAAAAATATGCACCGCTTACACCATTGAAAAGATAATCCAATTATCTAGAGGCAAATTTTAGGAGTAGAAGACTCCCAGAAGGAAGATGGGCCCAGAAACGCTCCGAAGACCTCCAAAAATGCAATTTACTTAAACATTAAAAAAATGCAGATTTTTTGATTAACTTTATGCATTCAAGATTGGATTTCGTAGGATCCTAATTTAAATTTTGAAATGAAATGAAATGCTTTGATTTCTAATATTTAGGACACTCAAGATTTGTGTTTGTTTTATGGTTCAATTTTTAGATCCAAAAAGAGATTCCTAGTTTGCATGAATGCACCTAAAAACCTTGCATTTGCAATTTTGATGTTCTTTTTAGCCAAAAGAAGGACATTAGAAGTGTGTTTGAGTTTTTAGGACCACTTAGGAATGACTTGAGTTGATTAGGATTTGATTGATTTGTTATCTTTTTAGGCATTCAAGAGTGATTTTGAGGTTCATTTTAAACATTTAAACAAAGTGTGTAAGATTTTACTTTGTTCAGACGTTTTATGCCCAAATTGAAGTGATTTTCTATAACTCTAGATGTGATCCAGAAAACCCCAGATGCGATCCTAGATTTAAACGGATGTGATACTTTACCAAATGAGACCTCAGATGTGATCCTGAATTTGAACATTTGCGATACTTTACTGGATGCCATCTGAGAAATCCCGGATGTGATCTTGGAAATGCAAGGTGCGAGGTTTCTTCCTGCGTGTGACCCAGTTTCTTGGATGCGATTCCTAGCAAAGTGAAACATGGCAGAAACAAAGTTTGTGCACAAAAATTACAAAGGTTTTTGTGAAAATGAGCCTTTTTATGGATTTTTCTGAAAGAATATGCCAAGATCCTACAAGAAGAAGTAGGAGTAGACAAAATAGAAGAATAATAATACTAAGAAGAGGAAGAAGAATTTGAAACCCTCCCTCCACCCACAAGCTTGAAAAGGTAGAAAACACTCCAAAACATATCATAATGTTAGCACAGATCCCATGAAGTGGGTCCCACCGGACGTGTCAGAATGTAGACTACGGTTTTGATCTGTATCTGTTCAGATAGGTGTAAACAAGGTAAACATTAGATTAAAAATCTATCATTTATATTATTCCAAAACATAAACATAAAAAACTAAGCCACCTCAAATTGAGCCAAAATAGATGCATCTAAGCACTGTTTGATTTTCTCTGATAAGAGGGATGTGGGTGTGCTCTCTAAGCACTTGGAGCTTGCCCCTAAGGCTTCAAAGATCCTAATGATGCTAAGAATGATTAAGCTAGATTCATTTTAATCCAAATGAAAGTATGATATTGTTGAAAATGATGTGCAAATGCTATGAAAGAGGCTAGATTAATCTATTATGCTATGCTAATGTGAGTTAGAAAAGCATAAAAATAAAGTAAGCCAACAAAGTATGCTAAATGCTTAAGCTCTAGAATGAAACTAACATTATGAAACTACTCAATGTAAAATATGTGAATTGGTATTTTGCTCTTGGAAGAGGAGGGTATTTATAGGATTTAAGGAAGGGCTTGGGTTAGGAAGGAGAGTTAGGGTCAGAGGTGAGGTTTGGGGTATAGTTAGGGGTAAGGTTAGATTAACCTTAGTTAAGGTTGCTCACACATGTGTGAGAAACACTAGGGAAGTGTGCAAGGGGAACAAGAGTGGAAGAGGAGACATGGGTCTCATTAATGGCTTGTAATCTAGTCATTAATGAGGATGTAAGAAGCATTTATGAGGAGTTTTGACCCAAAGTCAAAGTTTGAAGGGTTAGGCTAAAAAGGGTAGGAATCACCCTTTAATCAGGTTTAGGGTGAGTTTAGAAAATTTTAGAAGAGGTTAGGGATTTCTAGAACATTTCTAACGTTTTAGGATTTAAATAAATATTTTGTTTATTTAAAGGATTTTTGACCAATTTATTAAATAATTAATAAATATTGGGGGGAATGATGTTTAAATAAGATTTAAACATTTTTGGAAGGGATTTTTTAATTAAATATTTTTAATTAAAATAGGAGGATTTAAGGGCATAAAAATTAATAAATTAATTAAATAGATAAATAATTAACAAATGATGATGTCATTTGGGGTTTTCGGAAAATAAAAATACTTTTATTTTCTAAAGGATTTTTAGGTGTCTACAATTATATATATATAAGAAATAAATTTATTCTTTTAAATTATTAAAACTAAAAACTAAAATCAAAGAAACAATGGAAACATTTACAAATCTATAAATTGACAATGTATTACCTCATTGTGGCGAGAGTCTTCTCCTTTCTCTCTATTGCTCACCATTTTAAGGTGATCTAGGGGAAGTTCTATCTAAATATCTTTATATGGATTCAAATTGAACCAAAAGGAAAAGCATACTTGGATTCCATGTTTAAAGAGAAATCAGGGGTTTGATTTCTATCCTCTACTCTCTATCTCGCAAATAGTTTGAATTGGGTGACCAAATATTATAGACATTGTCTATACTATGCTCTGTATCTGGTAACAAAATAAAAGCAGGTGTCAAAAATGAAAACTAAAAGATCAACAAGATCAACAAGACCAACATGCAAACAAAAAATTAGAGCAACATATGGATATAATTTTAACACAGGAAGGAATTTTTAATTATTTTTATTCATTAATGGGCACTATAATAAATTTTTCCCATGAATCTAATGCAATAATTTGGGATTTCAAAATATGAAATGTTTCCTGTCAATCTATAAATGTTTGTGTTGGTTTGTCATGTTTAATGACATAGTGGTTAATGTCAACTTTAACACCGATTTTGACCCATAATTGTAATTTGTTTGAGATGTTGAAGTCAACATTAATGGCACCTAGTTTTACACCATTGTTAAACCTTGAATGTATCCTAGGACACCAAAGATGGCGTAAAGTGTGCCTAATTCAATGCATAATTTTGATTTGAATCTATGGTCATCTTGTAATCATAAGATTTGAACTCTAGTTTATTTTACCATTATAATTTGATTTTTATTTGATTTTTTTCTTTAGATTTTGTGTAGGTTTAGGGTTCTCTTTATTATAGAGTTCAATTTGGTTTGATATTGGGGATAGGGTTCGATTCAGTTTAATATTCAATTATGTTTAGGGTTATAATTTATTTTATTTTATTGTTATGATTAGTATTCAATTTGGTTTACTGTTAGTTTTAGTGTATAATTTGGTTTTAAATCAAGGTTCAATTTGGTTTAGTATTAGCTTTAAGGTATAATTTGGTTTAGGATTAGGGTTCAATTTGGTTTAATATTCAATTACGTTTTTAACTTATCATTCTATTTAGTTGTGTTATAGTCAAGGTTCAATTTTGTTTAGAATTTTGGTTTAATTTAGTTCAGATTAATGATTTAATTTGGTTTAGGATATAATTAGGCTTAGGTTTAGGGTTAAATTTAGTTTCTAGTGTTAGGTTTCAATTTCCTTTCATGTATGGATTCAATATAGTGTAGGTTTAAGATTACATTTTATAAGGTTTGGATGATTAAGGTTAAATTTGGTTTATAAGGAGGGTTAAGATTAGAGATAATGGTAAAAATAAGGTTTAGCGCTTAATTAGATTTAATTAGGGTTTTGTTTTTGTTTATTGTTAGTGTTGTGCTATTTTGGTTTATGATTAGGTTTCAAATTGGTTTAATCTTTAATTAGCTTTACAATTTGGTTTTTATTTTGTTTAGTGTAAGGGCTAGGGTTCAATGTGTTTTTACATTAGACTTGGGGATCAATTTTGTCTAGGATTGGGGTAATAGTTTAAGATGGTGTGCTATTGAATTAGCTTTATAATCAAACCTAAAATTTGGGTTGTTGTTTAGAGTTAGGGTTACAATTCTATTAAATTTAGGCTTAATGTTTAATTTAGTTTAGTGTTGGGTTTATGAATATGTATAGAATGGGAGTTAGTGGTAGAATTCAAAGTTGGTTTATTGTTAATTTATGGTTAGTGTTCAATTTGGTTTATGATTAATGTTCAATTTGGTTTAGGTTTATTATTAATGTTCAATTAGGTTTAGGGAATAACTTCTATGTATCTTCTCTCTCCTACCCTACTACCTATATCTCTCTGACTCTTCTGATATGCTCTCTCCCTCCCTGCATCCCCTCTCTTCATTCCTCCTATAGCTATCTCTCTTTCTCTACCCCCCTCCATCTAGTGTCCTCTACAATCTAACTATATTTCTCTCAATTTCTCTTCCTCCCTCCCTATCTCCCTTCTCTCTATCTCTCCATCCCACACTTCCTCCTTTTCCCCCTACCTATCTATTTGTATTTACCTCATTTTCTAATTCTCTTCAAATTTATTTTTATGTTCATTTAGTTTTATGATTAGGGTTCATCTTACTTTAGGGTCTTGATTACAACTCAATTTGGTTTAGGTTTAAAATTTATTTTTGTTTATTGTTAGGTAATTAAGTTTCAAGTTTTTATGTTTTAGGGGGAGGGTTTAATTTGAATTAGGCTTTGGATTTACCTTTGTCTACTATCATGTTTAAGATTCAGTTTGGTCTATTTTTAGTTTTAGGATAACTATTTTTGTTTAAATATTATAATTACATCAGGTTCAAAGTTAAGGTTGGTATTTATTTAAGCTTATGGAGTGAGGTTTGGGTTTAATAATGTTTAAGGTTATGTTTAAAAAGCATTGGGATTTGATTTGATTCAATGTCCTATTGATTTTATTGGTTTAAAATAACAACACAAATTTGATAATTTTTAGGTTTAGCTTCTTATACTTTTCATTAGGTTTAAAGTTAGAATTCAATTTTCTTTAGTGCTCAAATAATCTTAGTGTTGGGATTCAATTTACTTTATTGTTAAGTTTAGGGAAAATTTGGTATAGATTTAGTGTTTAATTTGGTTTGATGTTCATTTAGATTTATGATTAGGGTTTAAATTACTTTAGGGTTTTGATTATAATTCAATTTGGTTTATGTTTAAAATTTATTTTTATATATTATTAAGGAACTAAGTTTCAAGGTTTTGTGTGTTAGGGGTATGGTTTAGTTTGGATTGGGGTTTGGATTTAGCTTTGTCTACTATTATGATTAAGATTTGATGTCGAGGCATTTTTGGGGAATCAAATAGTACAAATATTGCATAAATTTTCACCTGATGAAATTAGATCATTTCTTTTTGGCATCATATGGACGTGCTAGGTTTTGGCTGGATTGTTAACTCCATCAGTAAATATTGTGTTTAGAAAGGTCTATTAATAAATGTCAAGTTAACCATGCACACATGAATTGGCAGTCAACAGCTGAAGCATTTATTACAAAATTTGAAATTCTAAAGCTTCTAGAATTGGGTGCCACTTTTGGATTTCAATTTTATTTTGGCGCTCAACTTATTACTCTATTTTTAGATATCTAAGGTAAGGGTTGGTAATTCATGTTAGGCCCAAAAGGAGACAAGCACACCTAAGAGGTGGGGTGAATCAGTTGTGTGTACCTAATTACTTTAATTTCACTTTAACCAGTTAGATCTGAAAGATAAACAATAATACAAGATCCACAACACAAAGCACAAAACAAAAAGATTTGTTCTTGAGGAAACACAGTTAAGAGAAAACCCCAGTGGGACTCAAACACACTAGATAAGTGTACTCTATTAAAATTACTACCCGGTTAAGAGAAAAATAGAGAAGAAAGGGTGCACTTTCAACCATTGGCTTACAACCCAATATGTGGGATCGATACCTAGAGCTCAATGCTTACAATATGATCTTCGATCTGGTCCTCAGTTGGGTTCACCGATCTATCTTAAATTAAAATGGAGTGGACATACATTCCTTTACAACTGAACTGACAAATAACATCTCTTTTTCCAAAACAATTCCAATAAGTATTAACTCTGCCTTAAGTGCAGAACATACATATACACAATCCTCTCTCTTGCATACATACTCTAAATTAAAAATGATCTCTCATTTATACCAATTACAGAGAATAATCAACCACTAGGTTGTCTAAGACCTAATACAATAAAAGATATAAGAATTATGCTCAATCTCCAATGCAATCCAAATTAAGTAAGCTAAGACTTAGATAGAACCCAAATCTTCAACCTCAAACACACATAAGAGCTACCGAAGTGGCATCAATAATTTCAACATGTTACTTCATCAAGTTGGCTAAAATCTGAATAGTTCAACTTCGTAGTTAAGTACATAAATAGACCTCTAATCTATACATGTCCACCAAGTTCAATGGTGTAGCAGAGTAACTCCTTAAATTACATTCTTTTATGAAAACTACAATGAATTGTTTCATTTTGAAGATGTTAGAGCTATACTATTATCAACATACCATATCTAGATTGACCATGTGTATATGCATTTGGTGAGCAATATTTTGCATCCAAACAAAAAGCATATCATATTCTTCATGTGTGTCGTGTACCCTAAAAGATATAGATGATTGAACTGAACAAAAAGCATAATATATTCTTTATTTCTCACGTGTACCTTGAAAGAGAGATGAGACAATAAGTTTGTAAATAGAACAATAATGATTAGTGGGAAGACATTGACAAGAAGAGTGCAGATATAGTACTTTGTATGCCAATGAGCAATAATCTATTTGAAATAAGCAGCAATGTAGTCATAAATAGCATAAAAAAAAAAGGAAAATCAAACTTCTTATTAATTATTAAGGACCAAGGCAAACGTCATAAAAATAAATGATAATAGTTTATAACAGAAAAAGGGAAATTAGCACTACTATGGGAAAGTGAATGAAATACCCTCCAACGACACATATCAAAAGGGAGGAACCATGAAAACGTAATGATTTTGATAAGAACAACACTATCTATAGGGTAGTCCCTATAAATAGCAACAGATCGTCATAATGACATTGATCAAGATCTGCTAACAATAAGAAGAATGTAAACAAAAATCACAAAGAATGCATAAAAGAGTGATGAAATGTCATATTGTGATACAAAGAACTATTTGTAGTCAGAAGAAGCAATATACGACCGCCATGAAGAAGTGAAAAGAGAAACATTGGTTTGTCGAAAACATTGTCATTGATGAAAAATATTGTCATTTTGTGGAGCAGAGTTACATACTTACGAGAAACGTCGAATGTCACGAGCAATGATAGCATGATTATACAATATTAGAGAGATATAAAGTGGCACAAGAAGCATTGACAAATGACATGTTCAATACAATGAAACGGCAGACAGAATGAGTACTTGCAAAGTTCTTGATGGAGTTAGACATGACATGAATTACAAAAAGCTTAAATGTCAAAGAAATTGAAAACGTATGAATATGGTCTCCAACAAACGTTCCAATGAGCATAAAATTCAATGTTTCTTGCATGAAAAGATAACAATTGCGATTAGATGGAAATACAACCAATTTTTACTATCTCCCAAAAAACTTCATCTACATTGGAGTTCAATCATGAAAATAGAGGGAATTGATATAAAGATAGAGAATACGATAGCCAAGCTAGGAATACAAGCAATTTCCCAAAGATTCATCACTGACATTATTAGTAGGATCATTTTCACATACTCGTAATGCATGATTTGACTGATTTGGGCAGAAATAAGGTTCACACTTGTCAGGTTCAATGAATCTCAAAAGTAATGTTACAAAGAAAAAATTGGATAATAGAATTATTTGTCTATGTGATTGACACTTTTCACTCATTTCTCTAGATCATTTAAGTTTAAGCTATATGTCCCCAACAATATGTTTATAAACACTGACTACTCGCACTGCCATTGGATACATTGCAATGATGGAGCATTGACAAAGACATTTACCATTTTTTAAACCAACAAAATATAATGATGAGGCAAGTTTACCTTCCATAAATCGATTGTCTTATCTCTCGTAACTTCCCTTTTGATTGCAAAAATTGTCAATCATTCCTATAACATTCAGGTACACCAACTGTGAGTGAGAATAGCCTGAGAAATAAGATAATTTTAAATTAAATGAGAAATGATCGCGATGAATAGTAATGTCGAACACGAAATTAGTAATCTTGTCTTCGTTTAAGGTAGACACCATTAAGCTCCAAAGATATTCTATGAGGTTTTTATACTAACCTTTCAAGGAATCAGGTGTAATCAATGAAATTAGTTGTGTCAACTCTTGTGCTAAAATAAAACTAAGAGTTACAACTAACCAAGAAAATATTACTATGAATAATTATATTGCTAGCAACGATTCCCATATAAAGGATATCATTAGGAGGTATAATTTTAGATATAAAGATAGCCTACAGTAGACAAACTTTCCTATATTTGATGAAGCAACTATGTACTAAAAATTAGGCTTACATGTCTTACCTTTATGAAAGGGTACAAATAATCTACCCTTTGAATGAACAAATAATATAAAATAGTCAAACGAAAGATAAAGAAGAAGTGTTGAGCTCATTTTTTAACTGGTGCATTCATTTTTTTTATGAATAAAGTGGATTTAAGAAATATCTCATTTTTTATTTTTTGGAAATAAAAGTTGAACAGGTGCTTGTCAAAATTCTTCAATATTATATTTATTGTCTTTTTAACCAATAATTTTCCTTTGCACATATCAAATTCATGGCAGAGTTTAATAAACATGGAAAAATTCTAAAGCAATCAAAAGATAATACGTTATTATAACTTATTTAATTGAGTTCAACCCTAAATTGAGAGACCCAATTACATAAGTCATAACAAGAATTCTAATTACTATAATTATTTGAATACACAATTGATTTTCATACCAATACAACACAAAATGACTTCTCATGCAAGATCATTCAAACACTCTTTACCTTTGTCAACTAAAATCTTAGAGGATTCGATATAGAAGTATTATTTAAGACCGTAGAAGAACACCTTTACTGGAGAATTTGGCTGCAACGACACTATTTAGACTTCAACCACAGTCACATAACTAGGTAGCTAGCACCAACGAGTCATTGCGAATCAAATTTGAAACCTTAATATTGCAACAACTATTAATATATTTTATCGTTGAACCAAATAGATTAAAACACGTCAGCCTCTCTCCTCTGCCAGAAATTTGACGGCCTGCTAATTGTGTTGCACCATTTCTCTTAACTATTTATGCACCTTTAGCTTAATCGTCTAAGGGAGACACTTTAGCAACTGTTGGTCTTAGTCAAGATGCTTGGAGATTACCACATTTCTCTGAAAGGGACCCATTGACAAAAGTACACACGTTAAAGTCTGGTTGGCCAAATATGATGCGTCATCATCTCGACCCACCCACCATTAGACCTTTTGATCGTAGTGTTGCACTCTTAGCTTTATGCCCTTGTTTATTTTAATTATGAAAGTGCGACACGATATGAGTCGTCAAGGAATTCAAAAAGGATCAATGTTTAAACTTATTTACAACAAACATTTTGCATTTTCAGCACCCTGTGTCTCCGTAGGGCCTTCACAATTGTATTGTGTTCATGTGCAGGGAGACATTAGATAATGAGTACTTGCAAAGTTCTTGATGGAGTTAGACATGACATGAATTACAAAAAGCTTAAATGTCAAAGAAATTGAAAACGTATGAATATGGTCTCCAACAAACGTTCCAATGAGCATAAAATTCAATGTTTCTTGCATCAAAAGATAACAATTGCGATTAGATGGAAATAAAACCAATTTTTACTATCTCCTAAAAAACTTCATCTACATTGGAATTCAATCATGAAAATAGAGGGAATTGATATAAAGATAGAGAATACGATAGCCAAGCTAGGAATACAAGCAATTTCCCAAAGATTCATCACTGATATTATTAGTAGGATCATTTTCTACTACTCGTAATGCATGATTTGACTGATTTGGGCAGAAATAAGGTTCACACTTGTCAGGTTCAATGAATCTCAAAAGTAATGTTACAAAGAAAAAATTGGATAATAGAATTATTTGTCTATGTGATTGACACTTTTCACTCATTTCTCTAGATCATTTAAGTTTAAGCTATATGTCCCCAACAATATGTTTATAAACACTGACTACTCGCACTGCCATTGGATACATTGCAATGATGGAGCATTAACAAAGACATTTACCATTTTTTAAACCAACAAAATATAATGATGAGGCAAGTTTACCTTCCATAAATCGATTGTCTTATCTCTCGTAACTTCCCTTTTGATTGCAAAAATTGTCAATCATTCCTATAACATTCAGGTACACCAACTGTGAGTGAGAATAGCCTAAGAAATAAGATAATTTTAAATTAAATGAGAAATGATCACGATAAGATGAATAGTAATGTCGAACACGAAATTAGTAACCTTGTCTTCGTTTAAGGTAGACACCATTAAGCTCCAAAGATATTCTATGAGGTTTTTATACTAACCTTTCAACGAATCAAGTGTAATCAATGAAATTAGTTGTGTCAACTCTTGTGCTGAAATAAAAGTAAGAGTTACAACTAACCAAGAAAATGCTAGTATGAATATTTATATTTCTAGCAACGATTCCCATATAAAGGACATCATTAGGAGGTATATTTTTAGATATAAACATAGCCTACAATAGACAAACTTTTCTATATTTGATGATGAAAGGGTAAAAGTACAAAGCTGTGTCACACTTTTATAAAAGAAAAGGTCAACAACACACAAAAATTTTAACTTTAATGACATAAAAATGACATTTATGTTTAAAATTTGAAGATGATGTAAACTAATGAAATGTGTAAAAGTAGATGAAGTTTATGGCTATAATTTTTTTAAATTTTTTTTAACAAGAATTCACATAGTTTTTAAATTTTTTAAGTCCATTTTTTACTTGCTGAAAAATGCTGAAAAATGAGGATCTTATCCGCACCAAAAAAGTATATGCAAATAATCTCTTTTTCCTTTGATTTCAAAATATGTCATAGATAAAATATATAGCTAGTGCAAAAAAGAAGAAAAATTAGTTTTCAATGTATATTTTCTCTGTTATAACTACTCAAAGTCGAACATACTTGAAATCCACAGTTTTCATCTCGTGTCAAATTTCCCCTATCAAATCTACACCATTCAGAAAATAAATTACACACTCTTGAAGATAACTCTCTCCGCTAGTGTTAAATATAAATTTTCAATTT
Source organism: Chamaecyparis obtusa (assembly GCA_027943335.1). Taxonomy (NCBI): domain Eukaryota; kingdom Viridiplantae; phylum Streptophyta; class Pinopsida; order Cupressales; family Cupressaceae; genus Chamaecyparis; species Chamaecyparis obtusa. The sequence continues at coordinate 40,069 of BSBK01000554.1, read as the reverse complement.
TTTTGATAAGCTTTACTATTTTTTTCTATTTTTGAAGCATCTTGTTCTCGAATGTTAAAATACCTACTTGTAGTATTTTGAAATTATAATATATTAGATCTAATTAAAATACTATAAAAATTATGTGATGATAATCTTGACTCTGTGCTCTAAAAAAGGGTATTTTTATATTTGTAAAAAAATATCATTAAAAAGAGTAAGAGTTATTGAAACGTCGCTTTTCTGAAATAATTTTATTTCTTTAGTAATTGTTATAAAACATGCATTTAATAGATATTTCCAATTGGAAAAGGTGAAGAACTTATCTAACTTAGCTAGAATGAATCTAGCTAGACCATATGTTTGACAAAAAATAATTTTAGTTAGAAATACTCAAATTCAGCTGTGCTGATAAGTTGTCCTGAAACGTGACACAGCTTTGTGCTTTTACCCGAAACTATGTACTAAAAATTAGGCTTACATGCCTTACCTTTCTGAAAGGGTGCAAATAATCTACCCTTTGAATGAACAAATAATATAAAATAGTCAAACGAAAGATAAAGAAGTGTTGAGCTCATTTTTTTAACTGGTGCACTCATTTGTTTATGAATAAAGTGGATTTAAGAAATATCTTATTTTTTATTTTTTGGAAATAAAAGTTGAACAAGTGCTTGTCAAAATTCTTCAATGTTGTATTTATTGTCTTTTTAACCAATAATTTTCTTTTGCACATATCAAAGTCATGGAAGAGTTTAATAAACATGAACAAATTCTAAAGAAATCAAAAGATAATACGTTATTATAACTTATTTAGTTGAGTTCAACCCTAAGTTGAGAGACCCAATTACATAAGTCATAACAAGAATTCTAATTACTCTAATTATTTGAATACACAATTGATTTCCATACCAATACAACACAAAATGACTTCTCATGCAAGATCATTCAAACACTCTTTTCCTTCGTCAACTAAAATCTTAGAGTAACTAAAATTTTAGAGGATTCGATATAGAAGTATTGTTTAAGATCGTAGAAGAATACCTTTACTGGAGTATTTGGTTGCAACAACACTATTTAGACTTCAACCACAGTCACATAACAAGGTAGCTAGCACCAACGAGCCGTTGTGAATCAAATTTGAAACCTTAATATTGCAACAACTATTAATATTTTTTTATCGTTGAACCAAACAGATTAAAATGCTTCATCCTCTCTCCTCTGCTAGAAATTTGATGGGATGCTCATTGTGTTGCACCATTTCTCTTAACTATTTGTGCACCTTTGGTTTAATTGCGTAAGGGAGACACTTTAGCATCTATTGATCTTAGTCAAGATGCTTGGAGATTATCCCATTCCTCTGAAAGGGACCCATTGACAAAATTACACACGTCAGAATCTGGTTGGCCAAATATGATGCATCATCATCTTGACCCACCCACCATTAGACCTTTTGACCATAGTATTGCACTCTTAGCTTTATGCCCTTGTTTATTTTAATCACGCAGTGCGACATGCTATGAGTCATCGAGGAATCTAGAAAGGATCAATGTTTAAACTTGTTTACAACAAATTGTGTGCATTTTCACCACCCTGTGTCTCCATTGGGCCTTCACAATTGTATTGTGTTCATGTGCAGGGAGACATTAGATAAATTTCCTTATGTAATAAACATTGTATGTTTTTGACACCCCGCCTTACCGCATTTTCGTAGAAAAGTTTAGAAAGGTTATGTGGATGTGCAGGGTTTCCAATATATCAATTTTCTCCAATGATAAGCGTCGGGGTGATATTTCATTCATTAAACTAATGAAGAAATATAAGTGAATAATCTTGTTGGCGGGTAAAAGAACAATAAGCTGTCACCCTTTTACAAAGGAAAAGGCTAACAAAATCAAAGTTGTTCAACTTCAATAGTATAAAAATGACATTTATGTTTGGAATTTGAAGATGATGTAAACTAATTAAATGTGATAAAATGGATGAAGTTTATGATTAATATTTTTAATAATTTTTTTGAATAAGAATTGATATGTTTTTTAAATTTTTTTAAATGATTTTTCAATTGCTAAAAAACGCTGAAAATTAAGGGTCTAGTTCCCACCAAAAAATTATATGTAAATAAACATATTTTCCCCTAATTTCAAAATATGTCATAGATGACATATATATATCTAGTGCATGAAGAAATAAAAATTGGTTTGTGACCTATATTTTCTCTTTTATAACAAATTCAAATTCCAACTCACCGAAATTGATAGTTTTCATCTCGCAAAATATTTTTCATAAAAAATATATCCTAATCAAAAAAAGAAATATACATTCTCGAAGAGGACTCTCTTTTCTAGTGCACCATATGTTTTTCAAATTTATTTAATATGATTTACTATTTTTTTCTTTCTCCGAATCAACATCTCCTTGACTGTTAAAATACCTACTTGCAATATTTTTTAATTACAATAAACTATGTCTAATTAAATCACTATAAAATCTATATGAGGATATTCTTGACTCTGATCTCTACAAAAGGGTATTTTTTAAAAAAAAATTTAAATATCATTAAAAATATTAGGAGTTATTGAAATGCCACTTTTTTGAAATAATTTTATTTTTATGGTAATTGGACCCAAAGTGGTAGAAAGCATGCATTTAATAGATATTTCCAATTGGAAAAGTTAAAGCACTTATCTAACTTAGCTAGAATGAATCTAGCTAGACCATATTTTTGACCAAAATTAATTTTTAGTTAGAAATACTAAAATTCAGTTGTCCTGATAAGTTAGGGTAAAAGGTGACACCTGATTGTGTTTTTACTGTGGCATAAGTCATGGCGAAAGGATCATGGGAAAAACTATAACTATCATAAGTAAGAAGTAACAAGGGATAGACACCACTGACAACATATGTTTCACCGATTATCGGAATGACACATTATTTTCTTCACTGATGATCGAATAATAAAGGGATAGAGAACATCAGAGGAAATAAGAAATTCAAGATATGTTTATAAGATCTTCCCAATATTTGACTTCTCCAATAGAGATTGGAAACAAAGTGATCGGTAAAGGTTAAAATGATATAGACTGCTCGATTTGATCACCTTTTAAATCTCTCATGTGTGAAAACACAAGACCACTTTTGCAGAAATGGCAAAAAACACATAAATTTTTTTCGTTGGCGCACCTAGGCGCTTAATATTAAGCACATCTAACATTTAATAATGCAAATGCAATGAAATATGATTTGTTTATCTTCGAAAAATGTGATCGCCTTTTAAATCTTGTAGGTGTGAAAATACAAGACATTTTTCATGGAAATGGAAAAAATACACATCATTTTCCATATTGCACCTATGAGCTTAACATTAAGCACGTCTTACATTTAATCATACAACCGCTATGAAATCTGAGCCATTCATCTTTGAAAATGTGATTGTCTCTTAAATCTCGCCGGTGTGAAAACACAAGACAGTTTTTGCAAAAATGACAAAAAACACAACTATTTAACATTTAGCACATCTTACATTTAATCGACCAACCTCAATGAAATCTAAGCCATTGATCTTTGAAAATGTTATCACTGTTTAAACCCTATAGGTGCGAAAACATAAGATATTTATCGACAAAAAAGGTGAAAACACACAACATTTTCATACCTAGAGGTTCATCAACAAAACACTGACTATTAGAAGTAAGAAGTAAATACCCTAGTGACAACATATATTTCACCAATTATTGGAATGACACATTATTTTATACACCGATGATTGAATATAAAAGGTATAGACAACATTAGAGGAACTAACAAAGTCAGGATAAGTTTCTAAGAGCTTTCCGACAGAGTTAAGCTTTGTCAATGGAGATTGTTAAAAAAGTGGGATTTGTTGTTCAATATAAATAGGCCAAGTGGTACCACCCATCGTAGACGTACTCTTAGATCGAGTGCACATGTTGTATCAATTGTGTTGTTGTGACATAACCTTCGTCGTCGATCTTACATGAGATGCACGATGATTACCTTCACTGATACCATGACCCGCGGGAATATAGCTGAAAATTGGCCAATTGCTATTGAAGGGATGGGACCCAGCATTGCATTTGTGTTGTTATCTTTGTCCACCATTTTGACTTAATCACGCAAGCACGGCGGTTTCGTAGCCATTGATCTAAATGAATATACTTGCAGATTATCCCTTTACTTTCCATTGCCTGATAGGGACCCTCTAAGAATTTCTTGTAAAACATGTTCCAACATGACTGGGAGAAGAGGATGTGTCATCGTCGTGGGCCACTATTTGACCCTTACATCGCGCTCTCACACACTTGGTTTTATCTTGTGTATACTTTAATCACACAAGTGCGACGCGACATGAGCCCTCAATATAGGCAGATATTATCGATGTTTAAAATGGTTACAAGAAAGAGGTGAATATCCAAGGGACCCAATGAGGCTGACCCAAGGACAAGTGGCACCATATGAATTGTCGATGATGAAACATGGCACCATATGAATCACTGTCATCAATAAGTGGCACCAATTAAATTGTTGTTGAGGATAAGTGGCAACATATGAATTACTACTGGTGACAGTAGCAGCATATGAATCATTGTTGAGGACAAGTGGCACCATATGAATCTCTAATGAGGATAACTAGGTCCATCCATCATGACTGAGGTCCTAGGTTTACTCACATATTTATTCTAATCATGCAAGTGCGACGTGATACGAGTTGTTGATTAAACTAGTTATGATTGTTGTTTAAAGTGTTTTTTAAGCCTAACATCAAACAAGTCAAAATCTAAACCTAACCCTACAGGAAATTATAAATGAACACCAAACCTAAGTAAATATACATTCATTATCAAATCTAGTGTTTTCATGCTTTTTCTTTATTTACAAATCTATTAATAAACATGTATTGTTTGCTAATTCACCTATACAATTGTATCAGAGTTGCTTATCCAAAGCAGATGATTTCCTACATCAGCGGGTAGGCATCAATGATAGGCGAACAGGCATCAGCGGGTAGCAAGCATTAGCGGGTAGCAGGCAGCGAGCTGTAGGCTACGAAGTGTAACAGGCATCAAACACCAGACACGGGGGCACAGGCAGCGGACTCCAAACAACAAGCACGGGGGCCCAGGTACCAGGATCCAGGCACGGGGACACAGTCTTCAGGCACGGAGGTTGCTTTGGATGCACATCAGGATGGTAGGGCAGCAAGTGGGTCCATTTGTGAGCTTGCAGGCAGGGTAGGGCAGCAGGGTCCACCGCAAGAATGACCTCAGGGAAGGGCCTAGTTCACGGTAGGGAAAGAGATGACCAGGGCCCAGTTTATCAGGCATAGGCAGCTTTGAGGTGTGATAGCTTACTTTGTCTCTTATTGTTGTCTTTTCTTTCTGTCTCTCTCAACTAAACAAGCAATGGAAATACAAACATTGGAAACACAAACAATGGAATTACAAACAATGGAAAAACAAACCATTTCTTTGATAAAAAAAGGGTCAAGAATTTCAAGTGGATGTTGAAACTAATCACTTGGGGCAAGTGAAAATTGCCTCACTTGGCAAGACGGGAAAATACATTTGGGTCAACATCAAATAGTTTAAAGGCATTTTGAAAAGTAGACTCGCTCGCATGAAAGGGTCACATGAGAAAAAACAAGGTCAGAGATGGTGTAAGAAGGAGACAAGACTAAAAGGTGGAGTCAAAATGGGTCCTCCTTCACACTTAGGTGGCAACAATCTTTTGTGCGGCAGTAGTAACTTTGTAGACCCCACCATCTACAACCCTACCTCTACACATCTCGCTTGGTGCCCGAATTTATATGTGCAAGAACTCTTGATGGCCAAGGAGAGGTTGGAACTCCTAGAGGTTAAAGGGAAAGAACGGGACATCAAAATACATGCCCTAACTGCAGAAAATAAATCCCTTACAGACAATAACAATGCTTTAAAAGCTCAAATCTCAGTGTTGCAAGAAACACTATTAGCTGGGAAGCTCGAATGGTAGAACATGAAAGATGAATGGCAGATTTTGAAGGAGGAATGGCAAAACCCGAGGGCTGCTTTGGCAGCAAACAAGAGTATAACAAATACTAAAATGCCTCGGGATAAAGAGTTTCCAATGCACCATGCTAGTTTGCTGGAGAAGGCAGGGTTTGAAGAGGAGAAAAGAAGTTTTTCAAAAGTCACCAAAACTTGGGATAAAAATAGCAAACACTTTGCAGGGGAGGGTGAAGAAGCAAAGACTCATGGGAAGTACACACAAGACAGGGAGGTTAAGGAAAGATAGGTTAGGGCATCCAATATAATTATCAAAGGGATAAAAGACTATGGTGAAGGAGAACACACCCTTGACTTAACGAGGGACTTCTTACAAGAAGTGTTGTTATGGCAAGGTCAAATTAGCCAAGCTTGGTGGAGGGTTGGAAAAACCTACGATGAGAGAGAGAGGCCCATCAAGGTAGTCATGCCTAGCATTCGTGACAAATAACATTTATTGAACAAAAAACAACTTTTGAGGAGTTCTCGCTTCTTCTTAGAGGAGGATCTAACTACGAGACAGCAAGAAGAAAGAAGGATGGAAATGGAAAAAATTAGAATAGCTAGAAATGAAAGCAAAAGAGCTTGGATGTTCAAGGGAAAAGCAGTTATTGCTCATTTTGGCCATTGTCCTAATGTAGAGCAGCAAGTGGGCAGCAAAGGTATGACTACAAACATTTTAGCAGGCAGGGATACGACAAGATCAGCTCCCACTCATAGCGATAACAACTCAACTCTGATTCTTGCACATCAAAACAAATAGCAATCAAATCCAGCCTAGGCTTCCTTAAGTTTAGTTTGTTGGAATTGTAGAGGTTATCTATGGAGGCATGGGCCGGGGTTGGGGCCTATAGCAGAAGGCAAAGACATTATTTGTCTCATAGAGACACATGAGCATGAAGGATGTAAGACTCCTTTGTTTGAAGGTTACTGGAAGGTGGCAGTGTGGAATGAGGCAGCAGGAAATGGTAAAGGTCATGGGGGCATCATGGTTCTAGTAAAAGAAAGGGAAGGACGTGTCATTCAGTTGGAAAAGGTAGATTCTAATAAACAATTCATATGGTTTAAAATCATGGAGAACAATACTCTTCTCAGGATCGCAGCTTGTTACTTTGCTCCACAGGTATCAAAAGCTTATAAAAAGTGTGGCCTAGATCATAATGACCTGTATGTTGCCTTAAAGAAAGATGTTGTTGTTTTCTCACAGCATGGTGATGTCCTTCTTGTCGGCGATTTCAATGCTAGAACTGTAAATTGTCAAGCCAGTATTTTCAGTTATAAAGAAAATGGTAACCCTATTTGGCTCACAGAAAAGATAAAACATCAGTGGGAAAGAGTTTCTGAAGATGCTAAAGGCTGCAATCATTTTGGGGAAGAATTGGTCACTCTATGTGGCACTTTCGATCTAATAATTTGCAACGGTTTGGCTAGATGGTCTAAGTCGGGCAATTTCACTTGCAACACATATAACGGGGCAAGCGTGGTGGATTATGCTATATGCTCGCAAAATTTGTATGAGAGAATTGAGGAAGTTGAAATTGGAGAACACATATGGAATCTCAAATCAAATCATAGACCGTTGTACGTAAATTTGTGTTGGGCAAAGGATAGGCAACTTGGGGCAAAGAACCAATGCTCTCAATAACCCCCTTCCCAAGGTAGAATCTTGTTGACTCCAAAAAATAGTAACATCTTTAAGACTACTCTTATGAGAATATGTAAGGGGATGCAAATATACAGACATTTTAATAGCCATTCATTATCAAGTCTAATCCATGAGGCTCTCTCGAAATGCAAGAGAACAAAAAATAGAAAATATGAAACTAATTGTTTCCCAGTTAATGTGTGGTTTGATAAAGAATGCAAGATGGCAAGAAGAAATCTAAGGGATTCAAATAAAACAAACCTTGACATTAAGGCTTATAAACAGATCCTAAAGAAGAAGAAAACTGGTTTTATGCTCACAAGGAGAGAGGAGCTGATTTTCTTACGTAAAAATAACCCCAAACTTTTTTGGAAAGAACTCCAGCCAAGGAAGAAACAAACTGTAAACACTATTACAGCCACTCAATGGTTCGAATATGCTAGGAAGCTTTATAAACAAGAAGGGGAAATGGACCAACCACCCTTGGTCAACGATACCACTACTCTTTTCAGTGTGCAGGAGATAGAGATGGGTATTAAGGAGTTAGGTAAAGGTAAAGCAAAAGACCTAATTGAGCTTCAAGCTGAGTATCTCAAATGGGGTATGAAAAACCTTGCACCACACATTATAGAAATCTTCAATAATATCAACCATGAGGGGTGTCCTAAAGATTGGACAATCAGCCTTGCTATCCCACTATTTAGGAGTGGTGATGTCAACAATCCCTCCAACTATAGGACTATGATGATCAATCCTCTCTTCACAAAACTTTTTGGCAGCATGATAGAAACTAGGATCAACAAATGGGCAGAAGAAAACAATAAGCGTGCTAAAGGGCAGGCTGGCTTTAGACCAAAGCACTCGATGGTTGATCATTGTGTCACTTTGAGGCACATTATCAAAAAAAGGTGGGAGAAAAAGGAGGAGGTTTTCTGCTATTTTGTTGACTTTAAAAAGGCTTTCGACACTGTCCCTAGGGACAAGCTTTGGCTCAAGATGGAAGAATTGGGGATTCCTACGCATCTCAGAGCTGTTGTTCATAGGATGTATGAAGAGGTGAAAGTCAAAATCAAAACCTCTGTTGGTATTTCAGAATGTTTCAGGAGTGATATCGGGGTCAAACAAGGTTGTCCTTTATCTCCTACTTTGTTTGGCCTATACATAGATAAACTTGAAGAGTGGTTAAACATGCAAAATGGTGAGGGTATATAGTTAGGTGAATTTGTAATAAAGCTGCTCCTATATGCAGACGATCTCATTTTGATTGCCAAATCTACCTATGGGTTGCAAGATCATTTATTGTCTCTTGAGTGCTTTTGCAGAAGGGTGGGGATGCAGATCAATATCAGCAAGACTAAAGTTATGGTTTTCTCTAATAACAAAAAATAGCATCAACATGAGTTTTATTTTGGGGGCAGTGTTCTTGAGGAAGTTCTGGAGTATAAATATCTTGGCATTGGTTTCAACAAACATTTAAATTGGGCAGGTTGCAGGAATAAAAGGGCATTAGGGGGATGGAAAGCTTTTTATGCACTTCAAAACCAGTGTCGTGAAGCGGAGATTTGGGATTGGAAAACTATTCAAACCTTGTTTGATCTTCTTGTGTTGCCAGTTGTTCTTTATGGGTGTGAATTATGGGCCAACAACACTTCAATAGCACAATGGAAGCAAATTGAAGGAATCCAAAAGTGTTTGATCACAAGCAAATTTAAAATAAAAAGTACCATCCCTTACATGATATCATGCTAAGCGAAGTGGGGGCTGTCCCTATTGAGGCACTTGCTATGGCGCACTTGATAAGCTATCTAAAAAGAATCAAAAAAATGGAAGGAGATAGATGGCCTAACATCATCTTTAATGACACATTGTGCAAACGTAAAAAGATGTGGATGCAACAAAACATCAAGTGGATGAGGAAATGGAATATCCATTTCAACTTGTGCCCCTCAAATAACAAAGAAATAAAGGTCTTTGTTATGGAGAAATTTTACAAGAGAAATTGGAGAGATGGGATTGGAAGGAAGAAAATATATTATATCAATGAGTTCAACCCCGCATGTGATCAACTCCAAAAAGCATATATTGGTGCTAGCATTTCTTGGAGAGCTAAAATTCTCATTGCCTAGTTACGTACCAACTCCCATCAACTCCAATGTGAGACCAGGCATTGGAAGAGGCCAAAGGAGACTTGAGAAGATAGAATTTGCATATTTTGCAACTCGGGGAAAGTAGAAACCGAACATCACTTTATCTTAGTTTGTGAAGCCTACAAGGACATCAGGGATAAATTTGTGGATACTATATCAAATAGTTCTTGGCATAGCCTATTCAGCGAGGAGCACATTGAGAAGTTAGGTGGACTCATCGTCAGCTTGCATAAAAAATGGACCGAGTTACTCAAGTCAGCCTAGGTTGCCTTGATGTCCCATAGGCTATGTTTAGCCTCGTGGACGTAAAAAAATTATCTATCTATCTATCAACCTTTCTTCTCGATCTTTTGAAATTTAAACTGCAAAGTACATTCATTTTGGATCTTTGTTCTCCCACTTTGTCCTTGCTGACATTTCTCCACTGCCTGCGATAAGGGTTCATGTCCACTGATGTTTAGGGTTTCTATATGTTTGTCAGAATGATTCTACACATTTTCTTTTACAGTTTCCTATTCGTTTGAATCATTTGTATGTATTAAATCGACAATTTGCATGTGCATCTGATTTTTGGCAGGTAGAGCTAAAATACATGACAACACATCAACCACATACAGGTAAAGTCTTTTGGACTATACTGAGGCTATGAACCGGTGTACTTTCTTTTATTTATTTATTTATTCATTTTTTGTAATGTTGATTACACCTGTTTAAAAAGATTACTAGCACACCTAAAAAAATTATGTTACATAAGCTAAGAGATATCATTTTAACATTGGCACTAGATATTGCTACATAATAATAATATATCCATTTATGAAAGAGATATCATTTGAAGGCTGACACTAGATTTCGTTTAACCCTTTATAATCTATTTTTCCCATAAACATTGAAATTGTAAAGTTGTTCAATTCGAATTTCTATAAAGAAACAATAATCTACTTTGCAAACCATTAGTCTATCAAACAACCATTTCAAACAATTTTGTTGTAGACTAAAACCTATCATATCTTCATGTGAGCCTTCACATTACACAAAAGAGTATAAACCCAACCCTTTGCAGGTAACCTAACATTTATAGAACTATTTGGTAGAAGCTAAGCTCCCGATGAAAAGTGCATGTTAAGAGATGCATAAGATATCATAAGATACATGATGGCATCCATCATGTGATACACAGACGGTAGTGGCAAATAGCAGACGACAACCACAAACGGCAGCAGAGAAAACAAAGCAAGATGGACGTTAATAATTTTTTAGTGATTTGAAAGTTACAAAGGATTATAATTTATTGTGCGTGACATATTTTTAAATCATCTCATCTAGCATATATTTTTGAATTATCCCACCTAACACAATTTCAAATTTATTTGAATAAAATCCCTCCCGCCTGCTTTTTTGTTTCTATTTTCTCCATTTCCATTTTCTTGATTTTTTGGAGAGAGCAATGACATTTCAATGTTACAGAGGTATGTATTTTGTTATGTTATTTCCATTGTCATTTCATTTGAACATAGATTTATGTATAACTTTTTAGTGATTATGTTTCCCCTTTTAGTTGTTTATTATTGAGCTGGTTCATCTACCACAAATTTGGGTGAAAGATTTGGGACAAATCTAATCCATGATTTTTTTCTCCTTTTACAGGCAATCTACTCAATAGATAATTTTCTAGTAGCAAACACAATATTCTATTACCTTAGAAAATCCCAGTTTGGCACTTGAAATGAGAGAAAATGAGATAGTTCTTTTGGCGTCAGCTTTTAACAACTAGCATAATCTTCGTTGAGGCGTAGAAAATAAATGTGAAAGAGGCATAGAAGAGATTTCTTCTATGATATTTCTCAGTTTAGCATTACAATTATTTTTGGTATGAAATGTTATTGTGAGTTGATTTGTTTGCAAACTATTGTGAAGATATTTGTAGGTTTTGTCATCCCCTACTTCACCATCTTCCTCATAAATGTTTCAGATTATACCTCTTCTTAAATCAGGCATTCATATTTAAAATTTTGTTTCATGATTAAAATAGTGCAGCGTAAGAGTTTAATTGTAGAGATCTTGCAAGGAGCATAAAAATAGGTAAAAGGCATGAAATTTAAGACATCTTAATCACCTTCTACAGTTTGGTCGATCAACATGGCCATTTTGTTGTTAAAAAATTGAGACACCTCTGTTAATGGTGTGTAATGAGATTACACTGTTCTACATAATCTTTCTAGATTGACTTCAATTTTGGGGTTTTAATTTGTATATATCAATGGCAATGAGTATTTTAATGCTTTGCTCCTCCCTACACAAGCAAATTTCAATTTTTAGCATTTGTTTTCAATTTTTGTAACAAATGGTTGGAGGTTGAGCACTAGACATCCCACTGGATGAGAACTAAAAACAAGCAGCCATATTGATTTAAAATTTTGGGCAGGATTTAATATTATGTCGATAGTGGGCGAGAGAGTAATTTTAAAAAATAACGACATGAATCAAAACTTTTGTTACCATCCTGGTCAAATCTTTGTTACCAGTACCGAAACCATTCGAATAAATTTATTTCTGTAAGAGGAAATACAACAAAAAACACGAAAAGAAGAAGAGACAACAGCTACAGGGGGAATAATCGATCCACCCACAAAAGTATAGGCTCGAAATTCATCAATAAATTGAAATGAATTTCATCAGTGGTTGAAGGAATAAAAATCATCTTCTCTGAAATCAATCGCTTAGTTTTAATCGTGCTTGCACGATTAAATATAAGATGGAGGAAAGGTTCACTACGTAGGTGCGAGCGGTGGAAAATGTTGTGAGTTTTCAACCATTTTGTTGAAAATGATGTGTGTTTTTGCCCCTGCATTATTTTTTACCTGCATTGTTTTTGCACCTGACAATTTTTTTACCAGTAAGTGAGACACAACTTAGGATAGAGTATTCAATTAAGGAGTTATAGTTTAATTGATACACTTGATCATATGTCTTTTTTATTCTATCAACTATTAATATTTAAAATTGTCATAAACATAAAAATTATGTATGATGCTCTGCTCTGCTTTAGCGAAAATGTCAAAGCCCTTCCACACAAAAGAAAAAAAAAATTCCACAGTGTCCCTGGACGCACAGTTGATTTTCTTTAGTAAAACCAAGTATGCACAGTGCTCAAAGCTCACATCAAACTCAGTACTCGACAATGATAGGACTATCGAGCAGTCTTCCCCTAGAACCATCTCTAGGGCACCACTATGGGAGCTACTGAATCTTGTCCAAAACAACCTATGGCTGCCTGCTCACAAAAAAAATGCCAAGAGGGCTAAGCACCATGATAAGAAACACAATACGCAATTCTTTCCCAAACATCAAGTGTCTTTTTATCTGTCTCTCAACAATAAGTTTGATAAGCTCAGCACAGAAGGAGCATTATTATACTCTCCGCCCCACAGACGCCCTTTGAGATCTACTTCTAAAGGTAAAGTTTTCAACCCTACAGTTATGCAGCAATATTTGTTCAGCCCCTTCAACATTTCTCAGAATTTGCAGGGTGTGAAGCCCTACACCCCTCTGCATCGTGTCACTAAAGGTATGACTAAAAAATGACAATCTGATTCTAAATTCAAAGTTTCTTTAGATCCTCCTACAATATACCCAGCTATAAGTAGTAGAGATAAAACCAATAATCGGCATCAACATACATTAGTTAAGAATAACTCAGTTTACTCTCCCCCTCACAAGAGAGTGGATAGTTTTAGATTAAATTGTTGTATAGAAGAAGATACCAAGAGACTAAACAATATCCCTAATTACCCAAACATCTCATTTTCTGAAGAGGAATTCACTAACCTAGATCTTAAAGATGGTTGCATAGAAAATATCCAAAAACGTGTGTGCAGGTTTTGAAATTATCTGCAGATGGAATGGAGTTGGAGCCTCAGTCTGGGATATAGCAGACTGGCTGAAAACCCAATGGCACAAAAAGGTAGCGGTATCAATCCTTTCAAAAATTTTCATATATTTGAATTTTAGTAATAAAGAAATGAAGAAGAAGGTTCTATTAGAAGGATGCCCTAAATTCAGACATATATCTTTTACTATCTTTGATTGGATTCCCCTCTTTAATCCTAAAAAACTAATTGACTTTATGGTAGACAAAGCTATCCTCCTTAAAAACATTCCCTTGGAATGGACATGGCAGGAAACCCTCAGAAAAATAGGCAATAGTATTGGTAAGTTCATAGGAATTGTTCAAAATGAGTATAATCAAGCAGAAAAAATAATTATAGTTAAAATGAATCTACATAAAAAGATAATCCCTCCTATAATATTATGCTTTAAATCAAGCACGGTGGTCATTAACCCTACTATTCTTGATGACTATATTGAGGAGATGGAAGATTCCCCTATTTTCCCTATCAGTTCTGTAGTAGCTCCTAGCCACAAACTGAAGGATATGGATATTAAGGTAGATTTTCTTGAACATAAGGGAGGATTTTCTATCTACAATATGCCTCGAAAGACTATGGGGAATGCATCAACACCTCCCAAACATAATAACCCTCAGACCACACCTTTGGTCGCTGGACTTGGAAAGGAAGAACAGAGTAAGATTAAGAATGCAGAACATAGCCATGACAAAATTTCTGATTGTATTCCCACCTCTGAAGTAATTAGGTATGACAATTTTGAGGAAGAGCTCAAGGTAGATCAGGCAGAGGACAGTAAAGAAGATACATATGATATAGTACCCAAGATCAACAAGGAACAAGCTCCTGTTATGGGCTCAAGTTACGAAAACAAAGGGCCAAAAAATTTAGTAAGTATAAGCAATCCTATGAAATCTACTCTAAATGATTCAGGCCTTGATATACCCTCTATAATAGAAAATAAGTTTATGGAAAATATAAGCAATCATATAGACGATATGACACTTGATAAAGAAACTGAAGTAGAGAGGTGTATTCGTGAGGTTAATATAATTTCAGAATATTTAGGTGAAGAATTTACAGATGATCTGATGGATGCACTTATAGATGAGATTTGTGACAGCGTGGAATTAGCCCTACAAAGAGAACTCTTAATCAAGAACATAATGCTAAATAAGTATGGGAAGGTAGACAGAACATAAGATATAATTTTGGATCATCAGGATACTGTACCTCAGATTAACCTTGCTTCAATAGTATCAGTGCCTGTAAAACCTGAAGAACTCAAGGAAGCACTAGGAACCAATTCGGACAATATCCTAGAAGATTATGGCAAAGATATTATAGACCGAGAAGATTCTCTCATTGATTTAGAGAAAGGGCAGGAAGAATGTGAGTAGAATATTATTACAGAGTTTTTTCCTAGAAGCAATGATTTAGCAGAGGTGGAAAAAGAATCTTTCAGCTGTTTGAATGGGATAACTAATAAGGATAGATAGTTAGGTATTGCTATGAATAGGGAAGGCCTTTCATATCCAAATATCCTTAAGATCAAGAAGAAGAGAGGCAGGAAATCCATCAATGAACTGAGAACTTTAGCTGGTAATGCAGACAATCAACAAAAATTATATGATATCCTAAAAGCTGGCAAGGGGAAGAGCCTTCCCCAAGGGAAATGAAACTAACAAACTAGAATGTTAGGGGTCTAAAAGCCCCTAACAAACAAAGATTAATTAAAAGATACCTTAATACATTTGAATCAGAAATTATAATATTATAGGAAACCAAATTAAATAAAGAGGAAAGTTTAAGGTTTAGTCTTAAATTGGGCATATGGAAAACATAAATCATCCCATCCACAAGAGCTTATGGGGGTCTAGCTGCCTTATGGGACCCTCGGGAAATAATGATTGAGGTATTAGCTAAAGATAATAATTGGATGGTACTAGATGTTAATAGTCTAAAGACAAATCTAAAATTTAAACTTATTAATATATATGGACCTGTTCAGAATGAAGAAAAAAGGAAAGTATGGCAGGGAATACAAAACCAAATTGCATCTAATGCTGAAGACATACACATATTAGGAGGGGACTTTAATGCCATATTAGATATTAAAGAAAAATTTGGGGGGTCTCAATATATCTCGCAGTCACAAAAAGATTTTAGACAATGGGTCATGGACAATAACTTAATCAATATTAACACCAATAATGGAGTATATACTTGGAACAATAGAAGATCGGGCTTCAACCAAATTGCAGAAAGATTGGATAGATTTATGATTAGCGGAGATACTGGAAATTTTAATCATCTTTTAAATGCAGAAATTCTTCCAAATGCGAGGTCAGACCATTACCCAGTAAGGCTCTCTATTATGGAAAACTGTAAACCATCTAGAAACCCCTTCAAGTTTGAATTCATGTGGTTCCAAGATGAGGAATTTATGTACCTAATAGAACAGTGGTGGAAACAGATAAAAGTGTCTGGATCTAAGATGTACTATCTAGTAGCTAAACTTAAGATATTAAAGCATAAGATCCTAGATTGGAACAAAAACAATTTTAATAATATTTTTGAACAAAAAAATCAAACTGAGCAAGAGTTAGAATGTCTCAATAATTTAGTCATAGAACAAGGGATGAATGAAATAAGCTACTTTAAAGAAAAAGAACTATTGGCTAAATATAATGAGATTTTATTAAAAGAAGAAATATTTTGGAAACAAAAGTCCAAAGAGACATGGCTGAAAGAAGGAGACTGTAATACAAAATTTTTTCACAATAGTACTAATAACAAAAGGAATATAAATAGAATTTCAAAAATTAATGACGAAAATGGACAAATCCTAGAGGACCCCAAACTTATTTCTGAACAATTCATTCATTTCTATCATTCTCTTCTTAACAATTAGGAGGTCGCTGACCTCAAAGCCCAAACTAAAATGTTGAAGGCTATTCCAAAATTAGTTACGGAGGCAGATAATAAATGGATTAATAGTAAGTTTACCCTAGAAGAAGTTAAAAAAGCCTTATTCCAGCTTCACCCGGAAAAAGCCCCAGGACCAGATGGTTTTCAGGCAGGTTTTTTTCAAAAATGTTGGCATTTTTTAGGAGAAGATATTTGGCAAGTAGTGGAGGCTACCAGGAACTCTAGTACACTATTAACTGAAATCAATAATACATTTTTCACACTTATCCCTAAGAAAAATGATTTTATGGAGCTAGGATATTTTCGTCCAATTTCCCTTTGTAATACCATTTATAAGATCCTTTCCAAATGTCTAGCAAATAGACTTAAAACACTCCTTCCTAACATTATTTCAGAAGAACAAACCGGTTTTGTCCCTAATCGATCAATCCTAGATGGGATTATTATAGCCCAAGAAATAATACATACAGTGCAATATAATAAAGAACCATGTATGCTTATTAAAATTGACATTCAAAAAGCTTATGATAAAGTAGACTGGAGGTTCCTATGTAAATGTTTGGAAGCATTTGGTTTTTCCAAACAATGGATTAACTTGATTTTCAACTGTATTTCAACACCCAAAATCTCATTACTCATCAATGGTACCCCTGAAGGTTTTTTTGAAATCTCTCATGGTATTAGACAAGGAGACCCACTTTCTCCTTTCCTATATGTTATCATGGCTGAAGCTCTAGGTAGAACCATAACTAAGGCTCACCTCGATGGCAAAATCTCAGGAGTCAAAGTCTCACAACATGTACCAAATATAACTCACCAACAATTTGCTGATGACACTATTCTCCCAGGAGCCTCCAATTGTAAAGAAGCTAAGGCTTTCAAAGATGTTTTGGACATATATATGAAAGCGTCAGGGCAGCAAGTGAATCCTAGTAAATCTAAATAAAAAATTGTCAATACTCCGGCAAATAAAGAACGGGAAATTTGCAAAACTCTAGGTTATAAAATTGGCAAGTTTCCTTGTAAATATCTAGGTATTCCCTTGGCAAAGGTCTACATAGCTCTAAGCTATGGCAACAAGTGCTTTCCAAAATTCAAACTAAAAAAGGTACTTGGAAAGGAAAGTGGCTTACTAAAGCTGGTAGAGCCACAATGATTAAATCTGTACTGACTGCTATCCCCACCTACCAAATGTCAATACTCCCTCTTCCACTTAACATCAAAGCTAGTCTTGACAAACTCCTAAGGGATTTTTACTGGCAAGGTACGGCAAAAGAAAAAAAGTTAGCCCTAATAAGATGGGAGAACCTATGTCAACCAACATCACATGGTGGATTGGGTATTAAAAATCTTCAATGGCAGAATAAAGCATTGGGAGCCAAGCTCATCTGGAGATTATATAAGGAATCAAACAGTAAATGGGCTACAATCTTATTGCACAAATATATCCTAGAAGTAGATCCCATCAATATATTCAAATTGCAAAACCTTGCTAAAGGCTCTCGTATTTGGAATTTTATTAAAGAATCTAGAGAAGTCATTAATAATTTACTCACGTGGGATATAGGTAAAGGGGATAAGGCCCTGTTTTGGGAAGATTCATGGGGTGGCTTTACGTCCCTCAATAAGATGGGTTTTTTGCAAAATTTTATTGAAGAGTGCAAAAACATTAAAGGAATATATTTAGAGAATTATGTCACTAATGATGAGGAACCAGTATGGAAATCAGTTAATAATATTCCAATAAACGATAAAGAAAAACAAAAACTCATTGTTATTCTCAAAGACAGAGAAATTACTATTAAAAATAGGCCAGATATTCTTAAGTGGGTTGGTTCTAATAATGGAGAATACACTGTGAAGGAAGGATATAATAATATTATTCAAACGCATAACATGGATACCCTAGATATCCCTCTAAACCTTTGCTGGAATAAGGTATGCCTTCCTAAGGCAGGAATTTTCTTGTGGACAGTTATGCAAAAAATAAAATTAACTGCAGATAGACTTAGAAAGCTTGGCTTCAAAGGTCCATCCAGATGTCCTCTATGTGAATGCCAAGAAGAGGATGCCAACCATCTGCTCTTAAATTGCACCTATGCTCAAAACTATTGGGAATGGTTACGATATTGCCTAAATTGGAACTCAGCCATGCCTTGTGATTTGGTAGATCACCTTAAAGCATGGCCAGCCCTTAACAAAGATAGTTTGTACCAAGATATATGGACAATCTCCCCTTCTATTCTTGTATGGGAAATCTGGAAAGAACAAAATAGAAGGATTTTTACAAATCAAAAATTGGAATGGAAATCAATCGTTAACAAAATTGAAGCATCAATTGTTGAAGTAATTAATAGTAAAATTTGAGATAATATTAGTTTTGAAGATTCCTTTAAACATTGGGACAACAATATCATATTCATGTGGTCTGATTTGGCAATTCCTCCACTATATGGTAAAGGGGGAACTAAATCAAAATCAGACAGAAGTACATGTAAATGGACGCCTCCTCGAGAAGGATGTTATAAATTAAATTTTGATGGAGCTTCTCAAGGCAACCCTGGAATAGCAGGTATTGGTGGGGTTATTCGCAACTGGAATGGAGAAATAGTCTCTAAATATGCTCGACCCATAAATCCTACAACTAACAATATGGCAGAATGTAACGCATCTTTAGAAGGTCTTAAATTATGCAAACAACTCAGTATTACTAAATTAATAGTTGAAGGTGATTCTCAAATAGTTGTCAATGCTATTAGAACTAGAAAGACCCCTAATTGGATACTTAATTCGAGAATCGAAGACATTAGTGTAATCCTTGATACTATTCCCCAGTATGAAATTAAGCATATTTACAGAGAAGGGAATACTAATATAGACCAACTAGCCAATCAGGGTGCAAATGGTGAAACGGTATAGGAACTAGTCTGCTAGAATTAGACAGTCTACTCCCCCCTCATAACATAATCATCTTTCAAGCTAACTGTATAATATAGAAATGAATCTCAAAACCTAGAATATTATTATACACCCTTGGCTTTATCTGAAGGTTTACAATAGCTTATTCTAAGAACTATAGTATGTTGTAACTAGATATTTAACATTAATAAAATTAGTCTGTTCTCCTAAGTATGAATATATGTTAGCTAAATAGAAATTTGTATTTTCAGATTCACAAAGATATATTTCTAAATTCTCTTTGCCAATCTCTGGATTAAGGATATGCAAGTCAAAACTGATAAGACTTTACAACATCCACAGATATAATATATTTTGCTACAAGTCAATCTTGGCCCTTATTATAGACTCTAATATTTTACATTCTCTTCCCCTATTTAGAGACACTCCTGGTTAGGTTCGTCACAAGCCCTTCCTATAGATAGGAGTTTCCAAATAGCTTGAACCTTGGTTTATATGAGAATTGGAATTCCCATTAGTAGGCTAGCATAATTATTACTGAATTCTGACTGTGCTTGAGATATGAGCAGCCAACCTTTTTAGAGTTGTTTCTCTTGGGTATACCGGTGCATTTTCTTAAGTATTTGTATGAATTTCTTTAGAAGATTTTTAAGATTAGTAATTGTCTCCTTTAACATTGGCTGTAATAGTTGGTGTAGAGTCAATAGAGACACAAGTTTTAGCAGAAAGGGCCATATCCATAGTGTTTATCCTAGAATCTCAGAGTTATAACTACTTTTCCCCTCACCCTCTACTTCATGGATTTGCACATACTCATAGTTAGCTAGAATACATAGAAGTATTTAATCTAAGCCTCACCGCATTCTCAATTCCTTATACCTATTAAATGTAATAGGTCGATTTGGCTTAACAATCGCAGCCATTCTTACATGTATTTAGAAAGGCTAATATGAGCTATACCTAGTTTATTAGAGAGATATCTGGTTAGCAATTTTCTCGTTATTTTTTTAGAATTTGACCTTATCATAATCAAATGGTCCAAAATAGTCAATCCTTGACTCTTTAAACTTTTATACTTTGGAGACCAGGCAGACCAGTCTTGTTTATCTGTAGGTATCCTCTAGAGGTATCTATCCTCTATATACTAGACAGAGCATTATAATCTTTTTTCGCTAGGCCATAGTTGGTCTTTTTGTTCATAAATACAAGGAGTCATCTTTTCTTTAGCTTTTCTTATCGTAGTTTAGGAGAATTTCCCCAATTTTAGTTATATATAGGTCTCTTCTTTTCAACCCTCTAACCACTTAGACTTATTAACTCATTTGATGTTTCCCTAGGCTTTGCCCCCTACAAGAAGATTCTTGTGTATAATAGGTACCCCATCATACATAGAGTAGTCTTTTAATGATGTCTAATTTTTGGTAGGCAAAGAATCATATTAAATCTAATCGTTAATTGCCTACTACTATGACTCTTCCTTTGAATTATTATATAATGGCTTTAAACCCTCAGTAGCAGGCGAATCTCATGATAAAAGAACCAAGAGGCTTGTATTTTTACAATGATCACCTTTTAAGGATTAATTGCTATAGAATATCTTGTACTCCACAATGATTTAGTAGGGCTACCCTTAATGATGAAATGATAAGAGATATCTTTCTTTCATTAAGGAGCACTAAGTTTTTAGTTTGCCCACTTAGAGGCAAGTATAGTTATTACAATTACTAACTATTAGTTTGTCTACATATTCATCTCATGTTAGTTTCATATTCTTTAGCTAGAGATCCCTTCACAGTCAAGAAGGGACATCCTCCTTATATAGGTACTCATTTAGCCCCATCTTAGTCTTTATCCGTGCTTATTAGCTTTCTGTTCTTTACAGGCTCACTAGAATCTTTGTGATTGATTCATCGATCACTCATGAGTCGATTTCTTATGCTTTTTATTTGATTTAGTATTTTTTTTTTTCTTTTTTAGTAATAGGTCTGCTTAGTATAGGTTTCCTCCCTTGGCGCCAGTAATATTATCAATTTTTAAGGCTAGTTTGGATTGTCGATTCTTATCATGTTTTTCTCCATTCCTCACTACTTTCAACCCCTGGATATAGGTTGAGTTCTCTTTAGGTTTTCCTTTAGGATATTATTGATCCTCCCTTTCGGTTAGACAATCATACTACCATATACTAGTATTAATATATGAGTATTAGCTCTTAGCCTCTTCCAATCTTAAATAGATTAATTGGAAATAGAATGATTTCTTAATTATCAACTAGGACTGAGCCCATATCCTCTTAATGATATCATATAGTACAATCATTAACTGACTTAACCCATTATTAGCCCCCTGATAGATCATTTAGGTTATCGGGATAGTGGCAAATCACTTCATCAAATGTCATCATTACTAAATGCCTAAGCCTCTTCCCCATCATTTAAAATTATTATGAATAACAAACACTAGCTCGTTAGCAACACCTAAGATGAAGAACTACTCATGTTTTGCATACCTGAAAATAATGATTAATCAAAGCTACCACTTTATCCCAATAGGAATGCTCTGTATAAATAGATTTCAGAAACCACTCATTAGTTAGCGAGTTTGCTCAACCTAAGCTCATGATGATACATAGCTGGATAGGAAACTATTCATGGAAATCATTTTAGGTTTAGCCCTCAGATTTATATACCACCCGCAATTGACACAAACCTTGTCCCAGTATTACTTCTCCAAGGCCCAAGTTTAGCCATCCATGGAGTCGAGACTGCTCACATTTTACACCAAAGGTAATAGAGCGATGGCCTTTAGAGGTCCCATTCTGTCGGAACACTGGAACCAGGTTCTGACTCCACTACCAGATTCAACTAGAAGGGTTGTGGAGAGAGCGTTGGGAGACTAGTACTTTGACAATGATCATACATATAGAACCAACAGATCCATCATAGGACTCTTCATAGCTATATCAATCTTCACAGGAAAAACAAAGGAAGAGGTAATATAGGTGGAAAGGGAAATATTTGTTGAGGACCATCTTGGTGGACTGGAGAACATGGTTAAGTGTGTTGACAATCACCTTACAATTCCATATCCAGAGGTGACGATGAAAACTGAGATAGACAAGCTGGATGAAATCCCCCAGTCACAACGTATACCTGTGATAACCTTTAAAGATGAAGGAAGGTTTGATATTCACTGGCTGGAGATGCTAAGAAATCTAGACTACCTTTTCCATGAGGTCTTGTCTGAGGAGGTGGAAATGGAATGGCTCCTCAATTACTGGTGTAAGGAGGGCTTCAAGATACCAAGCAACCTTGACCAAGTTAAGCCATCAAACCTTCACATCATGGCACCGAAAATCTCCAAGTGTACCCAACACTCCAGGAAGGAAGCTGAAGAAGTTGAATGTATCATGGTGATGGTTAAAAATGAAACCATGTGGAGGTGCAATGTAGTTCAGGAAGATGAAAACAATTGATAGTGGACGTCAAGTATCAGCCATTGGAAGATGGTGTATACCTTTATAAATAGATAGTGTTTGAACTTTTGACTTAGATACTATAGTTTCAGACTTGAACATAATACCTTGTTGATATAGTATACTATCTATATGTCTCTGCGTACTTTACTCATATATTCATGGATATATAGTAATATGGTATAGTTTAAAGTTTTTTTCTTTCGATGAGTATGAAATGATCTTATATTTAAAATTGGAGTAATCATGGCTTTTTTTGTTTCAACAAATAGATTAGATCTCAAAGGCATAGTCTTTACTTATCTCTCATCTAGAAAATTTAAGCCCCTTTGTGTATGCATCCTAGATACCCTTAAGAACCCCATGGCCCAGAGAGTCAGTCTTCATTCGGAAGAGATGGATCAAGTAGGAGAATGGATATGGTTCTCAGTGAACTATGAGATGTTTCTAAGAAATCCTGGTATTGCACGTAGATCATATTAGAGATGATAGTGTATCCCTTTCTCTGCATATCTTTATAGTTAGCTTCCCAGTGTATGAATAGTCAGATTAGTACTTGTAGGATCCAATAGACTCAGGTAAGTAGGACTTCCTAGTCTATGGTACTTATTAAACAACTTAAAATTTTCTTTAGATTTTTGCATATGAACACTTTACCTTAGCTGTAAGGGTCTTTTAAATTATGGATGCTTGCAAACAAATATACTGATTCCCGCATTATATTTTTAACATAACTATGTTTAAATGTGACTATAACATAGTGGTCTCCAGGAAAGTAGTATTTTTTGCTAGATATATACTCTGGTTACCCTCATCTATATATCTAATATGACAGGTTGTGATTTTTATTTTCTTCACATATAACAATTTGGTAACAAGGTTTTCACTCAACTCTTTTGTGTTCCTTATGTTAAATATTAGGAAAATGAGGTCGATTTTCTACCAATAAGATGCTTTTAGGAAGATTTTCATCTAAAAACATATTTTATTTGATCCCAGGATGGAAGAGTAGGTGAACAGATATATATTTATACAAACAATCCTTTTTTACATTGGTCACCGTATAACCTTTATTAAGGTAATGCCTCGGCTCCCTCTCAGAAGGTTTAACAGTTGTGATGAGAGACACTTGGTATTCTATCAATCCTTGTTACCCAATAGGTTAAACACTCCCTATTAATACCCTGGGTCCATAGTTCCATATCCAATTCGAGTCTCCATAACCGATAGCATAGGATAACATGGAGTATTCAACTATACTCACCTGCAGCAGGGGCCAATTGGCTTTCGAAGGAAAAATCAAGCCAAAACATGTCAAAAAGATGCTTAGGGATAAGCAGCCCCTCATTATTAGAGCTATCTTTCGTATCCTAGGCAAGGATTTTATCAACTCTGCTGATAAAACTAGGACTCTTACCAATATTACCTCCCATTTTCTTTCAGTCATTTCCTCATTGGACATCGATGAACAGGTATTATGGAGCCTCTGTAACAAAAATTTTAAAAAGAGATTCCTGGGCAACCTCAAATCAGCTCTACATCACCTTAAAAAGAATAATGTCTACAAAGACTATGATGCGGCTCCTACCCCTTTGTACTCATCCATCACTGACACTAAGGATATAGAAGACTTCAAAGAGATAGAAGACATAGCCAAGAGAAACACTCTCTTTTTGATATATCACTTGCGTATACTTAAACCTGAAAAGGGAGACTGGTTCTACACATACCAGCATCTAGATGAAGTAGCAACTTCAGATTTGGAATGCCTTGCAGAACTAGAATCGGGGAAGTTAATTGATCTTTGGTTGGATGAAGGTACAAAATATTAATAAAAGGAATTTCCTAATAAAATATGGACTGATTTGAAGAAAGTCCTTTAGTGCTTCAATAAATTAGGATTTTTGTTTACTCCCCCCTTTGGATTGTTACAACAATGTTATTAATGTTAGCATCCTATAATTTCCACAAGAATTTATCATCCCCTCTCTTTAATTAGGATGCCCCTATCTACACTACTAGGCAAGCATTATCCTTGGCAAAATTTTCTACCGCTAAAATGGGGCATTCACTATGGATAGGTATACTTCAAAGGTATTGATTCTATTGCATGGTAGACAGTTAGTATGGTGCAACTTAAATGAGGAGAAGTCTGTACTTTCAAGGATTTCTCCATGAAAATTCTGTTTAATTATATTGAGGGATAATTGAGGACCAAGATCATATCTTACCCCCTATGTCTGTGAATACATTAGAAATCAATTTTTAACTAACCCCCTAGCATTTTACTTTAAGGATTGTTCTGAGTTTCATAACAGATAGATCATAAATTAGTCTTGTAGTCTACCTCTTGCTAGGATCTTTGTTTTTAGAATATATTTTTAATATCTTTATTGGGTAGTCAATGTATGTCTTTACGTCAATGGAACCCTGATCTTTTGTTTGATTTAAGGAACATACCTTCTTTGAACATTGTTTGTTTGTAAACTTAAAGTACTTCGAACTACAAAAATTAGCTCCTCTCTTTACTAATTACTAGTTAGCTTTTAGGTAAGCTGTAATTTACTATAAACCATTAATTAGGGGGACACCTTACAGCATCATTATAGCATAACCTAAATGATATAGCAATCAAGTAGAATCTTTGTTTAGACATGACTAAGTGGACTCAAGATTAATTCAAACTATAGAGTAAGATGGTTTCTTCTTCTTGATATTTAAAGGATCATGGAACTTATGGTCAAGCATATTTTCCCTACTCTTTAACATTCAATAACATAAGGATTTCATTAGAGTTTATTATCCTACTAAAGTAAGACTGATTTCCTAACCATGTGGTAAGCTTTTTATAGATGTTGCATCTAGTATTTTTTGTGTAGTGTTTCTGTATATAGGACAGCTGAGACAGGGAATTGAGAGGTTTCGAGTACTTCATACTAAGTATTTCAGAGTTACATCAACCTAATCGGCTATCACAAGAATCAAATATCAGGATTATCAAATTTTTATCAGGAGGTTGCCTTTCAAGCAACCATTGTAAATGAGGGTATGCCCTCATAATATTGTATGTAATATTGTCTCTGAACTAAGGTCCCGGGCTAGACTGGAGGTTTTCTTCTCCATTCTTTCCTACCAGTGCCCGCACAGAATGGAGCTTTGTATTTTATCTCTTCTATGTTAATAAAACTCTTTGGCCTAGGCCTTTTACCGATCAAAAAAAATAAAATTTGTCATAAACATAATAATGACACATTCAACTTATAAATATTTTGATCAATTAAATATCTTTGCTCATCAAATTGATAAAAATGACTTCTAAAACTAAATATTGACTTCTTTTCTAATATTGTAATGTAATATATAAAATGAAAATGATACAATATCTACATTACCAAATTTTTAAAAAAATACTTCTTAAAATTGATTGTAAATATAACATAAAGAAGAGTCAACATTTATTAAATTAGGAAGATTTCGTTCAATTGAATATTTTTTGAAATAAATTTAATAGAAGTGATTTTGCTTCATTTTCTAGTAAAGTAAAAAGAGTTGAAAATAATATAAAGCCACTTTTTGTTCATTCTTTATTAATCACATAATGTAATTTTAACTAATAAAGTGAAAAAAGTTAAAATAATGTAAAATGACTTTTTGTTGATTCTTTTTTATTTGCATAAGCTAGTAACTATTATTTTAAAAATTTAAAAACTGTTAATAGACACTTTCTAATTTGTTTTAAAAAAATTCCATTACAAGTCCAAAAAATTTCATCTTTAATTGTTTACTTAAAACTACACTTTCTAATTAAAAAAATGTCTTTTTTTATAAAAACTTAATTATTCAAGTTTCTAATTTTAAAACACTTTCCTTTTCATTGTAAATTTTATTTCTATTATACTTAAAAACTTTTTATTGGCTTTTTCATCTATGCAATTTTAATGACCAATAAGATTGTTTTTGAAATTTTTCTATATATTTCTTTCATTGATGTTTCCAATCATTTTTAGTGATCAATTAATATGTTTTCAAAACTGTGGAATATATTTTTTACCTTTAGAGTTATGATTTATGGTTTAGGATAAAAATCAAGGATTAAAGTTAGGGTTAGGATTATAGTTAGAATTAGGGTTAAGATTAGGGTTTTAGTTTAGGATGACGATTTAAGATTATGATTTTCTTAAGTAAAATTATAATATGGATTCACGCTTCCTTCTCTTCTTATCTGCATAACTAGGTCCATATTTCAATTTCCCAATTGTTGTAGTTGTTCTTTGAGTAGTACAAGTGCCTTTATTTTATAGTGACTTACTAGAAGGATGGGAAGGAGTTATTTTAAATGGAGATGATGAAAATTTTATCACTTCAACTGAATAATATATAACAACAAAGAAGGATTAATGACTTTAGTTGACTAAAGTGCATCTATTATAGAGATAGTGCTACATAAACTAGTTGTACCCCTTGTTTAATAGCCAATATTATCATATGAACCTACTTAAGGGATTCATATATGTTATATATGATAGACATAATTTTCTTTATTTTATACCTCTTATAATAGGAGGATAACTCTTTTGTCCTCTCTTCTTTTATTTTTCTTTTCCCATTTCATCTTTATAATAGTGCAGCCATCTAATAGAATATTGCCTACCTTTTAATTTATGATCTTCACTTCACATTTTTTTGTTATTGTATAATTGATCAATAGAAGAGGTATACAATCTATATTTATCTACCATCAAAGCAAAGGTTAGCCTTCCCAACCTTCCTTTTTAGGAAACTTCAAGATATGTGCACCCAAAAGAAAACTACTTTCTCCATTTTATTTTACTATAAGGATGTGATAGGATTTCATTGGAGATATGAAGTTGAAGGTTGAGTTATGAATTTTAATTTTGAACATGTAGAATCTCAATTCATGGTAAGTAAAATGTATTTTTCTACTTATTTGATGTTATCTCAAATGAATCATTGGATTTCACAACCTTCCTCTTATTTTAATAGAGGCAGGTGCACCCAACAATAGTGTATTCCTCAATCCACTCCACTATAAAGTTGTGATAAGATTTTATTATAAATATAAAGTTACATATTTAATTACACGTCACAATTTTAAACCTTCAAAATCTTTGTTCGTGGTTTGTAGGATATAGTTTTTCTAGATATTGACAATTTTCAATAATAGTGAAAAAATGATATTATTGAATGATATGGAAAAATGAAAAAAAAAAAGAAAAGATAGTGTAGTGTGTATTCATTTTGTAATGCCATCATAATCCAAGTGGAGGAAAGGGAATCCTCCATTCTCTCTTATCCTTTTCACGAGAGGATAAATGAAGGAAAAATCCAAACACATGCCAATGATATCCTCCTACAAAGGGGGAGAGAGAGAGAGAGAGGGAGAGAGAGAGAGAGAGAGAGAGAGCCTTGGAAAGATACATGGATAGAGGGTAGGAATGTGTGTGTGTGTGTGTGTGTGTGTGAGAGAGAGAGAGAGAGAGAGAGAGAGAGAGGGCAGGAAGGTGGGAGAGAGCATATGTGTATGTGAGAGAGAGGGGGGGGGCAAGAGGGTAAGTGTTGTGTGTGCTTGAATGTGACCTCTAAATCAACCACATACGCAACATAGTCATTACTCCTATGGTCAAATTACGAAGAGAATATGAATTATTCAATCCGAAATTCATGAGGAAGCGACCTGTTGCCTCCTATGTAGGCAGGGTGTATAATCGCTCTCAGATTGGAGAACCAACAACCATCAGACCGCTACTACAACGGAGGATTTTCCAAGAAAGCCATAAAGATGATATGCAAAGCTAGAATCAAACTAAGATGAATGCAATTAATCTAAGAATACTTTGAGAGAAATATGCAATTAATCTAAAGTACTTGAAAGGAAATATGAAATGCAGATTTTTAGTTGATTTTGGAATAAAAATGATCTCAAGAATAATTAAACAAATTTAATCTAAATGAGAAATGCAATTACACTAGAATGAGAAATTAAACTAGTTGCAAATGAAAGCTTGAAATTCAATCAAAAATTCACTATAGTGCCTTTACTCTCAAAATTGTCCTTTTTTTCAATGAGAAGAAGAGGCTCATTAAATAGAAAAGCTCGGGAGAGGAATGAAGAGTTTCTTGATTTGAAACTCCTGACTCTTCATTCCCCTTTGAGACAAAAAGGTATGAATTATTTAATTAAAAGAATGAAATTTGCCACATGTGGGGAGTGACCTTTCGAGTAATTTGAATTATTAAATTCAAATAAAGAGATGTCCATTCAATTTAACTAAATATTTATTAATTCCTTTCAAGGGTATTTAGCTAAAGGGGGTGGATTTTAATTTAATTAAAAGTACTTAGGACTTCATAATTAAATTAACTTATCATAGAGATTATTTAGCCAAATAAAGTCTAGGACTTAGGAATTATTTTAGAATTTGATTATTGCAATTTATGGTCTTTGCAATTGACATCAAGTCAAATTAAGTCAGATATGAGAGAGAAAATTGCCTAGGGAACTAGGACTTTGGTGATGTAAAATCGAGATAATGCACCAAAATTGATGAAATTAAATAGGTGCCAATTTTGGGGTATTACATTTGCCCCTCTTTGAATTGATGTGTGAACAGTGCGTTGATTCAAAGAATAGTCTGAAGTGACAAATGAAAGCAGATCAAAGCATGAATTTTTTGAAGTCTAAGTTAGATTGCGAAGACAACAGTCTTAGAAGAGAACTGGAATCGGGGTTAGATTGCCCCAATACCAATTGATGAAGATGCAGATTTAGGACTATCTTCGAATCAAGGTTAGATTGCCCCAATATGAAGCTTAGTCCTCTGAGACCCAGGTTAGATTGCCCAGATAATGGTCTAAAAGAGATTTCGAGAGCCATCTCTAGAATGAAGATTGACTCCCAGGAATCAGGGTTAGATTGCCCCAATACCCAAAAGATTTCAAGAACCATCTCCAAAATGAAGTTTGGCCCTTGAGGATCCGAGTTAGATTGCTCAGATACCTAAAAGATGGATGATAAGATAACAAGATGCGAGGCACCAAGATGCCCCTAGCGATGAGAACTGATGATTCAAATCAGGCTGATTCAAGAATAGATTCGACAAGATTCAAATGATGTAATCATCCTGCCCCCTCGGGAGTGAAATTGAAAGATGACATGTCAGAAGGATGATAAACAACAAGAGATTGTAGAGCAAAAGCAATTAGACTAGATTCGCGAAGCTATAGAAGTGAAACGGAGCAAAGCAGAGGTCCTGTTGACCAAGTTTGACCATAGTTGACCAAATTTGACTTGAATTGACTTTGATGAAAAGAGAAAAGATCTCAAGAACATGATGTAAAGATGAGGATCTGGCAAGAAGATGACACCAAAAGGTTGACTGTACAAGCATTCGATCCAGAAGGAGTCCAATATTTAAAACACGATTTTGAGCCACTCAGAGATGTCAGATTTTGATTTCGATCCTGAAAAAGGATGCAGCCAAGATGAGACTAGGACAAAAGATGAGAACCTTTGATGAGCAGATCCAGAAGAAAGCAATCAAGAGAGCAACAAGAAAGCACTCCAAATGCAAGCCTAGAATGAAAGATGCAAGTCTAAATGCAGGCCTAGGATGAACAAATGCAATCCTCCGGACTCGGCTGTTGGACTCATCGTATTTATCATCATTGAGCTCGTTTAAGCATGGGACAATCACAAGATGCCATACAATTCTCCCCAACATGAGAATATGAATATGACATAAGTCTTAGGTTTGTCGGAATAAGGTGTAAGCATTAAGGCATAAGAAGCCAGAATGACCTGAACACCTATTCCTTTTAATTTAGCAAGTTAACATAAGCATCAAAGCACATTTGCTAGAATGACCCGAATGTCTCTTGCGAACAAACACACCAAGCACGCAGGAGTTCCTTCTTTTGCCAAAGATTGCTCACAGTGACCCTTACGTTCACTTAACAGGATGAGCGTTTACAATTTCATCAGTAGCAGAAAGAAGTCACTCAAAAGACAAGGAGAAGAACTAGCCTCACCAAAGCATCCATATAAAAGGAGTCGAGGTACGCATGGCCATCCAATATGAGATGGAGGCTCTTAGAGATGGACACCCCTCTTAAATGAATTCTTTGGATCGTTGGAACTAAACCAACAAACAGAAAGCAAAAAAAAGCAAAGCAAACAAACAAGCACTCAAAGAAAACAAAGCTCAACATGCCTCAAAGGAACATACAATTAGTTTTAGTTTCAGTTTAAGTTCATGTTCAAGTGGATTGAAGAAAATTCGGAAAGATAACGTTCAAAGTCTCAATGAGATAATGACAGTGGGCAGACGTAGTGAGAATCACTGGTGATTGATAGAAGGGAGAAATCCCGAAGAAGAGAGATCGAACAAAAGCTAGGTATCCATAGGCAGGCATAGTGGGAACCACTGGCGACCAATGCTCAAAAGAGTTTCCGAAAGTGATAGGACAATGCCCCCTAGACCAAGCAGGTGCCCCCAAGTGTGAACCAGTTCCAATCCATGAAGAGTCGAGTAAAATCTTGAAGACACTGAAAGCAAGGCATGAGCTAGCAAACCAAAGCAGGAAACAAACAAAGCAGGAAAGTGGGGAAAACAAACTAAAGCAGGAAAGGAAGGAAACTAAAGCAGGAAACTAAGAGCCAAGCGACGCTGAGATGAGATGTTACTTCAGGAAAACAAGAGGCGCCTGTTTACCAGGTTTTCACCATCTTGGCAGAGATTCTATTTTTGCTACCATGATGCCTGTTTACCAGGTTTTCATCAATGGCACATTTTTCTCTTTTTCAATTTTTTTGTACTTTTCTCTTTTTTTTTATTTTTTTGTATTTTTTTTGAATATTTCATTTTTTTTGTATTTTTTGTATTTTTTATCTTTTCACATTTTTTTGTATTTTTTGAAATTTTCATTTTTTTTGTATTATCAAGGCGCCTGTTTACCAGGTTTTCACTAGGATAATAGATACATCAAAGCGCCTGTTTGCCAGGTTTTCACTAAGATGATCATTTTTTCAGGACATTTTGCAATTTTTAGGATTTTTTTGAGCATATATCAATTTTTAGGATTTTTTCAGGATCAATAAGTATGTACATGAGCATACTGAGAATGTCAACTGTAGAACTTTTTTAGATGAAGAGCGTTGATGGGCTCTTTGAGTTTCTCTCCTTCAGTGGTGAATCTCTGAGAATGTAGTATTTGTAGCAGTAGCCAGCTGAGAAGTTGTAGAATCAGAACTAGATGTTGTAGCAGTAATAGGAGATCCAACCAGTAGTGTCCAACTATCAAGAGATCCATAGTCAAGGAAAGATCACTTAAGTGAGACCCACAAATGTCCTCATGGACACACCTTAACTCTTTGTCAGATTTCCCATGCTCTAAACACTTAGGGAGAGTACATTCTAGATTTTTCTTAGTCATGTCATTAGCAATAAGGAGATACTGATATGCACTTTGGGAAAAGGCAAGATGGAGTGAATAGGGTAAAGTATGAGAGGCAAGGGTGATGGAATGGAGGGAAGCATGAGAATTTTGGAAGCTCGAATGACAACTTTGATTTTTTCTTTCTTTGGAATCCACATAGCTTTTGAATTTTTTCTTCTTTACTTTGAGGTGCTTTTGATGACAATGCCTATAGAATGGATTTCGAGATCCATTTTTTATTTTATTTTCTGGCTTTTGATTGTCTTCTTCTTTTTGAGGACCTTTGCGGTCTTTTGAACACCTTTGTTTCTTTCCTTTCTTCATAGTCACATGTCGATTAGATGGGACATGGTGACCTTGAGATATAAGTGGATTCTCATTATTTTTTCTTTTATGTTTCACATCCAAGTTACTTCCAAAAGACTTAGGAATGGTGGATGAAAGAGGCTTATATGACTGGTTCAGGTGGAGAGGTGGAAATGGAAGTGGACGGGCCACTTTTCTAGGAGATGAAGAGGGAAGAGAAATTGATGGGATGGGCTCAAGTGCAAATATATCAGTATCATCCTCATCATTCATGGATGCATCAAATAGATCAAGAAAGTAATCTTCCATAGAGCATTGTTTGATTGCGAGTCATCTTAAAAGAGTCAGATAAGTTTGGAGGAATATTATGTGAGCCTAACCAAGATAGTCTATTCCAAGAGTCAGGTCCCCTTTCAGGTGGTAAGAGTGCATGAATAGGAACCATTTCAATTCTGGATCTACCAATATTCCATGAAGCTGTAATAGAATGGGGTCTTACATACCCATGATTTGCTGGAGCAGTAGGAGTATAGCTTGGAGTAGATGGCCTAAGAGCCATAGGAATGATCTCCACAGGAGGGTGGAAAGGATCATCATCAATAGCTTGATCTGGAGGATCATAACTTTCTCCTCTTTCTGAGTTCTTAAGACTAGCATATAAGTGCATAGCATCAACTGATATTTCTGTAGTAGCATTTGATATGGAGTCCCATTCAACTAGAGACATAGTCGAAGGTAGACTTTCTTCATTGTTGTCATCTAACATAGGAAGTGTTTCTTCAACAGTAGGATCTTATTTAGTAGTAGAAGCAGCAGAGTAATCTGGAATAGGCATACCCAAGAGGAGGGAAGCGTCCAACAGTTGCTCCCAATCAGTATATGTGCCATTGGAGTTGGCAGCAGTAGGAGTCTGTTCAATAGCAGAAGTGGTGGAACAATCTAGAATAGGCATACCTTGAGGCATACCCAAGATAAGGGAAGCATCCAATAGTTTCTCCCAGTCAGTATGTGTATCATTGGAATCAGTAGTAGTAGGATTTTTTTCAACAGTAGAAGTGGTAGAACAATCTAGAATAGGCATACCTTGAGGCATACCAAAGATAAGGGAAGCATCCAACAGTTGCTCCCAATCACTATGTGTGCCATTAGAGGCAGTGACATATTTAGTAGTAGCTGCAGTAGTAGAAATCTGTTCAGTAGAGTGTATAAAATCCTCCTGGCGAGGACCAAAATCATGTTCTTGAAGCACTTGAGAAGGTAGAAAAGACTCTTTCTGGTAGTCTGAATAAGAATTTTGAACATTCAAAGATCTTTCATGTGTCATAGGTTGAATCTGTGTTTCTTCATTATCTGAATCCTTGCATGAGTGAAAGTTGTAGCTAGGTTGGTCAAGCTCATCGCTCTGATAGCTAATACCAAATCCATCTTCAGAAGGTTCCTCATAGGAATGTGGAGATGGAGGGAGAGTTGTCAATGACAAGATAGACTCAATCTGATATTCCCCCATGCCAATATCTTTGATCTTCAGGGTCTTTTCTATTTCTTTTAGCTTAGCCTCATAGAACTCAGTGGACTCTCTATTGGCAGGAACAAAGTTTTCTATTGTTTGGGTAAGCATCTTAGCAGAGCAAGTATTTAGGCTAGCACTATTGTTAATGAGGACATGGGGGATATGCTCGGGACCTTCCATAACTTCAGTGTGCAGGAGAGCATTATGTGGGTGGCTCAGCAAGTGATCATCTTCTTCAGAGAAGGATAAATAATGAGGTGAAGTCAAGTGACCCACCATAGATTGAAACTGGTCATGATCGAGATCTTTGGGGACGTTTGCCTTGGTGTGGGCGTTATCCATAGATAGTTTTGGTCTGGATGTCGAAGATTCGGGACCTTTGAGAACAATCTTTGCATGAGATCGAGGGATAGCATTCGCACAAGCTGGAGATTTTGTATAGTTATAAGAGGGAGGTGTAGGGCCTCGCAAGACAAAGGGAGTTTTGGGTTTAGGAGTATCCTCACTCCCTGGAGCAATGATCATGTCATAATGAGAGATCCAAGGTTTGTTTCTAGCAAATCTGGAAGGTGGTTGAGCTTCTGTCGTAGCCTTCTCAGTGGCATTGACTATTTGCATGCTAGAGCTAAGATTAAAGACAGACTTTGAGGGTTTTGGCATGTTAGAGCTGAGATTGAAAACCAACTTTGAAGGTTTTGGCATGTTAGAGCTGAGATTGAAAACCAACTTTGAAGGTTTGGATCTCCCATCTTGTTGGTAGTATTCTGAGAGATCGTGAAAGAGTTGATAGGTTCAAAAGAATCAATAGGTTTAATTTTAGAAAGTGACCCTTCAGAGTCTTGCTGGTCTTTAAACAATGGGTTATAATATTCTTGAAATAGTAAGTCAGACTGTATCTGAAACAATGGATTGTAATACTTTTGGAATGACGAAGAATGTGAGGATTCCTCACGAAGTTCAGATTTTGCAACAAATTCAGGATGACCTATGTCTCAATTACAAGGTTTACTTTGATCTTGATCAGTGTTTTGACTAGGATAAGTCTTGCCACTTCGAGGCGTGACAGTCATAGACGAAGGTGTAACGAGAAAAGATTCAGGATAAAGCTAGACTCTGTCTCAAAGATAACGAAAGGAGATAAATGGCTAGAACAGCCAAGATGCAAGATGAACCTGGTATGAATTGTCAAAAAGAGATGGCTAGAACAACCGAGATAAGACAATCGCAACGCAAGGTACAAGAGCACAATGAGATAAGGTAGACTAATGAGAGACAATACGAGTCAAAGCAAAGATCGATCGATTCCTAACTCAAGACAACTAGTTTCTGACGGTGAACGACAGGAAAATAGAAAAATAGATCACGGACAAAAAGGCAGATCAGATTTATGTCATTGATCAAGCACATAAGACAGCAATCAAGGAGTTCAAGCAAACAGTCTTCAAGCAATGGGCAAGGGACAAAGCAACCTTGCGCACGAACGGGAATAGTGACTTAGTATTTCTACTCCCTAAGGACTCTACTTGTGTATGTTCTTGAAAATGTTTTAGCAGGCACTTAAAACACAACAACATCCTAGCAAGTTGTCTACAAGGATATACATGGCTTTTCTAAAGGGAGTCCTCGATATACGCAAGGTACGTGAGGCCCAAATCCGTAGATGAGAAGAATCTGAAATCACACAGCCGGGGGGAGACAGTAACCCAAATCTCCTCCTTCACTTCTCAAAGGTATAAAGTTCTTTGAGGCTTAGCCAAGAGTGAAATCTAACTCATTCCCAAGAGAGGTGTCTTTGGATTCACCTCCCGATATTTATACTCCGCCGGAACACGGGAGTTAAGGTCATCCCTTGAGGTGATGAAATCCCCAAGCAGGCCTTCTAAAAAAATGAAAAGTAATTCTCTATCAAAAAGTATTGAAAAGCACTAAAGGTGGAACACTTAACGCTTAAAGAAAATATGAGGTGAGTCCATAAGGTGGAACACTTAACACCTCACAAAAGCTACAAACGAGTCCACAACCTAGAAAACAAGTGAGTTCCAAAAAGCACAAAAGGGTTGCCAAGTGGATAAATTAACGCTTCTTTCCTATAGACCCCTCCCCTTTAATGTGGCGCTGAGATTGCAACCACAGGGCAAAAATGAGGGGCCGGCGGATTAGCGAGTCCAATAACCCAAAATAGCAATCTAGATCAATCACAAGTAATCTAAGACTGCTAATCAATACTACTCATAAGTGCAAGAGGGTTTGAATCATGGAATATTTAACTTTCCAAGTAAACATGAAGTGAGTCCACAAAGTGGTGCATTTAACTCTTCATGTAAACAAGGAATGAATCCATGCCCTCAATTACTCAATGAGATATTTGATATTGGAACCAAGAATTACTTAAGGTTTAAAAGACAAGCATGCACTTAAACACAAACTTGTAAAAACAAATCTATGTTCATTCATTTCCATTAAGAGCATAAAAAATGTGTTCTATGAAAGCGTGTAACACTCAAGCCAAACACATGAGAGATTAATTTTATGCCCAAACCAAGTGTTTTAAAGATTTTAAGAACTCACCTTAGGTCCAAAGATCTTCAATCCAGCATTTAGCACACATTCGAAAGTATAGAATCAAGACAAATCAATGGCAAACCGTAAGATATGTAACATTGTTATCTTCAAGACAGTCTTTAAAGATTGATTTATTTGACCCATAAAATCACAATATTAAAATTTCTGGAAAGAATGAATTTTTTATCCAACATCAAGAACTATCATTTCCCAAAGTTACAAGGTCTTATGATTCAATTTGGTTTCTCAACCAATAATGTTTTCAGACTGTAATTTTTCTGTCATAAATCAGATTTAAAACAACAGGCCCTGCCTAGGGAGTCACATATTTTTCTCAAAAATAATTCAAATGAAACCAAACCAATTTCAAAGTAACTATTAATGAATCTAGTTTCTAAATATGTAAGCCATTTATTTTTCCCATTCATAAATCATTTTCTAAGAATAAATCATTGCCTGCAACTCCAATATAGATTGTTAAAAAATAGTTTTCACTCAAATGCCCATAACTTTCACAAATCTGCATAAAAATGACTCAAACCAAAAAGAAATGAAATATAATTCATGTATCTTTCCAATTAATATTATTATAGATCTTGATTCTTCATAATTTGTCTGTACCAGATGTTTCAATCTGACTGTATTCAGAGAATCTCAAATCTGCAAATACCCACTTTCACCAAAATGATCATAACTTATTCATTTCTTTATAAAAATGAACCAAACCAAAAGCATGAGAAAGAGGATTCATCATTATATCCATCCATTACTATATTATAAGGTTTTCATGCTGTAAATGGCCGTACAAGGCATGAAACCAACACTAAAGCTGAAAAACCAATCAAGAATGAGGCCAGAAATTGATTTTTTTCTGCCCCACGGTGGGTGCCAAAATGTATGTGACTGAATGTGACCTCTAAATCAGGCACAACACAACATGGTCATTATTCACTTGATAGAATTCAGGAGAGAGTATGAAGAACTCAATCCAATTCCATGGTGAGGTGACTTGTTGCCTCCTATGTGAATGCGGTGTTTGAATACTCTCAGAACGAGAGCCAACAGCCGGGAGACCAATTCAACAATGGAGGATTTGAAAGCAAATAAAGATGAGCAAGATGAAACTAAGCTAAGAATGAATGCAATTAATCTAAGAATACTTTGAGAGAAATATGCAATTAATCTAAAGTACTTGAAAGGAAATATGAAATGCAGATTTTTAGTTGATTTTGGAATAAAAATGATCTTAAGAATAATTAAACAAATTTAATCTAAATGAGAAATGCAATTACACTAGAATGAGAAATTAAACTAGTTGCAAATGAAAGCTTGAAATTCAATCAAAAATTCACTATAGTGCCTTTACTCTCAAAATTGTCCTTTTTTCAATGAGAAGAAGAGGCTCATTAAATAGAAAAGCTCGGGAGAGGAATGAAGAGTTTCTTGATTTGAAACTCTTGACTCTTCATTCCCCTTTGAGACAAAAAGGTATGAATTATTTAATTAAAAGAATGAAATTTGCCACATGTGGGGAGTGACCTTTCGAGTAATTTGAATTATTAAATTCAAATAAAGAGATGTCCATTCAATTTAACTAAATATTTATTAATTCCTTTCAAGGGTATTTAGCTAAAGGGGGTGGAGTTTAATTTAATTAAAAGTACTTAGGACTTCATAATTAAATTAACTTATCATAGAGATTATTTAGCCAAATAAAGTCTAGGACTTAGGAATTATTTTAGCATTTGATTATTGCAATTTATGGTCTTTGCAATTGACATCAAGTCAAATTAAGTCAGATATGAGAGAGAAAATTGCCTAGGGAACTAGGACTTTGGTGATGTAAAATCGAGATAATGCACCAAAATTGATGAAATTAAATAGGTGCCAATTTTGGGGTATTACAAGTGTTATCTCTATTTTGAGCATTAATGGATTGTCATTAGTATCAATTAGTATTTCAATTGGTAAAGGATGGTAAAGGAGGCAAACAAGGCATTCGGTCAAGCATAAAAAGCCTACACACCAAGAAAAGATAAGGCAGAATGTCAAGTTAACCGAATACAGGTTTGACCGAGCACACTCATTGAGCGTCAGACATTTACCAACTACCGAGCTAGTGATCACTGAGCATTTATATGTACTGAGCACCATTAATTTACTGAGTAAAGTAGGAAATGACATAGTAATCAGGAATGGCACATACACCTATGCAAATAGTTTACACCGATTAGGAAAATGGTTTACCAAGATTGAGACAATATTTAATGTGGATGTAATCATTAAATTTGGTGATGATTCCTATGTAATGTTAGATCTAGGTTATTTTCTTATACCGTTGATCTTAGGTTTTCTAAGATATTGTAAACCCTAATTAGTATATGTTGGGATTACATATCCACCTCTCTAACCACATATCATTATTCACCTCTTGTTGTTCCCCTCTATATATCTCACCTCTCTCTTTCCTCATCTAGGTCTCTCATGACTCTCTCTCCCTCTAGGGTTCTCACCTTTATCTCTTACCCCTCTCTAGTTATCTCCCTCCCTCTAGACCTCCCTAGAGCCATCCCCCTTGCGTCTCTCATCCTCTTTTCTCTTGCATCACATATCTATCTCTCCATATCCCTCTCTACATAGGGTTTAGGGTGCAAGATTTAGGGTACATAATTTTGAGGGTATTTCCTATGTTTATACCTCTCTCTCTCTCTCTCTCTCTCTCTCTCCTCTCTCTCTCTCTCTCGTGTTTAAGAGTATCCTATTATCCCTCATGTTTAATCAAGAGTGATAAAATAATTTTATATTCATTGTTGATATCTCATCATTCACCTCTTGTCATTCCCCTATATATATCTCACCTCTCTCTTTACCCATCGAGGTCTCTCATGACTCTCTCTCTCCCTCTAGGATTCTCACATTTTTATCTTCTCCCTCTCTAGTTCTCTCCCTCCCTCTAGACCTCCCTAGAGTCATCCCCCTTTCCTCTCTCATCCTATTTTCTCTTCCATTCACATATCTACCTCTCCATATCCCTATCTACATAGGTTTTAGGGTGCAAGATTTAGGGTACATAAGATTGAGGTTATTTCCTATGTTTATACGCCTACCTCTCTCTCTCTCTCTCTCTCTCTCTCTCTCTCTCTCTCTCTCGTGTTTAAGAGTATACTATTATCCCTCATGTTTAATTGAATTG